>JARFYF010000053.1:36463439-36488102 GCA_030265395.1 Rhina ancylostomus | reverse complement strand
TTGGTTCAACATTCAATCCACGAACTACATCATTAAGATACATCATCTAGCTACCAACTCATTGTTTGCTTTGGGACCTTGCTGAATGCAATTGGGCTGCTGCCAATCCTTCTCACAGCACTAACTACACTTCCAAAGTTGTGAACGGCTGCAGGTGGCCCTGAGATTGTGAAAGGGGATATACAAATGCAGTGCTGTATCTGCTGATCCTCCATTAAATACCTTTACCAGCAAACCATATCCTGATTTAAAGTGCCAATGAATGAGGAAGACTGTTTCCTCCTATTCCAGCAAATCCATCATGCTGCTAAAGGAACATCAATTACTTGCAGAGGTCTATAAGCCATTCTACCAGATGGCACAAGAAGCAATGTCAAGGGGGGCAGGGGAGCATTTTACAAATGGTTTAAGTCAGAATTACCTCTTTTTCAGGAATTTAAGAAGTGTTCTCTTACCTTTCCTCCCTAAGATACACTGGTTTAGTGTAAATAATGGAAAAAAAAATCAAACACACAATATATGAACACATTCACTGAATTTCAACTCACTACTAACGAGAAAATGGCTGATAGTAAAGCATAATTTACCTTTAAAACTCTCCTCAGAGCTGTAGCGCTTCCCGCACTCATTGCACATGTATGGTTTGTACCCCGTGTGAGTGAACCGATGCTTCTTTAGGTGGCATAACTGGATGAAACCTTTCCCACAGTCGTCACACCGGTACCTCCTCTCACTGGGGTCAATCTGGGAACTGTCACGCCGACAAAACTTCTTACTTCCCCCTAATTTGGTTTTCGCCATGGGATTTTCCTTTGCTTGTACATGATCTCCATTTTCCACTGGAGGTTTTTTCCCCTCCACCTTCATGTGACACATGGTCAAATCTCCACCTGATTTTGCTTCCACACAATCCTCAGCTGGCTTGGTCTCTGTGTTTTGCTCACAACACTCCTCTATGCCCTCATTATTCCTCTTCTGATTGTATCTCAAATTTGTTTTCCTCCTCATGTTCTTTTTCAGTACGTCCTCTTGTGCTACCTGAACTTTCAGCATGTTTGAACCGAGTCCAGTGTGTATCATTCGAGCTCTTCCAGCTGCAGAACTTCCAAAAGTCTTGCTGCATATTGATGATCGCAAAGTCCTTTCACCGAGTCCAAACTCATTATTTTTCTTCAACCTTTTAACCTCAATGTCACTAGCATCTTGTGCCCGTTTGTAAATCCCAGGTTCATTCTGCTTCTCAGTGTAATCCTGTTTGGAGGAAATAACTGCTTGCTCAGTGTTTTTGGCCCTGCTTAACTTTGATCTGCGTTTCAAGGCAAGCCAGTTCACTTTCTTCTCTGACAGTTTGTTCTGAATTTCACGTTTGATTAGAAGCCGCTGCGACCTTTTAACAGGCTGATCGATTTTCACCATGTTCTTACATTCTGGCTCCTTTTCTTCTACAGTTAACTTGGGGCACAGTTGCATAGATTGAGATACCTCAGCTGACTTTTCAGCAGCATTTCCTGGTATTCTGTCCTCAGGCTCTTTATCCAATACATCTGTTAACAAGAGATCAGAGCTTTTTGTATCAAAAACTTCATTAACTCTGTGCAATTATAGTATAATTTAAAGTTACACAGTACCAAACCCTGTATACAGCAACTTTATTGGACTGAGATTATGTTCCAAGCTTAAAAGAGAATTGAAGGCATATACCTTGGAAGAATGTACCTGAAAGGAATATACCTTAGAGTATTGATGCACAATGTGCAAGTTACAGAAAATAATGACACACGTTGGCTGCTTGGTTTTTAACAACTGCATTGTGTTAATCTGTTTCCCCTCAGGAAATGTGGGCGGTGGCACAACGGCCCAGGTAATGGAGCTGCTGCCTCAGAGCTCAAGATAGCATCGTTCAACCCTGACCTCCAGTGCAGTCTGTGTTGAATTTGCACATTTTTCCTGTGACTGCCTGGGTTTCCCCTGGGTTCTCCAGTTTCCTCCCAGTAGATTAAATGGCCACTATAAATTTCCCCTTGTGTATAGGTGAGTGGTAAAAGCGGAGGGAAACTGATGGGAATGGGGAGAATAAAATGGATTAGGATAGGATTAATGTAAATGGGTCCTTGATGGTCAGTGTGCACTTGGTGGGCTGAAAAGCCTGTTTCCATGCTCTCTCTGATTAAAGTAACGAACCATCCATGAATCAAAGGTCACCTGATTGTTTGAAATTTAGGCCAAGTGTATCAATATCAATAACCATGAGAATTATGGGATCATCATAAAAACCCACATGGTTCACTAATGTCCCTCAAGGAAGGGAATTGTTTCTCATATCCAATCTGGCCTGTATGTGACTCCAGATCTACTGACGTGATTGACTCTTAACTGCATCCTCAGTTCTGGAGCGTTTGGGGATGCACTTTAAATGCTGGCAGTGCCAGTGATGTCCACATCACGCAAACAGATAAATGAAACAAAAATGCATGCTACCTACATGAGGATATGGAAGATTTTAAGAGCATGTATACCTGTGCAAACATTGACAATTTCATTGTCCTTTTGTGTGTGACTTAGCTCCTGTGCTGTTCGAAGCTGCTTCTCCTCAGGCCATAATAGAAGCTCTTGGCCCAATTCAATAGTTTTACAAACCCGATAGTAGATCTTCCCATAAAACTGGAAAATGACTGCATTGCTCTCTTCTTTTGTTCTTGCTTTGTTTGCATATCTGTAAAAAACAGCTGTTGTATTATCCATCTGTAACTGTGGCTGGGCCTTTGTAACCATCATTTGCAACAACTTTCTATTTTGCCAATTCTAAGCTTGTTTTATTTAACTACATTGATATAATGTTGACTTAAAATGCCCAGGTTTCCCTCATCCTTCTCCATGCACATCTCCATCACAGTGTTACAGGAGTAGACATTGAGGCATGAGTTTTGTGATATTGGGGAACAGTTGTGAGGTTTGAGGGGAATAAAAGGGGAATGTTATGCCAAAATATCATAAACAAAATACATTTTTCTCAGAACTGTAATGTGCATCCGTGCATGATTCACTGATCGGACAACTGCAATTTGTTGCAGTTTATGATTCCACCTGAACCAATTAGATTATAGCCTATGGTGATTTCCCAGTATCCTCCAAAACAGCTGATTCATTTTATAATTATTTTGGGATGACTCATGACTAATCTCCTTTGAGATTGGTGTAGGATGAAATATTTATATTTTTGTTTGAGAGATCAAATCAGCACAAAATTCTGCATTTAAACATTTGGCCGGCAGCATCAAAAATGTAGTGAAGCTGGTTGGTTAAAAGACTGATCTTCAGAGAAAAATTAGCCATTTACAGGCAATCTTTTATGGTAATAATAAGGACAGATTGCAGCAGGAATGAATAAAAGCCAATTTGATCATTTCAGCTGTTCCTCCAAACCATTTTCATGATCTCAATTCCACAGATCTTTACTAAAATGGAGAATACTTGCACTCATGTACGAATCAACCCTTTCTAAAGTGTTGTGTGGGACGGTGAAACCACCTCAAGATAATGAGGAAACAAGTAGTCTTCGGTCACTGGAGCTGAATCCATAATAGAGAATTAAATACCAGTGGCCATTAGCTTCACACATTTAATGACACTGACATTAATAGAACCAAGTGAACAAGTGGAAAGCAAGAACAACTGGCAGCTGATAAGCTTGCACGCAGTTAGCCCTACAAAATGAAGATGAAATTCGAGTGTATTGTTACTTCTAGGCTTGATGAAGCTGTGTCACAGGACCAACTTATTTCTATGTATCAAAGGGGAGCTAAATTATGAATGGAAAAGAACTGAATAGACCCAATATTCAGCTCAGTTGAGTCCCTGGCACCAATAACAACTCTTGATATTAATTAATAAAGCCTTCAAGTCTATGCAGTAACTAGTGACTGATTTAATCATAGCACCACTATCTTTTGGATCAATAGATTTATTGAGCTGCAGCAGTCAGTCCTGACTGATGTGGTTATGACAGGAGTTATGTGTGACCATGCTTTTAAAACAACATTGGAGTATACTCATGTATAAAGTTTAACTTGAGAATATTCTAACACTCAAGACCATTATGATATTAATTCTCTTCACAAGTTCAGGTCATGATTCACTGTGCTAGTCTAAGTTAAGGTGCCAGGATACCAGCTTTATTGGAAAAATCATGCATTGACTCTTATTGGAACATTACAGTATTCCAACCCTCCCAAAAACCAAAGGAAATTGTGGGAGAACAGATAGTCCAGTGAGATCAAATTAGGATTTAGAATAAATCAAAGTGTAAAACTCATTCTCTGGAAATCTTCGTTGATTGTTAAATCTGTATACATTAGAAAGGGCATTACCTCATCCAGTTTGAGAAAGACTGGTTGACCTGAGCTTCTCCTGCTTTTTCACCACCATCTCTGAGCTGTATTAACAAAAATAATGACAACTTACTCTGTTGAACTATTGTGATTGTTCCTGATAAATAATGTGCATCATATCCCTATTATCGTTTGTGAACAATACGTGTTATTGGGGCAATATGTCATCTGTCTGCGACTTCAACTACAATTACGTTTAACTCCAGTTAGTTTGAGTTCTCCTTCCCTCCCTGTATTCTGTCATTAATTAAGGGAATACAAAATGGACACAACCATAGGATGGAAAACTGAGCGCATTAGTTGTGCACACTGTAGTGTGACCAAAACTAAATGTTTATGACAAGTGTGAACAAACAAGTATAGATGTCTTCTTCGATGGAGGTAATATGTCTGCACTTGCTGCTTTGACGTAATATTCCTCTTACTCTTTATAGTATATTGGGTTTTTTAAAGTGTTATCTATTTTAATGGGTTTCCTGCGCACAGATATCCTTCGGTTTTAGAACGTGATTGTGTGACTATTTCATGGGAAAGAGAGAACGAAACTAGCAGGAGACGTAACAGTACCACTTAATGAAAATTGACGTTGGGTATGCAATTAAATGGTTGTCACCAAGACGAAACAAGGAACTGCTTGGTGGGGAGTTAGCAAAAACGTTCCTTTTAGAAAGAAAAACAACTTCCTCTAATTAAGCATTCCAGTTCATCAATTGGAGCTATACGGGGAATAACAAATTCAGGAAATGTAGGAACACCACGATTTCTCTGTTTCTTGGGCAACCACAGATGCTCAAACGTTGGCAGCCGTAGGATATCCAACTCCAAACAGCAGTGGATATTGAGCAGAAAAGACATAAACTTCCTGTTTAATACTTTTTTGGAGTCGATTATACCGTTGATTAGGAGAGTGCAAAAAAGTGGTTGGTTCATTACTCGAGTTAGTTACTTCTACATTTTACTCGAAGGCCGTTTGCTTCGACAGTGATTTTACTTCAGAGTGGATTATCACGCGCAGAGGAAAACATATTTGTGGATAAGCACGATAGCTTCTTTGTTTATTGCAGAATTGGAGAAAATACAAGACAACTGTCAACAAATAGGTTAGTACAAAAATATGGTTCTTTGCGTTTCGCTGCCGCTTGTTGGCATGCCTGCCTTTCTTCTCTGTTATTTCCTTCACTGGTATTTTAAAGAAATAGGGTCAAAATAGAAAACAGATCACCACGACAATACAATATCATCAGTTCCTTTGCAAACCCTAGCATCAATATCAATGCTATAATCGCCATCATCAAAATAATTATCATCATCATCATCATGATGTCCAGCACATCAACATTATCACCAGTAAAATTGCTCGCATTAGCATCTGAGCCAGTATTATAACAGAAGAATTTTTTCAGTTGCCTGTTTCTTGTGTAGGGAATACAAGTGTAATTTCGTTATATTAGAAATGTTAGAGGTAAATTTACCGAAAGAGCTGAAGGAACGGTTCCTAAATCCATTGGAAACCTACAGAAACAGGCAGCCCCATACCATATTCAAATTATTTTACTCTAATGTAAATTCACATGAGGCTGTGCTATCTGTCAAAGATCGACAAGAAAGCATGATGAGGCAGTATTGCAAAAATACCCTTATACTGTCGTTTCTGCGGGAGAACAATGACTCTGCATGTTTACTCTTTTTTTTATTTGACAATTAAAATTGGTGGCGTAAAATGCATATAAAATGGATAGTTTTACAACTAGCAGCAACAGATAAACTTCAATAAGATGTGCGAATTCTTCCAGAATCTCTATGAATGAAGTAGATTTTCATAAACAAAAGGAACATACCAAACAGATTTAAAAGACAAGAACACCTGTTTGAGCGCATTTCCATTCCCAGACAGCAGACAATGATGTGTCACACAACAGGCGAGTGAACAGGATATGACTTCGTGGTGTGGGGAAGTGCGATAGAATGGCAGAGGACTGCTTATCACATAGAAGAGTGGAATCAATCGACCATTTTTTTCAGGCAGGTAAATCATAACGAGTGGAGTTCCCCAAGGATCAGTTCTGGATTCTCAGTTACGGATTATCCATAATACTTACTTGGGGGAAGGGGCAGAGAATATGGAATCCGAGTTTGCTGATGACACGAACATACATTGGAGGCAAAGCTTCAACGAGGATTTCTCGATTTTGTTACAGGATATAGGTAGAATTAGCGAGCTGGCAAAAGATATGCAATAGACTTGAATATAGCAAAGTGTCAGCTCATGAACACTGGAAGGAGGAATCAAAAGGTGTCTTCCGTTTAAACGGCGAAAGAAGTCGGTTTAGTGGAATAAGGAATAATCTAGGCTTTTATGTTAATGAACCCCAAAATGTCAGCATACAGGTACATGAAATTATGAAAGCTCGATCCAGATAGACTTCATGTCCAAGAGATTGGAGTTTAAAGTTAATAATTGTTAAAATTGCCCAAGGAATTTCTAAGGCTACGCCTGGAGTATTGTGTGTTATTTCGGTCCCCGTATTAGAGAAAGTGTTTACTAGCTTTGGACAGTCCAAAAGGGATTGCTAGTTCCTGCGGCGGGGGAGTTGTCCGACCATGAACGACTAAAGCAATTGTAACTGTACGCTTTATTTTTTAAACGAGGGTGTGAGAACCTATTAAGCCATATAAGATTCATAAAGTGTCTAAATGGGTGGATGTTCGAATGTTTTCACAAGCGGGATACCCTCGAACCGGGGTTGCGTAGTTACAAGATAACGAGATATTATTTTTAAACTGAAATGCATGAGTATTTTTGTTTACCGAAGGCGAGGAACCTCAGGAATTATCAAGACGAAAGTTCTACGGAAGCTTGAATTCTTTAAAAGGGGGATTACATTGTGAAAGATCGAGTAACTAAGTAACTCGGAAGAGAAGAGCTGAGGCTAGGGTAGAGCGACCATAATCATACTGAATAGCGGGAGAGTTGCGGGTTTACTGACATATTTCTTCTATTTTCTTCTACAACTCCATGATCCCGTTTTGTTGAGGCCAAATCTGATGACATTGTCAGAAGGAAACAACTTAATGCGTAGAACTAGGAATGAAATATAATTCAACAGTTGATTAAAAAGGGAATGGATTTGTCATTTGTTTTCAGCAGCCAAATCTACTGCCATCGTTGTGCTAAGGATTACGTTTCACATAAGTGAACTGGACAATAACGTGAGTGATGTATGTTCACACATTACGTACGAACATATTCCAAACCTTTTAATCTGTATTGCATAGAGACGAATCTCAGTCAGAAAACGAAAGGTGAGTGTCACAAATTCAACAAAAATGTCTGTTTATAAAAATAATAAAAGAGAAGCGTAATAAAATAAGAGTTTAATAAAAATACATAAGTTGAATTAAACTAACGTTAAGATGTTGGAAAACGATCAAATGAGAAAAATAATGGATTTCCTGGCTTATGTTAACTTTCAGCCATTTCTTCTTCGGCTCCAACGTTTGACCATATTGATAAAACCGGTATCTGGGGTCCCACATTGTACCGAAGCAGTAAAGTGATATAAGTAAGTTAAATGGATGTTTTGGAATTTGCCAGATTGCGTATAACATGCAACAAGTGATGCCATTGACTTTGAATGGAATAACTGAAAAAAAAACAATTATTTATATATGATGAGACTACAAAATGTTCTGGTACAAAGTGACCTTGGGGTCTGAATGCATGACTACGAAGGGTACCAAGCAGGTACAATCGTATAACGGGGAGTTCAATGGAATGTTAACAACAATTGTGAGTGAAATAAAGTAGAAAACTAAGGACATTTGATGAAAAGTTACAGGGTACTGGTGAGACTGCACCTGGGAAACTGCATAGTTTTGCTCACCCTCTTTCAGGAAGCTTACATTTACATTAGAACTGGTGCAGCGCATGTTTCTCGAGTGTTTCCTCGGTTGAAAGGTTGACATATGCAACGATTAAGCAAATTGGGCCTTCACTCATTAAACTTGAAAAGAGTGAGAGGTAATCTTATCCAAACTTAGAAGATACAGTTAAGGATTGACCTCGTGAACTTTGAGTGGATGTTACCTATTGTAGGTGCACCTAGAAACTGGGAGCTTACATTAGAATAAGCATCCTCCATATTCTGCTTAACACAAGCATTTTTAAGAGCGTCTTGATTCATTGGAATTTATTTTAACCAGCTGTCTGTGAAGACAGAATCATTCAACATATTCAAGGCAGATTTTGACTGACATCTGAAATACAGGGTGTACAGAAAGAGAGCAGCAAAATGGGGTTGAACAATTATTGGATCAGCCCTGATGTTATTGAATATTGGAACAGGCTTGATCAGTCTATTAGCCTTTTCCTGCTGATGTTTCTTAAAGTAATTATGTCTGCGCTTGTGCAGATTCCTGAGACATGTTAAGATATGAACATCAAAATAATTTTTTCCACTTATTTTATAATAGTGAACTAATGTTTGTGATCAGTTGCAAAGACTAACTGCTCGCTGTAGCGATGCACAATTTTCGCTCAATCGCGTTAGCAGCGTCATTTGTGGGATTTATGAAACATTGTTGAGAGCATTTCTTGAAGTGAAGGCTTTGCACCAGAAATAATTATTCGGCAAAGCAAACGAAGCTTAAATAAACTCTGCCAACCCGAGCGGGTTATTTTTCACAATTATCATCTTACCCCACAGACAAGTGAAATTGCCAAGTCTGCAATATAACTAAAACGTTCCAGATGTTTCATGCAGCGAAGGAGACATTCAGATATAATTTGTTCCTTAAATGCTTGCGTAAAGACCCGTTTTTAAAATATGCATGACCTACGTCCAACACATGAAAATTGCTAGCAGTTTTATGGAACATACTGAAAATATGTGAAATTTGTAATACGTCATTCAGTTGAATATCAAAACATTCGATCGACTCAGATTGTTATTGTCCACTACAAACTAAGCTTAAACTGGTTTAAAGAAACTGTCGCTTCCTTGATATCTCTTAGAACTCTTCGTTCATATTCCATTCAAGAAGAAAAGTGCGGTTGCCCCTCAGATAACCTGTGGCAGGATTATTTGCCATGCCCATCATTAATCCAAGTCATGCCAGTTGTATCCAGGGAATTGGAAGCAAAGAGGCAGAACACTTCCAGCGAGTGTACTATTGTCAAAGTAATAACTTTAGAAACAGATGCAGAAGTAGGCTCGCGATACTGCTCAGCAGTTCAGTATAATTGTCACTTACACTATGTTGACCTCAACGCTTTTTTTCTTAATCTCTTTCCATGCCCCCTGACTCTTTGGTCGTTCAATTGTCTGTCAATATCCACCGTGAATATATTTAAGGACTCTGCCACAAAAGCTCCGTGAAGTACAGAACGTTCTCCATCCACAACCCACAGAGAATACAAATCCTGTCATCACAGTTGCCTTTATAACTCACTGGCGTGTTCATCTGTCCACGTCAACTACCCCCTTCAATCCGTCTTATAGCATTTTCCAGTGTAACCGTAGAAGTTGCAACTCTACCCTTCAATTGAGCTTCGTATTGATGACTAACTTTTTCGCCCGCCATTTAGTCACCGAAACTATTGAACTTGCGACAACGTTCTGTGAAATAATTCTATTGCTAAGAAATTTACGTGTAACGCCTAAAAAGTATTGGTGAGGCTGTGCCTGGAACGCAGAATGTAATACATTTTGTCTCCTTATTTAAGAAAACATATCCTAGAATCGAAGGTAACTCGGGAAGGATTAAATATGCTAATTGCTGGGACGAGAGGAGTGTCCGACCGCGAACGGTTAGGGCTAGATTTATAGTGTGTGGATTTTAGGACAATGATGGTCGACCGCATTAAAACATGTAAGATCCAAAGGGGAAATTGCAAGATTAATGTTGTGATGTTCCCACCAATGACGGAGTCTCGAAAAAGAGACAGTAGTTTAAAAACAAAATGAAAGTAGTAGTCGAAGAGCTTGTGAATTTATAGAATTCTCTACTCAGGATGATTGCAGAAGTTAGATCGCTGTAATATTTAAAAAAAACGAAAGCAATTATTTTTGAAAGATCTGGATAATTGAAGGGTAACTGAAAGTAACACAGAAGAGAAGACCTGGCGCAGATCAGCTACAAGGATATTAAATGGATAGCAGTTATCAGAGGCACGATGGCCCAATCCTTTTCATACTTTCTTGTGTTCTTGGGCTGTGATGGCGTGCATGTGGCAATGAGAAAGGCAAAAGATAAAATGTCATATGATTTATCCGGTATTTCGCTCCTGTATGTTTTTGGGAAAAATTGTTCAGAAGCAACGTTCAAATGTGAGATTTGGACCCTAAAGAGAAACCACTGGCATTCGAGTGCACGCACGTATTTTCCATTGAAATCACAACATAGTATTTATATTCTGTAGTGTTCGCAGCAATTTAGGGCTATTGCCTTTCCAAATATCGAAGGTAACTCATAAAGTAAAGGAATAAAGTGCATTAATACCTTTAAAAAGCGGTAAAATGGACAATAATTAATACTACATCAAAAACATTGGGTCCTCAACAAACATGAGAACTCCATTTTTTGAAGTGACCCGACCTGCAACAGCAGGGACATGTCACAACATTGTCCGTGTCAAAAACGATCTTTTTTGGTATTTTCCTGTTTGAATTTCATCTTTTTCAGCTTGCCAGGTCATGCAAAAGCTATCACGAAGGATTTACTTTTCGCAGTCGTCCATTAATTGCCTGTCCTTAGCCAGTGGTGTAAGAACATAAATATATTATTTCAACAGATTTGAAAATGCTCCATTGACATCTTTGTTGTAACTATCTTATATTATTAGTGAATCAGTCACAGAGTGTTATACACCCCGTTTACCTCGTTCTACATCTGGTCAAGTATTGCACGTCTTTAACGTTGCTCCAATGACCTCATTGTGTTACGTTTTGTCAGATAGTGTCAATGCTTCTCTGATGATATCAGCGTACTTGACCCTACCTTCAGTTCTGTCCCAATGCATTGCACCATAGTCTCGTTCCCTTATCCACATTCTGGCTAGCATGTTGTGCTTATGTCATTTCCCAACAGAAAATACAACCTGACCTTGCCGAGACAAGGGGGCAGAAATATTTCCTCTCTGTTTATAATAGCTGTACCATTATGTTACTGACATGCCAATGTATTAAATTTCATAACTGTTCAGCTATATACGTGACAAAATTCTGGAAAATTTCTACAATCTAGATGCTGTGTTGTTGCAGAATCACAGTTTGTGCTAACTTCTTCATAGCTGTGTCCAAAATTAACCATGAGATATTTCCCAGGAGCTGCATTCAAAGTGAATTCATTTTGTTCTCTGTTTCTGTTTTCTTTTTAGAATTATCTAAAGTGAAAGATAACCTTCAAGATGCAGGTAAGTTCATAGCTCATGAGGAGTGAATCGAATTTGACCCGCCGTCCTTACATCCCACGTGTAAAACAAAGCCTGTTACTGTATCTTGCCCAAGCTACATTTCTAAACTTGCATTTATCTATTCGAATATCCTCTGTAAAGTAGCTAAAAGAAAGATAACAAATCAGCAGCTCCATGTGCAGTGTCGTAATTCAAATCTATTTATTAGTCCAATAGTTGGTGGAGTAGTTCCAGCCAATTGCATATAAACATTTAATTCGAAAAAGATGCATCATTTTTATTATCCACAGAACCAAAAATAACTGTGTTGTGTCCAGTTGGTAAAATGACAAGAGTTTTACACGATCCATGATCTTACTCATATTCAACACGATTACATCTCGTAATAGAGACATTGAGCATTCAACCAGCATTTACGTCCCTCAAATTAATTTCTGAAAGTAATTGTCATTCAGACACCAAATTCCAATTGTGCCACCGTAATATCTACAGTCTCGTTCAGTGAACAGCCACAAATGGCTCCAAGTAGTTTCTTGAACTGCAGATTCAACCGTCTTTGCGTTTGGTTCTTCAATGGAAGCCTGAGCAAAAACCCACGTTCTTCCAGTCTCTTTCAGATGTACATTCCGATTTGGTCTTTAAAACGCCCTGGCATATTTTCAAAAGAAACTGGAGATTCTTAATTCCCAAAATCACCTTCTGTTTGTGTTTTTTTAAATTAGAACAACAACTAAGCAAAAGGGAAAATGGTAAGTATAACGTTGAAAATAATATTTTTGGAAGTGAATGAAACTCAGAATTTAGGTTATTTTTCTTTAATATTGCAGGTTGTGGCAGTTGTTCAAAAATGGACAAGTGAAACAATTTCTATATTCAACTTGATTTTAAAAATACTGACAATGACTTATCATCATGCAATCACTGAAACCTTCAAAATATGTTCGCCTTATTCGAAGCAACGGGTTATTTGTATCATGAGGGATATCATAGTTAAGTTCATTTTTCCTATATCTACGTGAAGGAAGAGAAGAAATAGATGAAAAAATTGCGTTGGAAAATTCGTTTATCTGTTATTTTTATTGCAGAAATCATTGTTTTGAAGAAACATTTGCGAGATTCAGGTGAGCTTCATACTATAATGCCATGTGATACTAAATGTAGCAAGTTTTTGCATCAATGTCACTCCCGAAGCAAAATTTGTAACTCAATCTATGCAGTAATACTCTTGAAAAATTACGTCGCTGACCAGTAAAACTGTCCCTATTTTATTTGGCCTGAGCAACTTGTCTTGGCATAGCTCTTTCCATGAACTGATAGGTCCATCGTGATATACAAACCTTGACAAGAAATCAGAAGAAATTCAACGAACGTAATTGGTGTAAAGGTCAAAGAAAAAATGTCTGAAACAAATGTGTGAGAAGGTATTGGAAGAAATTAGGAAACTTTCGATGGATTAGGGCGTATTGGGCCATGCATAATCGTTGTCGGGAGGAAATCGGAAGGTAGAAATCCGTCCAGTAGCTAAATTTTGCCGACGTTGAATTTAATGTTCGAAATGCGAGAAGGCCTCAGAAGGCCAAACAACTGCACAGAGATATGGCGTTAACATTTCGCTGCTGGGATATGGCTAACGGATCTGAGGCATTAACAAACGTTGTATGACCTACTGATTTATTCAAGCACGTTGTCTTTGTATTTCGGAAGTCTGCGGTTACAAATTATGCATGACTGGTCTGAATAACTAGGAAATATACATTTAACCTGATACTTTGTAACTAACAGTTGATCTTCATATTAGCTCTAACATTGTGTGTAATGTACATTGCATTATTGTTCCAAATCATGACAGAATCCACAATGGAAAATGTCGAGAAAGGTAAATAATCGCAAAATGGAATCGTATTGCATGTCCCGTATTTAAAATTAGCTATTTTATTTTGTTTTTATTTTGTTTCATTTGTTATGGCTTCACAAACATTATGAGCTCAGATGCGACATCCACATTTAAGAAATAGATAAAGAAGTAATGCAGAAGATGTCACATGTCGGGTTATGGCAACCTTTAGAGTTTGCACTTAGAGTAAATTATTGGGAGAAACGTTATTTTAAAATTCTGTACATGACAAATATGGGTGCTTTAAATGTATTAAGATGTTTGATCTGCTGGATGAGCTCTTCATGTTGAGCCTCAGATCTTAGACCTCGGTGATTCCTGAATGGCACTGTAAAACACTTTCTTCGCACCGAGGTGAGTGAACCACTACGAGGTAAAGCAGTTGATTTCCAAGAAGCATGCATGTGGAAATATTATGCACATACACGAAAAGACTGAACAGTCGTAAGTTAAATGTATTAGCTGTAATAGCAGGTAATACATCTCATGATATTATATCGGCATTGCATTTCATCTACCAAACTTATGGTCCATTAAATTATCATCTCGGTGGCGCCTCTGACTTATGGCTACAAGGGGATGGTTTGATGCTGATCTGCCTGATAGCCTCTGTGGAATTTGCATGTTCTGCCCGAATTTTCAAATGCAAGTAAGTTTAATTCAATAAATTTGAATATAAAGTGTCCACTGTTGTAATCACTTCGTCAACATTACAATAAAAACTAATTTCAGGAGATGGAAGGCAGAATCCAACAGGGATGGCGACTGATGCGCGATGCTTGCGGTCAGATAGACTAAATAACAACAATTTTCTGTAATGGCATTTCAAACGCCACCGTGCGATTTGCACCGTCACATTCTCCATCGTATACATAATCGTGAAAATATCATCACAAGTTATTAGACACCTTATATTTCAGTTATTTTAACATTCACATTTCCAGAGCAACTGACAAATCAAACTCATGTGTCATTATTCATTAAAGGAGGACGTGCATAAAAAGTACAATGTTCAGGGAAGAAACAGCAACTATTGGGCTAAGAGCTTAGTTGTGTGTTCGGTGTTTTATTATGTGACCTCGGAAATGTTCTGTTGGAATTTTTCTCGTGTAATGAAAAACAAAGTTCGTTGAAATTATATTTTGTGTCTCCAGGATTAACTTGAAAGCAGATGTAGATGTAGGAACTATATTGAAAGGACCAAGCTCTTAAAAGTAAAACGAAAATCGTTGTATGACAGTTCTTAACCAAAATTAGCTTTCTAAATTTATATGTTGAGAGGTGAGTGCATATCAGCTCGATGATAATTTCAGGTATTTGTTGTATTCCTGGTGCAGGCACTATCTCAAATGTTAATTTCCTTTTTTCCCTCAGAACTGAAAGTGCTGAAGGAAAATTGCCGAGATACAGGTGAAAACAAAATTGGGTTTAGTTCTGTTTTAAAGTAAATGTGGTATTGAAGCACGCAAAGCGAATAAAACTGTCATACAAAAGAACCAAAAAATCAGCCGAAAAGGTTCAGGCAGGTGCGAAAGCATCTCAGCTTCAGGGTCTGCTTTTTTTGATACAATGTTGAATGTTACTGCATAATCATGTCGATCCCTATGGAGAGAAAACCTGTTCACGTCGCCCCTTTGACGACTTTGACGACTTAAGGTTATCCACGACGGTGAACCAGTTTATAAATACCATTTCGAATTTTAGAGATACTATAAATAGCGTATCGGGAATTTGCACGGCCGATACAACAATGTAACCTCTCATTAATTTGGCTCTGCATAGTTAATTGCGTATTTTGAAGTTATTTTAGATTTGAACTTGAATGCTTATTCTGGATCATATATTAACATCAGAACAGAAAGACACATAGAAGATGCATGAGAATGTTGGTGAACCTGCAATAGTTTTAAGACAGATGAATTATTGTGCAGATTTTGATTGTTTTCTTTGGATTAAAGGAGTCACGGATGGGGTTGCTGTGGATGGTGGATGGGCGAGTGGCACTGCTGGTGGGATTTTACTGGCGTGTTTAAGATTACGATGGGCATTGTTACAGTAAATAATGAAGGCACATTTTCCTTAGGATAAGGATAAAAATAGGAGGCGTTTTGATCTAAAGTAGTTGGTGAAATTAACGCCGAAATTGAATAACAACACCAAATTATGGGAGCAATTTGTGTACAGCCCCTCAGCGTGTTTGAATGGAAACTTGAACACCCATATTTAGTAGGCTTGTGGATCTTGTAGGGAAAGGTAGGATGAGCTGGAGAAGCATAACCAGCCCAGAAACAATGGACTGAATAGCTTCCATTTTGGGTAACATATATTGAAAGATTCCATCAGAAAACATACTGAGTTATTTTAAATGTTAAAAGATTTAGCATTGACGAAGAAACACAAAATTAAAAGCTTAGAGGGGGTTTCATTGAATTGCCCTTTTAGAACATTGCATGACTTTTCAGATGTTTGAAGTAGTAGAAGATTATAAAATTATGAGAGGCGTATAAAGTATGGACAGCCAACGACGTATTTTCCCGGTATAGATATTTGGAATGATAGCAGGTATGGCTTTAATGTGAGGGGGGAATGCGTAAAGGGAATTTACGGGGCAAGTGTTTTACAGAGTAGTAGGTGCCTGGAATGCACTGCCGGGTGGTAATGGAAGGAGATCCGACCGTGACGTTAAAGAGACTTTTAGGTAGGTACATGAATATGCAGGGACGAATGAATGTGCATCATGTGCAGGCAAAACAGATTAGTTTCATTTGGCATCATGCACAGCCCAGACATCTGAGTCAAAGCGCCTTTTCCTGTAGTATACTGGTGTATGTTCTATGTTGAAAAACATTTCAGAAATATGTAAAACTTTTCACACCAGCAAGTTCATTCCATTTTTGTATGCTCATGTATAATTAAAGTCTACTGAAAAACTTTCCCACATGAGAAATGGAAGTGTACTGTCATTGAATCGTGGGGAATTTGCAATACAGGAGACTGCAGTTCCACTAACCACAAATGTTTATCCAGAAAGATTGCCCCAGCGTCGCCCCACCTTCAAATCTGAGCTCACTTATGTTGTGGTTTATTTTTTCTTTGAATTTAAAACTTAAATTTGAGCTTTAAATTATGAACAGATTAGCGAATCGAAGAACAGAACACATGGAATGATTCGAATGTGTAAATCACAATATTCCATGAGCTTGTCATGGCAGGTCGTACAGGGAACATAATTAACAATAAGTCATGAAGTCTATTCTCTCTGTTCTGCCATGAAGAAGCATATCAATAGGATATTTTGGTAATTCCCCATCTTCATCCTTGGGGAAAAAAACAGTTATTCGACTCTTCGCAGATCACTTTTACGTTTTTGTTAACAGTCTTCTGACTGAAAGCATGTCTTCTGATTCTGAAATGAGAAATCATCCTTCGCAGGGACTACGGACAGGGCAAACCAGAATATATTTCTGACTTATCAATCATTGTGAGATTTAAATCGTGCGAGGTGATGTTACAGTTCACTAAGTGAGCTACGTTATTGAATGCTGACGCCGTAGGTTGACGGTGGGGGGAATGATTATTTAAGAGTAAATGTGTAATGATAATTAAATGGTTAGATGTAAATTAATGACTCCGTTCAGTTATCTTGAAAGCCGCTGGAATGCAAAATTAGCAGTTCTGGATCGTCCACGATCCAGACGCAAAGCTGATTTTCAATAAATTCACATTTAGTTTTTATTTATGGTTGTATAAATTGAAAATGAAATTCGAATTGACAGGTCAGTCAACCACAAACTAGAAAGTGTGCAAAACTGTTTCTTTTTACGAAATGAAGGGACAATATTAAATTTTCAAAATAACGATTAACTCCCAATCTTATTGGCTCGTTTATATGAGTAACAATTTAAATTTTAATTGTATGCAGATCAAAAACTGAGCAGAAAAGATAAAGGTAAACCTTTGGATTATCATCAGCATAATTAGACACATTTTTGTGTTCTTGTTTTAAGTGACTATACTTTTCAGGGCATATTCAATTTACGTTTGCTTTGAAATCGTAAGATTAAAGAACATATAACTGAAAGAAGCAGGAGGGAGAGACGGCTTGATAGTCATTCAAAACTCGCTGTCTTAGAGTACAACCAAGACGAGTCTCCTTCTTCATTTTCCAGTTAATTTCTCAGTTTGTCTTTATATTGGTCGTGTGCTGTTTTGGTTGATCCATATGGCAATGATCTCTACAATCACGGTAACAAAAAGATAGCTTTAAAATGTTTCACTTGCCTTTTTTTCGTCTTCCATTTTCTATGGAGATTAACCCACTCTAATTTTATTGTCTTATCCCCATATCTTGTCTATGATTATACACTTTCTGCTAATGTCTTGTTTTGCACTGCCTTTTTCTTCACCGTTCTAAATTAGTTATGCACAATTTATATTCTATGTGATGTACGAATCAACGTGCCTGTGATGCTGCTGCAAGCAAATAGTTCATTGTACCTGTAGCTCACAGTACCTGCGCATATGACAATATACTTGACATGTCTGGACATGACTTGTCAATCACTGAGCCTGAGACGGAGTTTCTTCATCTGTCTATGATCTTTTGGTATGCAGTCGCCTGTTCTCCCACACCATTTTTGTCCCGCCTCCCAAATGTAAACTTCGCGGGGTAAATGCCGGATTAAATGAAATCTCCCAAACTCAGGCGTCCAGTCATTCTGGTACAATGATCTGTCCTAATATGCTGGAATGTTGGGCATTCTTGTGTGTTAAAGTAGCCATAACGACGGAATATATAAATCTAATCATCTTCAAACATCTTTAAAATTAATTTACGGGAAATTAGGGATCATGGGAAACCTCTGAGATTAAACTCCACATTCAATTTAGAAGTAAACAGAGTAAGTAACGTTAATTCCCCAGCAATGTTTATTAGTCTTCTGGGATGAAAAGTGGGCCATGTTTTGCCATGCCGTCACGCATGGGAAACCTGATTTCAGCTGCAAGAAGAACCCACTTCGCTCCGTTTATACAATTAAAAGGAAATCCAGTTCCTTGCAGAATTGTTCCACTGCAGACGGGAATTCATGTTGTTTGTTTGAACTGTGCCCTACCAATTATATTCAGGAGGTTAGAGCGAGTCATTCCCTGCCAAGTAATTATGCTTGTAATTAAATTCCCACTCCACATTCTGCATCATTGGAACAGGGGAGAAAGAGTCCTAAATTAAATATATTATATCCAGGCAAAGAATGAAGAGGAAGCGGAAGGATTCGGTTACAAATAGCTAAGTTCTATCATAAGCTTGAAAGGAAATTAATTTACCCTTCTGCATTAAATAAACGGTAAAAATTATTTTGGTTTCCTAACTGAGTGTTGTACTTGTCTTTTGCAACTCACGTACCAACACACGACTGCAAATGGCAATTTGTCTCGGTTTTGGCAGGTGCAGTATGACTTGCAGTGTGTTTACAGAATTCACTGTTTTAGTTCAGATTTTCAGTAACTGCGGTTTTCTTTATTTTTGTAGATAAAATACAAATATGATTGTCAGAACTGGCTCAGCCTCCTACACCATTTCTCTCCATTCACAGATGCCGCCTGATCTATTCAGTATCCGCGCATTTGCTTTGGTTTCAGACTTCCAGCAAGCTGTTGACGTATTTCAGGCATTTTCCTTGTTGATATATCTCTAGTTATTTAACTAATCCATTAACTTGTCAGCTCCGAAAACACTGTGTCAGCTGTAAAATCATTTGACCTTATCACAAGCTTTCTCTTTGTTCCCGCCATCCACTGCCTCTTCGAAACTTGAAGCAAACTTGGTTTCTCACTTATTGTTTTGTCAAAGGTCCATTAAAGTTACGTCCGTTTCTCTGCATGAAGCGCTGCCTGAGCTGCAGAGTTGTCAAGCTCTCTGTGTTGTTATATCCGACCTGCAGATTTTCTTTTTAGTCTTTCTAATACACTGGGCATCACCACGAAAAGAAAGGTTAGCCAAATGTCGGAGATATTTAACGACAATATCATCATCTGCTGCGCCACCACCGATTTACTCTCAGAGGAATCTCCTTAGACAAGTTCTATTTTGATATGGCATGTATTCTTGTGTGAAATTTGGGTCAGGGTGATCTGGTATACAGCTAGTATGAAGTGCCCACAATGATGAAGTGAATATTTTTTTCATCCAGAATTAGAAGGGATCTATTTCCACTTCGCAATCTGAGATCATAATCCAGAGAGGCTCTCTGTCATCAGTAGTTGAAGAGACTGAGACCCTGATGAGCAGTCACCTTTGACTTCATTGATCGGTAGACAAGTAAGCGCGCAATCAAAGAAGCTATAAAAGCTTCAATTTTATTCACGTTGCTTTCAAGTAGTAAGTCATTAATCCCAACCTCCCCTCCCCCGGCCCCCAGAACACAGTTAGGAAGCAATGTGTGGCATTGAATCAAACAAGTAGTTGTGATAAACTGTAGCCGAGATATTCAACAGAAGGGCACAGGTTTGAAAGAACATTTCATTCCACACACTTGCAAAACTTCTGTTCCGTCCATGATCTTCAAGAACTTTGCTAATAAACAACACCTTTACGGAAGGTTAATCATATGATAACATTCTTTAAAATTTGAATGACACTCTCCTTCATTAAAAAAGCGAACATTGATACGAAAATAGTTTGTGACATATTCGATCATAAAATGCAATAAATAATACTTTTCGTATGTTCATATTTCCTTAAAATGATCTTAGTTTGGAAAAAGTAAGACATTGTGTTACTATGAAGAAAGAGTTTTCGCAACAATTGGCTGGAATTCATAAGCCTGCAATCCCCAATGAATTCGCTGCATGCTTTCTCTCCAGGATCATATGTACCTGATCTGAGGAGGACATTCTAGTCTTCAGCGGCAAAGCCTCAACAACTGCAGAGCCGCCAGTAACGCAATGAGGTTGTCGCTGAAAATGGCCATGAAAACCTGTCAAACCTGATCGCTTGTTATGCTGCGGTTTGAAGTTGAATATGTTATTTAAAGGTATTTTCTGACATTTCGGTCAGTCGAAGACATTTAGAACTCGTAGGACTGAAGCATATTACTTAAATTCAGATAAGCTGTAAAGTTAGTACGTTGACTGCATGCACCGCTAAATTATAAGCAATAATGCACTTTAAAAGTATATTCAAAAAACTTCAATAAACCAGAGTCTGGCAAGATGCACTGCAATGCCCGACGCCGCGGGTCCTGGCACGACACGAGCCTGGCGCCGGATTGAATAAGCACTTCCTGTGCGGCAGAGACCCCAATGCCTATTGCTCATAATCAATCTCTTGACATCGCATGGAGAATTGAGATGTTATGATATTAGATCACGTAAATCTCTGACAAATTTTGATAACACTTGCATGAAAGTCCGGGGATCTTTAACACTAAATTTGTTCTTTATTAAGCGTTCCATTAGAGCTGTTGATGAGATACGCATACATCGTTTATGCTAACTTTATAATACAGGAATAGCGAGAGACACCGGGAAGTAAAGCAATCAAAGTACTGAAATACGCAATAAGCGTGAGGAGTAAATTACAGACCCATTGTTTAATTTTTCCTTCAGATTCGACAAAAAGTAAAACATAGCTATAAAAAGCATATAAGTGTATGAAATAATTAATGGTCCACACCAATTTCGCTGCCACATGTCGTCCCACGCAATTTCAAATTCACTCTATATGTTCAAAAGAAAAAACTATCAAAGATGTTGTAGCTTCTGGCTTTTTCCTTTCATCCACTGTCGTCCAAAGTTTAAAACATAAATTCCATTTGGCCTAATAACTTGACGGTGCTAACTTCGCTCTGCGACAATGTTGTTTCATGTGGGAGTGAGCTCCTGTTACATTTTGAATGAGTTTTAATATTCTTATGATAACAATTGGCGTTCTACGATATGACAAACTCGAGTTAATATGTGGTAGTGGATGACAGCGTAAAAAAGTGACATATTTCAAGATGTGGTTGACAGAAACATTCTTCTTTAAAAGGAGATCGATAAATCAATTTGAAATCCAAGCGGATTTTTCGTGGGTTTCTTTCGTTCTGGTGAAACTTTGTTACTTGTTTTTCTTCTTTCCCCAGAAATCGATGGCCTCAAACTACTGGTCACAGAACTCGGTGAGAACTGGGAAGTTATTTGCCTTTTTTTGCTACCTTTGCAAACTATACATCAATTGAATGATAAAAATGTGTTCGTCTTTCATTAATTATTATGTATTCCAAAACACTAACTGTCACCGATAAATGGATCAGGGACAGTGTTGTGAGTAAGTAATTCTAAGGTTTTATGTTGTTGAAGATATAACATTTCTAATTATTTTCTAGATCGTTGCCATTAGTTGTGATTTCATGTACCGGATGCGTTAAACCTTTTTATTAATTGCCGTTTAAGGGGTGTGAGGAGCTGTCTAAAACCTTTTGCATACTTTGCCAAGAATCTTATAAATGGTGTTTACTTCTTAAGTTAGTGCAAAGAGAGTATTTCGCTCTGTTGAATGGTTGTCAATGATATTCCGCAGTAGTAGCCGTGGCTCAATTTTGACATTTAGGGGAAGTTTACGGTCTTGAGTAGAATACGTGAACGAGGAGGTTCGAGGATAAATCGGCCCTCCCTATTTCTGTATTCATGTCCATATATAAAACCGCCGTTAAACATCATTAATTAATGAACCTGATAGTACGGCCTTAACGCAAGATGAAAGCGCAGGTCATTCAGAATTGCTTTTAAAATAGCCTTGAGCAAAAAAAAGAGTTGAACAATGTTTTCAAATTCCAGCAAGATTAAATTAAATTGTTGGAATCCATCCAATGCACAAGGATTGATTCACACTTCCAAATATATCGCAGTGATGTGACATCGTGCACGTATTGACCTGCGGTGTTAATCGATTTTAACAGATAGACATTCTCGCAGATGGCTTTCATGGCTTCACCGTGTGGAGCTTCGGTGTCAAGTCGGACGTCCACGACACCGGTGGGGAACTTACAGCCACACAGACTTTCAAGCATCACGTTTTCGCCTATTGTCTTAAATCTTCTCCTGTTTCAATTGCTTCATTATTTCTACCACTCCCCTTGAGATAGATCCCATGGCTCATTCACCTTCAACTCTAACTACACAGAGGGAAGACTGGTGAAGAAAGACAAAGGTAAACAAATAACTGAACTTTTCTCAATATTGTGAGTATAAAACAAACAATGAAAAACGTAAATGCATTTTTATAACTGTGCTTTCGATTTTTAAATGTGCGAAATGGAGCATGTATCAGTTTAATGAGTCATGGTGAAATTTATCTCAAAACCCGACAGCGTGAAGCAGGCAACACATTTCAGCCCTTTCGTAAACTACCATAAGTTTCAGTGAGATAGTCCAGGAGCCGGATAGTGAATTAGTCTGGCCAATATTTGGCCGGCATTGAATTCATGGGATATGGGGTCTGCTTAACTGGCTTCGGTTTCTTCCACCACCCATTCTTCGTTATTATCGACTGATGTACAAACTAACATTTTTAAAGTCTCTGGCGAAGTTTAATGTCTCCTCCATTATTTCTGACAGTGTTTCTCGATTTCTACCATTACCCCTCAAAGTCTCCGTCACGAGTCTATCATTAACTTTCATCCAACAATACAAAAATGCTGAAGACAGCAAGCGGGTCTGACTCATCTGGAAGTGAGTAATAGTTAAGGTTTATTAGTTTAAATCTACGTGCGATTGTCTCTATCTCTACCAGCAGAATTTGATACTTCTTTGTTCACACTGCATAGGGCAATTAAATCTTGGAAGTTAATCAACTTCTGCGCTGGTGATATCCCAATAAATATTTTCGACATTACCTTGCCACATACTTCGCATTATTACCGATAGGAAAACTATTTTATATATTTAACTCCAGGTTTCCAATAACGTGCATGCAGCTGACATTGATTCTTGTTCGGAAATTACAGGGTCTACAATTCAATACATTCTTTTCCAGTTTATTTTGCAATCTCGATTTAATTCAACGGGGTGGAATTTTCAGTTATTTTCTTAGCAAGTGAATTGTTTGGAGGCAAGGCAATGATTGGAACTAAACAAGCAATGCGCATTGGTCCCTTCCATCAACATGGAGTCTAGCACTTTCTCGCAGGGAGGATTTCAGAGTGATATTCTATTTTCCACCATGCCTTTATTAACACAAAGGGAAAATGAGCAAAAATAGGACTTTGACCCAAGGTGCCAATTGCGAAGTTTGTTTGTAGTTGATCACACCGCTTTGTTCCCTTGGTAAATTCAGATCTTGATAAGTTAAGATCTGTCACACTCACTGACCGTGTTAAACTCATCATAAGTGGCCGTGATCCACACCTTCGATAAGATTAAAAGTGAACCTTGTCCAGAGAGTAAAATAGACAGTCATAAAGCCGGTTCTATAATAACAGTGCAGCTGCAATTTAAACAGTCAGCAGGACAGAAAGAACCTGGGGAAGATAACTAACATTAATATTCCAGATTGATAACCTACAGCGGAACTGGTCATATGGCTTCCTCAGCAATTTATTAGAGGGACAATCTTGGCCTCACACCATCAGTATTTCTTTTTCCTATCTTTCATTCCGGCAGCTTCTCTGTAATTCTGAACTAAATTGTCTCCATTTCAGAATTCGAATGAAAGATCTTCACATGTATAACTGTTAAAAACTATGTTATTAATAACTACTTATGATAATAAGTAAAATAAAAGTAAAAATGTTGGAATGTTAGAAGTAAAAATGTTAAACTCCGAACATTAACTCCCAAAAACTGACTAACCTTGTCGTGTGTGTGTGTGGCAAATTCCCAAACTCCACGTCCAGGAATGGTTCTTAAAGTTCAGCATGCCATAAGGTGAAACATGAGTAAAGGCTTCTTCAACAACCACCATTGTCTGGAGATAAAACGTAGAT
>JARFYF010000053.1:36348042-36366521 GCA_030265395.1 Rhina ancylostomus | reverse complement strand
CTCTACCTTAACATGACGATTAAATCATTTTCTTCCTTCCGGGCCATAGTCGCCACGCCGTAGACATTTCTTTTCCTTGCAAAATTACAGCCAGAGCAGTTTCACATCTTTCACAGATATTGAACTGAATTTTGCCAGGAAATGTTCAGTCGTTTGGTGGAGAAGTGTGATGGTGAGCATCCAGTTAGCCTTGGCCTCTAGCTAGATATGATCTCATATATAAATGACATGGGTTGGCATATAAAACAGTGTCTACAAGGTATATGCAATGCATTATTTTCGACTTGTGTGACAGGATGCAGATACAAAAAAAATCCAAAGAGTGCTTTAATATACATACCAGAGGGGTACCATTATTTCTTAGACAATCTTCGCCATTACGGTCATTCGCTCTGCAATTGGCGACAGTGAACGCAGTGTTCACCTACCTCGCTGGTGTTCAGCTTCAACCAGCAACGTTTCATTCGGATACTTCTGTGAAGTCCACAAACTCCGCCATCAAACATATAGTGTCTTCAAAGGCAATGAATCCCAACACGTTAAAATTTACACGCTCCTTCCCCTCGCTATCGCCTCTCCAACATCACACACACACACACACACACACACACACACACACACACACACACACATACACACGCGCGCGCGCGCGCGCGCACACACACACACAGAGAGAGAGATAGAGAGAAAATTACATTTTGCACCGCGAACCATGAGGCATTTAATGAAATATTATTTTACTTAATCTAATTAGACTTGTGCAAATTGTTGTCAATTTGATCTGCAAGAATCATTATTTCATCTATGAAACTGTTTACCAATAATTAAGATAATCAGTGAATTTGGTCGATGATCAGACTATTTGTAAATCTAATACGCGACCAAATTAACTTGGACAAATATCGACCTTTTGTATCAACTTCTTCACAACATAGCAGAGATAGTTCTGGACTTTGTATACAAAACTCAAGACTTCAGCATTAAATAAACGTAGGATATTGGAAAAAGAAGAGGACAAGTGGAAAAACCACCTGGCATTTCACAGAGTCTGTGGAGACACATTTGGACTCGTGGAACATTGAACTGAGCGTGACCATATTTCGCACTAATAGACGAAGGAGTGCTACGAAATTTATTGACAAGGTCATACGTCTATTTGTACATGTTAGCTGATTGGTAAATATAATTGTAACTCGAATATCTTCTTTTAATTTTAGAAACAAAGCTTTCCAGCAAAATCAAAGGTGATAATGGAAGAAAAAACTTCAGAATCTTTTCAGCAGAGCCATCCATATACCTGATTAAAGCTCAAAGATCACACAAAGTTTGCATTCTGAAAGATCGTGAACCTTCAAGGAGATATGGATATTTGTCATTTAAACGGGCAAGTTATGTTGAAAGACCAGGTGTTAACTCTGATACATGTACGTACAGAATACAAAAGAAGTCTGTGTTGAAACTTTCAAGACAATATTTGCGTCAAATTCTACAAGCAGCGCCTTAAAAATGAACTGAAGAAACTGAAGGCAGTATGGAAGATATCATTGGTATTTTTGGACAGAAGTAGAAGTTCAGCTGTATGATTATATTGGAATAGGTACGGTCCTTGTTGTTCTCGCGGGAGCAATGTGTTTGAGAACAAATTTAAAACAGATATGTGAGAAAATTATGGATATTATAAGGCAAATGAAGTTCCATTTCAGTTAGCTATTACAAGGACAGGATTATTCCATCAACAGCAACAGCTGACAGACATATATTTAGTGTTCGAAATGCCATCGTGATACTTATGAGGCAATTCTGTGCATAAATGAGCACCCATAATTTCCAGACGATGGCACGATGTTCTTAATTTTCTGCAATTTGAAGAAAATGCGCCATAAAAAGCGCGAAAAGCATAAATCATCCTTCCACTTTATCTTTTCAAATTGTGGATTAATTCTTGTCCATAGTTGTTATGACTCAACAATGCCACCGACACTCAAAATAACAGTAAATCTTATATTGCCTGACACTCGGCACAATGACTCATTAGTCTTAGCTTGGAAAGGCTCGGAAGATAACTCCGAGACATTTTAATAGCTATAGTCATCTTAGACCAACTCAACATTATTCTTTGCAATTCCGAGTTCCTCTTTCTCCGTTTTAATCAACTCACTTATCTACGTGTATTCTGAGTTAGGGAAGTAATATACGAGTTTGGATATTGCTCATAATAACATTTTTCAAATATGTTAATGGCGGATTTTCAAGTCCACTGAACTAATGAGTTCCTGCAGGTTTCGGAATTCTGTGAATTCGAGTATTGCTAAATCAAGTAAAATATCTGAAAATCGGATCTTTTTCCCAACTGAAACTTCTTTGGGTGACAAAGGCATAGGTTACTGAATTGAGCTTGCCGGAGAGTAAGTTTGCAATAGCCACTGGAGTCATGGAAATAATGCTGAAATCACGAGAGATGAAAAATAGATGATAGATCTAATATGGCCCGTTAACATCGTGGCCAACACGAGAAAATATTCCTATCATTTTGAAAGGTGCTGCATTGAGTCAAGTTCAACACTTAGCATTTATATTAATTTTATTTATCTCTTGCAGAACTAGAAACATTGAAAAATAATATTTACGATCGGGGTGAGTACAAAATTGACTTGTTTGTCTAACTCGTGTATATATTCAACGGAGCTCAACACAGTGGTGTTTTTAGATCTTGCATCCAAACGAAGATTGGAGTTTCTCACAGGATGAAGTGTTGCTGATAATTGAGTCAGTACGAAGCCAAAACAATATGAACCGCAGATGTTAAGCTGGAAATGATATCATTTGAAGTTAGCAGAGAAATGAAAAAACAAAGTACAGTATTTTAAATTTCAGTGAGTTTCTGGCTTATGAGGCAGCGACTGGTTATTTTAGTTACATTACCTTTAGGATAAGCAGTTTCTGATATGTTGCATTCCTTTTAAGTGGAACGTGCCAGAAAGGATACCTTTGGAAGCCTGCAGCAGAAATATACTAGAATGCAGCTTAGAATATTCAGCAGTGTGGATGTTAAATGGACTTGATTCATTGCAGAACTACTGGTAAAAAACTGAAGTACCATTGGTTACTTACTGCAAAAGGCGGTTGAAGTGTAGAATGATTAATGGTGGTAATACATTTCTGAGACATTTCCAGACAAGCCGTATGACATTTCCACCAACCGTGAATATTGACGTGTAGAATCAATGTCGAAAATGGAAAAGGAAGTTCATCATTGTGTGACATGGAGGAATGGTATCGTTTAATAGCGCGGATGATTGTAAAACATTCAAGAAATAATTTAGAAAAACGATATATTGATATAATGTTTCTCCAATCCCAGTTGCACCAGGTCCTGCATCTTAAAAAGTAGTTTAAAAATACCATCTTTCTTGGAAACAACTTCTGCTGAATGGAGAAAATAAGACGGCAGTTCTTCAATCAATTAGGCAGCTTTAGAGCATCTTTACAAAATTGGGTCTTCTCTCTTGGATTACAAAAGAGCCGGTTTTCTTGATCTGACCAAGATTTTTAAGAAATCTGATTGCAGTATTTAAAAAGATAACCTTCTAATGTCTGTACAGAAAGAAGAGCAACCAGTCTCGAAATCCATTGGAATGAGATGAAATCATCTTGAAGATTAGTTCCAGCACAAAATAACTTTTAAATTGTTTGATAATACGCCCTGTATCTATTGCCACGAAAGCAACGTACGGGTGATGATCAATATACGAAGGCTGCACAAATACGAAGACCATTCAGTCTCTTTCCCCTTCCATTCAATGCAAATGGCTCTTCGTTATCTAAATTGATCTGTAGCCTAAGTAACAGAGACATAGACATTTTTCCAGCTGTTGGGGTAACTCGCTTTCTCTGTCTATAGTGAAACTAAACATTTCCACTGAAGGTCATCCAGCTGTGATATTGGTCCACATTTTAGCTATCCATTATTACAGTATGATCTGTTTAGAAGGCTCAGAGAGCTAAAATTAATGACACATGACGTAGAAAAATCAGTAACCACCCTCAACCTGTTCCATTAATCCATCTGATCTGTCCCCGCACGAAATCAGAAATGCACTCTATCTGATCCATCCCTTCCGGCCACTTTCTGCAACTAAAACACATTTCTAATCTCTCTGTCCCTGTTTTGACGAAAAATATCTTATCTGATGCGTAACTTTCTTCCTCTTTCTGTAGAATGTTACCTGATCTGCTGAGTGCTTCCAGCATGTACTGGGGAGTTGTATGACAAAGAAACTTGTTTGCAATGGGTAGCTACTGTGTGATCCATTGTATCTTTTTTCTGTTTATTTTGTATCTGAATATTATCGTTGCAAGTACACAGGACTATCAGTATGACAGCGAAACCCGGACAAAATAAGCTTATCTTGAACCAATATATCTGAATTCCGTCATGGGAACATAAGTAAAATGCGAGAGCATTGGAGTAAGATGGATAATTTCGTATGAATTACTGCGATGAAATAATTTCAGTGTTTTCCCTTTCCGTGTAGGTTCTTTGTATTTCCAATAATGTGCGTGTATTATTTTGCAGAACAAAGTCTGAACAGAGCAGAAAAAAGTAAGTAAAACCAAGTCTGTCATAAATTTGAGCAGATAACAAATATAAAGTGGTGAGATTGCATCAAATCGCGTGGATATACTTCAGAGAAGGCTGTGCATGAAAATGAGGAATGAAAGGAAAACAGCATATACTCATATCTTTAAATCATAAAAAGTGGCAGAGGGTTCAAAAAGAACAGAAATGCCGCCGTGGGCAGGATGGACCAACTGACCTGTCTTTGTACGTTATGTCCTATTTACGTCGCCATTGTTTTCCCTTTTGTTCGGGACAGGGGGTAACAGCAGCCACTATAATAAGGATCGCCCCTTATTTCCAACTGCTAAAGAAAAAACGTAATTACTATGATGCATTCACTTCCTAACCCAATCGTTCCTGTGAACATGCAATCCAGCAGAGAACTGGTATCACGGTTTCAGCCGGCCATCAGAATCATGTGTTAAAACACCTCATAATATTACATTCAAGAGAAACGATGGAGATATTAAAGTGGACTTCCTGGTGTATACTTCTGAATTATCATCATCAGAAAAAGCTGAGTTGAATTGATTGCATTGATGCTATCTGCAAATTGACATGTGCATTTCCATTCGTAACTATTTGTATGACTGTCATCAGCTTCGGAACTTAGAGAACATCAGAAGTTTGTGCATATGTGCAAACTAGGCATTATGTCTTGCCTATATATTTTTCTGGTATCTAGCACCGTTTAAACGACTGAATACTTGCCACACTATCCGCTGCATTCATTCATACACTGCTAACTAAAGAGCTTTGTGTGGGTACAATTCAGACCCCACAATCCTAAATTCTCTCCCGAAGATGATTTCAAATTCCTCCCTACACTTCCCTACATTTTGATCATAAGGACAGTCGCGTTGCTCTTTTTTAAAGATCCCATGCTGCAGATTGTTTGTTGCAATTGCAATGATCTATAGATCTAGATTACTCACCGAAGGCTTCTGGATCAGCATAGACGAGTTGGGGCAAAAGGACTGCTTCCGTGCTACATAACTGTACGGCTCTATGACTTTACGACGATGGAGCTACCAACAGGGGAAACTGGGATATATAAATAACAGGAAATAACATAAAACCAGAATAACATTTATTATTAATAATTGAGAATAAATTAATAATTGTAAATTAGGTTCAGAATTAATTCTGTTTTTTTATAAAATATATCTCTGTTAAACTCGTTCACTCTGCCCTGCATATACCTCTGGACCCTAAAGAAAACCTTCCACGTGTTAATATCCTCTGAAATCGCCAAGTGAATTCCATTAATTATACTACGAATATCAATGAATGAACAAAGTGAGTTTACTTTCCGTTAGAAACCTGGCCGTTTTTCAGACAACGCTGCAGACACTCCGGAAAAAGCCTCGTCATCAACATCTGGGGAATTCTTGGGAAAAAATCCGGAGGTACGTTAAGCTATGGGTGATTTAGGTAGACCTCTTGCTTCTTACCTGGCAAGAGGTTTCATAAAATTGACCATGCAAACCACCTCCGAGTGCTCCCTTACTGGCCGCGACCCAAACAATTCGTTTCTCCTGCCTCCTGTTATTCTTGATGTTGTGTGCAGTATATTCATAATGAGATCTAGCCAACAATTTCAAGAGGATTGACGCCGAATACATATATATAGGTGCATGGTATCTCTTATGAAATGGACTGATTTTGCCCAATATCAAACAAATTGTCTGTTTTAGAAACCGGCTTCGCTCTTCCTTCATCACACTTAGAGTACTGTGTCCAGTTCTGGTCGCCTCGTTTTAGAAAGGATGTGCAAGCGTTAGAAATGGTGCAGAGGAGATTTACCTGGATGCTGCCTGGTTTAGAGAGTATGTATTATGAGGAGAGACTAAGGGAGCTAGGGCTTTACTCTTTGGAGAGAAGGAAGATGAGTGGAGACATGATAGAAGTATACAAAATACTGAGAGGAATAGATGGAGTAGACAGCCAGCGCCTCATTCCCAGGGCACAGAGGGTATGGTGTTAAAGTAATGAGTGGGAAGTTCAAGGGATATATCTGATGTATGTTTTTTTTTACCCAGAGAGCAGTTGGGGCATGGAATGTGCTGCCTAGGGTGGTGGTGGATGCAGGTATATTGTTCAAATTCAAGAGATTGCTAGACAAGTATATGGAGGAATTTAAAATAGGGGAATATGTGGGAGGAAGGGGTTAGGTCGTCATAGACGAGATTGAAAGGTCGGCACAAAATTATGGTCAGAAGGGTCTGTATTGTGCTGTACTGTTCTATGATTCTATGACAATTAAAAATATAGAAATGTTCGTTATTGCTCAGTGTACCTTCCTTTGTCAAGAAGGATTTTAAGGAAGTCGAGTGAACGGAATGAGAACGTTACATTTTCTACTTTATAGGTATAGGAAAGTTGAAAGACTACATCCAGGATATCGGTGAGAGGAACCACAAATTTGACAAATTATCGTTTCAAACAAACTGTGGAACACTAATGCTGGCTACACTCAGTAAGCACCACTTATTTATGGGAAACCTGAAACGAAGGAATAAGATGAAAAAACGTTAGATAAACTGAACAAAACACTTTCAATAAAATGTTTGGCTGAGATTCAGTAGACATCATGTTGGTGTGATGTAGCATTGATGTTGCAACATTTTATTTCGATTAGTTAAACGGCGCTGAATATTGAAAGTGTGTCACAACGCGGTCTGAAAGCTTTCGGTCTTTTCTGATGTGCATTTCATTCCACAGAATACTTTTTCTAACATGCAGTTTCACAATTATAATGCAGACGTGCGACACTAAATAAGATATCTGCAGACTTGCACTGGATATCTGTGCATCTCGAGTATTCAGGCCAATCAGAACGTGGATAACTTGTGGGATTTGTTGCAAACGCGAAAATAACAAGAAATGACAAAATAACACAGAGGCAACATCATCAAATATGTGTGAATCTTCAAAGATCTCACCTGTCAATTCAGCACTGACTCTAGCCAGTTTGCTTAGCTTGCATTGGTTAACGGGTATGCGGAAAATCAACTTTTTGACGGGTCTGTACACATTCTCTGGAAGGGAGAATGGGACTTCAACTAACTTAAATCTACAGCTTTTATTTTTAAATCTGGGGCTAAAGAGATAATACAGCGTGTAAAGTGTCCGCCCGTAATGAAGCATCTCCTATCCTGATATAAGAATGGGATAATATGCAGGTGATTTTTATTTTATTGCCATTCTTGATATATTTGCATGGGAGATACTAAGTAAGGTGATAGCCTGAATATATTGCTCAACGATTTAATTTGGTGATAGGGTCTAATACATGATTTTTGCATGACTTATAAATTCATCATGACTTGAACTCAATGCAAATTTCTTAAGGCCGTTCTATTCACAATGGAATGGATATTCTGCTCTTATGTGTCATGCGATCTGATATACTCCTGCAGCGATGTTCACTTTGAAAGCAAATAGTATGATTGAATATTGGGAAATACATGAACGAGCGGCCTCCGCAACTTCGACTGAGACCAAATTCCAGCCCAATAAATACGTTGATCAATATTGTCTTTCATCTAGAACTAAAACTCAACAAGAAAGAAAAAGGTAAGCAGTGAGTTTAGGTTTTACTTAATCGAATCAGCATTACCTATTTTGTTACTGAATCTCGATGTGCACCAGCAAGATTAAAACGATTGTGCTGAGTCCGTAATAGACTCCACACAAAGTTGCATTTAGCTTGCCGTTAGAAGTGCCTAGATTCTTTAATGTCCACCAAAATATGACACACTCTCTCTCTCTCCCTCTCTCTCTCTCTCTCTCTCTCTCTCTCTCTCTCTCTCTCTCTCTCTCTCGCTCTCGCTCTCTCTCTCTTTCTCTCTCTCTCTCTTTCAAGTGTTTTGCTGGGATGTCACATTGCTTCTTCCTTCCTCTGTAATCACATCTTCACTTTACAGTACTTCCTTCCTTCTTGACCTGGGTATTTCTTTCTGTCTTACTTTCTCCTTCATGTAATAGATTATTTATTCTCGTCCGGCCTTAGTCTATCCTTGGTAATTTTGTCAATGATTCGTTAAATTTGCCTTTCCTTTTATTTCTATCGTCTTAGAGGCAGCACTGTACGTCGTTCTATTTCACAATGTGCATATTCTACGAGCGTGTAACAATTTAACTTCTCTCACATGTTTCCACTTGTCTTTCTTTAGAAGTTGGGAAACTAAAAGACAATCTGCACGATACAGGTCAATGGAAAACGTTTTGATTATAATTTATCTCAACCAAAGTGGAGGGCAAATTGCTGCGGTTTCGCCAGTGTAAACTAAAAACGTTTCTATTAAAATATATGATACATGATTTGTTACTTTTCCTGGATAATAAAAACATGAATGTAATCGGTTAAAATTCATGTTTAAGAAAACGATGACGTAATGTTGAAGCTGCCACCAACATGACCAACAATAGATATATAAGAGCGTTAATATTCATTTACTCCCAGTGACATATCGTGCTTAACAAAACCTGGAGGTAGGGAAACAAATAATACATACTAGCTTGGACACCGAACTTGTTCGCAGGCAGATGGCAAAGGAAGGGAATATAGTTTTTCTTCGCTGAAGACACAGTGTTTTACCCCTTTTCAATTTACTTTGCTACCTCGGCTATCCCTTTAAAATTTGATCGTAAATCGGGGCGAGTGGAATATAAGCTTGCAAAAGAACATTCATGAAATAAACACTTTGGAGAAAGCGCACTTATTTCATCATCATTCTGTTGCAATTGGAGTTCAGAATGAAGAACCTATAGTTTCACGTGGAGTGGAATAATAATGGGTGCGTAATTGGGCATAATACGTAGAAAGCACCGCGCACTTCATGTTGGTCTTGCAGGTGCTAAACTGTCGATTCACCAAAATGATATTCTATGAAGATTTTTAAAGGTGTCAACGCGCGTGACTATGCTTGACTTTCCTTGACAGTAAATTAGGAAGAGTTCACTAGATACCAAAATAAATCGTATCGTTGGTGTGTGAGTCGAGGCCAGATGGCGGAGCTATTAAGTCGTACAGTATTTATGTCAGGATGGAGTTTGCAATGTAAATTACAGTGCTCGTCTCTAACTGACAGACCAATTCAGCGAGGATCTTGTGGAACAGGAACAGCAGAAGTATGTTGATGACAGTCTTTGAGGCATGTAGCTTACGAGAAAATATCTATCTGTAATGAACACAGTGCGTAAATAACGAGTTGGTAAATGAGCTTGCTGGATGAAGTTCACTGGGGGAAAGTGATCATAACGTGAAAAATTTATTCATTGTGATAGAAAGTTACATAGTTGAAACCGAAACTAGCGTCCTGAATCTGAACAAAGGAAACTGTGATGGTATAAGGACTGAGTTGGCTTTGATAAGTTGGGAAGCTTCATCAAAAGGCGCGACTTTGTATGAGCCACGAATAATACGTGAGGGAGGAATGCAGGAACAACAACCGTTACGTATTCTGGCCTGCTTTGAAAATTCAAACGGTAACGCTCCCCACGATGGCAACTTAAGAAGCTCAGGTTGTCGTCGGAGCTAAAGAGGATGCCGATGAGATTGCCGGTCAACGTAGCAAAATAAGGATTGGAAAGAGTTTTCATCTCAGTAAAGGTAGTCAATTGCAATTATTAAGAAGTCAAAACGCAGTATCAAAGTGAAGCTACAGTGTGCACCAAACTGGACGGTAAAGGCGTTTACAAATATGCAGTTAATATAGTTTAGTGAAGTTATAAATGTAGAATTCGTATCAGTGATTGGTAAATAGTGCAATAAACAAATATTTTCCGTGAGGAAATTGCAGGGAAGCCATTCTAAATTATGAGGTTACAGGACACTTCGAAAATATCAATTGGATTGGGTGAAAGAAAAACAGATTTCAGTTAGGGACATTGTATTTGAAAAACCCACTGATGTTACTTATGGATGTAAGTGGTAGAATAGTCAATGGAAAATAAGTGGAATTGAAGCAGTTGGACTTTCAGAAAATCTATGACAAAGTCACACATGAATGCTTAGTGTGTAAAAGTAAAATGCAAGTTATTGAGTGCAATGAGTTAGCGTGGATTGAAAGTGGCTTGACAGGTATGAAACAATGGAGTAAACTGGTCCTTAATGGAGCGTCGGGTGGTAGGTATTGAGTAACTGGGAGGGATTGCTGCATGGAAGTTCAAATGTAGAATGCAATATTTTCAAATTTATCAGTTTGATAGATGCTGAGTTGTGATGTGCATGCGAAGATGCTTTCAGGAAACAAATAAATTGACCAAATGGGTAAAACATGGCAACTGTTCTATAATGTCGATAAATGTGCAGTTTGTTAAGGAAAACTGAAGGCAGAGTTCCAGTCAAATTATAATAGATCGGGAAATATTGATGTTCAAAACGATTAGCATGTCTTTGTACAAAGGCCATTCGAAGCAGACATGCAGAAATAGTTAAGGAGAATTATGTGCGAATCATTGCAATAATTTAAGTATAGGAGCAAAGGACATTCATGAGACAACACCAAGAATATTGTGCGCTTTTCTGGTCTCCTTGTCTATTGAAGTCGGAGAAATTTCAACAAACGTTTACAAGGCAGTGAGCGACACAACATGGTCGGCCGAAGGACCTGTATTGTGCTACATTGTTCTATGGTTCTAGTTTTCAGAGACTGCATGACAATCATAGAGATTAAGTTGATTTACATTGTATTAATCGCAATTTAGAAGAAGAAGAGGGCATACAAATCCAGAATTCTGACAGATCTGGGAGATTAATTCGGGAATATAATATTTTCTATGACTGGTCATTCTGTCGCCACGTATTACAGCTTCTGTTTACAGGGAAAGAGATTCGTACCGAGATCAGATGAAATATCTTTCTTCAGAGGTGCCAAATCGTTCATATTTACTGCCAGCGAAGATTGTAAAGGCCCTGTCACCGAATATATTTAAGAACGAAAATTTTTAAATTGAAGTCACAGAAGGCTATCGTGAAAAATCTGAGAAATTGTATTGAAATAAATAATTGGCCATCACTGTAAGAAGTGGTAGAGCAAGTCGAAGGGCTGAATAGCCTATTGCCGTCCTGTTTCTTATGTTACTATGGATTGATACATTTTCTTTGAGATGTTGGGGCCAAGATTGTTTTATAATCTAAAATTTATTTACTTTCCTTCGGCAAGCATACAAAGAATGAGTGAAAAAGCAAAATGGAGATATTGACATGCTGAACAATTTACACCTGTTCTTAGGCTAAGAAAAATGGTACTGTTAATGCTGAAGCGCAAACACCCGACTGAGTTCATTTCTAAATTAATGGAATTGAGAGGTGAGAACATTATTCAAAGTTGAACTTCATTGTTTGGACTCTGCGGACTGGCATCTACACAAATAGATTTTTTCTACAATTTATGCGTGGTTTTATAGCAAGATCCCCAGTAGATGTTGTCTTGAAGGTTTCTCTTATCTAGTGGTCTTAGATATATGATGGCCATTAAGTGTCTGATAAAGTATTCGTGGCAAACATTGTTATCCAAAAGCTCTTCATTTTGTGGAATTTGCTTAAGCATAATGATCGAGGCCATTTCAGTATATTTCTTCAAGGGTAAGTTTAAGTTTCCAATGCAAATAGGAATCAGAGTGATGTGGATAGAGTTCGGTGCGGTTCACATGAAACACAGAATTCAAATGTTTAGTTGTGCTACTTAAAAATACACGAACCAGGGGAACAGACTTCCTGCAAATTGTAAGATATAATAGAAATATTTTGAAATATCGAAGAACGTTTGGGACAAAGCCAATTCCGGGGTTTGTGTGCATCCATCCAAAAAGTCAAGGCGCGTACAGGGTGCTGATTGTGCTGAATGGTTTGCCAGGTCTGTGAATGATGAGATATCCTGCGCATTAGAATCTCATTAATACCTAAACCCATATAACCATTACACCGACGCTGAATGTTTATCAAGTTAGATTTTGTAGTCCTTTATTAGGAGTACGTCATAAACTGACAAACAGTTTATTCAAAACTGTAATGTCTACGCGATGACACAGAAAAGAAATCCATGCCAGTCTTAAAATAACAGAAATTAGATTTTCGATATATATTTCGTCTGCTTGATCAGTTGCCATGTTTGCCACCTCGGGAAATGAATATTCTTACTGCCAAACTTTAAAAGCGCGATCTCGTTTTCTGTTGAATTTGGTGTAAAAGGAATCCAAAGAGTAGTGATTCCTCAGTTTCAGTTAAACTGTAGAATGCTTGCTGTCTCTTTTCTGTCATTATTTGCATAATTAATCATTATTTCTTCATTTTGATTCAGAACAAAGATTGGGCAAAAAAGAAAAAGGTACCGATGCGTACGATATTTTTTAGTGGCAATGAACACGGATTGGAACATATTACAAGTAGTTTCACTGCATTGGACTCATAGAATAGGGTCATTTTTATCGTACATTGATACGAATATTCGAATTAGAAACAAGATAAACAAATTAGTTCGTCAAATCTGCTCACCTATTTAATAAGGTTATGGCTGATTTGGTTCTAATCTTAACTCTGAATTTCCGTGTACCCAACCAACATTTCAAACTCTTTCTCGACAAGAATATGTCTACTTTTACCTTGAAAGTATACACAGAATCTGCTTCCATCTGCGTCTGATGAAGTGAGTTGATTTCGATAGGTGGAACGGGGTTGGGAAAAAAGAAATTGCCTGGTTTCCGTTTGAAGTGGCCCCCCATCAAGCAGTGGCACTTCGTTCTAGATTCTCCCAAAGTAGAAATATCGAATCTTCATTCACACTGCCCAGACATCGGGGGTTGTTATATGATTCAATCAGTCCCAGTCTGACTCTTATAAATTCTTCCTAATTCCAACCGATAAGAGCCTAGACTGTCGAACCTTTCCTCTGAAGACGCCGAATCAATTCTCGATATTAGGTACTTGCCTATTCAATCTTTACATTTATCATAAAAGGTGAAGTTTGGAAATTCTTGTATTTGGTCCACTTGTACAGCAGCAGTTCATAAAAATGTTCATCCAAACAAGGTTTTTTGTTCCATCCCCGCCGCTCTGAAAATTCCCTGATCCTTGATGCAATAGACAATCTATTCATCTGCTGAAGATCAGCCTGTCATTCAATAAAAGTCGGGGCATATATGAAGGAAACTATAATTTATTTTGTCCCAGCGTGTTTTCACGTCATGCCTAATTCATTTTTAGAAGGCCTTATCTCGATCACAGCCGGAACGGTAGACAGTTTGGTAAAAAGAATTCAAAAGAAAACACTGAATAAATCACCAAAAAATTAATACGTAAGACACTAGACATGATATTTAATGCACTGATTCTGTTACTTGCTATGTAAATGTTGTATTTTGAACTACGTGAACATTATAAAATCGTGAAACTTGTTATAATTAATAAAGTAGAGTCGTACCTCTCGCATGAGGGAATGTTCTAATGCGGGATACTGAAAGTAAGATCATCAATAAATCAATTCTCATAAACATGTCTAACTACAAAGTATTAGATTGTGAAATTAAGTCCTTCTTGGAACCATCAAAACGACTAGTCTACAAAGGTTGAAGGAAGTGCTCTGTAAGTAGAAGGGAATAGAAAACTCAGGGTTAGCAAACATCCCATCGATTTATACCAAAGCGGTTTGTTCGTATCTTGATATTAATGAAGTTAATGCGAGGAAATATCAACATTCCGAGTCATCCGGCTTTTGTCTATGCAGCAGGAAAAATTAATTTGGAGTCAGAGTCGGTGCAGTAACGCAGGAAACAAAGTAGGCAATCGGTGCAGAGCAAGTTTTCACAAGTAGGCATCGGATTGGATCGTACGATTTCGTGAACAAAACGCTTGACCCAGAATTATGGGTTGTGGTGGTGGAGACAAGTGGGGAATGTACGTGGAACGGGCAGGATTGGAAGCCGAGATTTTCGTTTTCTGCATGGGTTATGTCATTTGCACCTGAATTCCCAAGTCAGCGTTATAACGTCCCGTCAAAAATAATGCAGCACTCTCTCAAAGTTGGTGTTCAATATCTGAACTCCGACCTTGTTCTCATCTCCGTAATTAATACCTTTGTCAACGGAATCAGAATAGTAACACATTTTCTGCTGAACCTCATTACGTTCGATTTCTTTTTCAGATGTGGAAAAACTTAGAGACAATCTTCAAGAAGCAGGTCAGGGACAATATTTGATTTCAACTTCCAACAATGGCTAAGGAGCCTGTTTATTTTCTTCCTGGTTCCACCCAGCGTTTGTTGTGTGCCATATCATCCTTCCTTTCATACAGCAAGAAGACCGATTAGATCAGGGCTCCTACTTCCAAACGATGGAAGTAAACGCGATATATTTGGATTGAAAATCTCACTGATTCTCCTTACTCAAGTGTCTGGTGCAAGGTTCAGGCCTCAGGTATTGGAGCCCTGCCTCCAAATCATCCTTGATAGTCTCTAACAAAACGCAAGTTGAGGTCCTATTTGTGTCAAAATAATGAGTTAGTCTAGGAGAGCGTCATTGCCTTTGTCAATGGCAGCATTTCAAACACTACAATTCATTTTAATAATTAAATTCTGAAAAGGAATTCTGCAAAAAAAATGGATGACCAATGCAAACTGACCAAGAGGCTTACCGTTTACCTCTTCCTCTTTTTCAAGAGAACATTTTTCTCTTGTTTGCTAACCTATTTATTTTTTTAATAAAACTGGAAATCCCCGTAATTAAAGAAACAGCTGGGGAAACAGGTTCGGATCGAATACTTTCATTTGAACCCTTTCATCGGAAAACTGGGCAGAATCACTAAAAACATAATAATCTGTATTCACTATTAAACAGGACGAGATCATATTTTCAGATTATTTGAGTATTTGACCTTGTACGAGGTCTGACAGCGCACTATAGAAGAAGTGAAATCCGGCACAATTCTGGGGGATCCCAGATAGACCGATATAGAATGCTGGACATGAACGTGCATGATGACACATGTTGTCATATCCGTCCCTCATCTAATTAATCTCGTGTTAATGTCAGCATCCGAGAACTCACCATCAAAGCCTTCGGAACAATGCAAATCGTTGTTGGATATTTCAGGACTTCATCTTAAAACACACACGTCGGTCTGTAGTAGGAGAGCACATTGCTGTCACGTGACAGTAACAGCACTGACCCCGTTGGTCGGAGGACAGCATTGCCCCTGGATCGGGAGTGATACTACAGTCAATCAAGTTGTGGCTCCACCCCACCCATCGTGTGGGCATAGGGACTGGCTTTGGAGAAACACCTTTGTTCCTGAACCTGCCTGACCATTGGCCTCGGCAGGCACCTTTGCCCTTGATCTCCAAACCACTGGTCTGTCTAAGTCACCCCGCTAGGCTCCACCCAGTATCCCAGAGCTATAAAGAGTGTTGCAACCCCGGTCTCTCTCTTTTGAACTGCCCCAGGAATAGTGAGGAAACGCTGCGTTGACCAGTGGTTAGAGTGTGCACCACCACGTGCTTTGGGAGCGTCTTAGTCAGATTCCAGTGAGTGTTAGGGACAATGCGTGTTTGGGTCAGGGTATTCAAGCATTGAAGCGTTCATCCCTTGAGAAGCTGTGTGTTTGTGTGTGTGAGTGTATGTGTGTATCTCATCCTCGTTGCGATTCCCACTCACGTTCGAGGTCTCCTGCATGTGTGCGTGAGTGTGCATCTGTTCCCCTTCATTCTGTCCCCGTGTTTGCCTTTGTGATTAAACAGCTTATAAAATCCAAAGCCTGTATCCAGAGTCCTGTATCTTTAAGATTCCAAAAGAACCTTTTCGCGCAACATGGTCTTACAACATAATTAATATAAAAATAAATCAGTTTCGCTGTCCTTGCTAACACAACCACTTATCGAAATTTCGCTTTCACTAATGACACTAGGCACTGCCTATCCAGCAGTTCTCATTCCGCTCTCGCAGCCTAAATTTGCCAAACATCAAACGTCAAATGAGCAGAATTTTGTTGAATGAAACATTAATATCAACATCTCTGGAACCATTACTTTTTTACGATTCAGCAAACTGAATTCATCTTCATTGCCCGAGCTCGGCCAGAACACCTTAAATATATTGTCTAGTTTAGAGAGAACTTTGCTTCGCACAGCGAACAAATCAGTAAGCCTTAGTTAAGCTTGGCTGTTGCCTTCGCCCTCATCAAATTTTTGTCTTTGCTTCCCGAAAATTAAAGGCGTCTTGGAAGTCTGGTACTATCCAACATTTAAAAAAAATTCTACTTATCTGCAGTGTATGTCGGCTATACAAAACTTAGATATTGAATTTGCCTTCGTTTTAAATCCAAACATGACGGCAGATTGGCCTTCCCTTTCTCCGTAACTTCCCTTTGCTGTACAGATATCCATGCTCTCCAATCAATTGCTTTGGATCTGCAAACTGTCAAATTTAAATGTTTCTTTTATCTCTTCTTTCTGTCTCTTCCAGTTTAGCATTCCATCAATTTCTACTTCTCTTTCCATTACTTTCCGTTTCTCATCATGTTTCGTTTCTCGTTTACGTGAATACCTCTCTTTTGTCTGTTATCCTTCTTAAGTTTTTTAATGGACCCACAAATCATCGCCGACTCAATAAATTTGGCTTGCTTCTCCTTGAAATCTTCTTCGTTTTCTCCATTTTCATCTCCTTCATCCTTTTCTCCACATGTCCTCATTGTTCCTACTTTCGCGTGGCGCCAGCAAAGGAAGGTTTCAAGGCTGAACGAGGACATTCGGCCCATGAGTTAATTATTTCTTTTTTCTCTTTCACTTGCCCCTTCGTTCTGCGCCTTTGTCTCCATTTTCAAACAGTTTCTGGCTCAATATTGGAAACCACTGTCATCTCTGGCAGTGAGATGGTAACCAGTCGCTCCAAGTAAATGACTTTCCTCGTGTTACTGTCAGTTATTTCAACAATCGCCTTCATAGTGTATGTTCCCGTTACAAATTCATTTGTCAATAGGGACAGTTTCCCCTTACGCATTCTGTTTATACGTTGCATGTTTCAATAGCTCCGACAGATCCCCATAGCTGTCTCTTTCCAAAGAGAACACGAGATTCTCCTGTATATGACCATGACTGGGGTAACTTATCCCTAGAATTATGCTCGTGAATCCCTTCCTTGCCCTACCTTAAAATGGAATGTCATGAAATCCTTACTCGTTTATCAATGTTTTCTCTGCCATATTCCAAAGACTAGCCCAGCGCCCCTCCCCTCCCCAGGATCCTTATGCTTTTAACCACTTTCTCATACTACAATTGGGCTAATAACAATGCATGCATATTTTTCTGTTCATTTATGCTTGTTAAACTTATGTCATCTTGTTTAAGCAGCATTTTTCTGCATTGTTTCATCCTCCACGTCCGCATCTATTTCTTCCAATTGTGTCCATTTGAAGTCAATTACAATTATCCAAACAGCTTACTGCCGTTCCAAATTTTATGTCGCCTGCAGATTTGGAAATAGTGAGTGCCTTATACACCGAAGCCCCGTTGATTTTTTAAGGAGACATACGAGCTCACACCTGAGCCTATGGAAAGACCACAGCTACTTAGTCTTTAATGACTTGCAATTTCCTATTGATGCTTCACGTGAGTCTTCCTCGGGGTCCAATCTTGATCACGGAGCTCGTATGTGGCGTTTTAACAAACGGCTTTTAAACTTCCGTTGCCACTCATCAGAGACACATAAAAATCTGCAGATACTGGAATCCGGGTCAGTACACAAAAAAAGTGCTGGAGGGACTCAGCAGATCAGGCAGCATCCCTGGAGGGAAAGAAACAGTAGACGTTTTGGTCCGAGACCCTTCATCAGGACTGCAAAGTAAGAGGGCAGAAGGTAGAAT
>JARFYF010000053.1:36317837-36331211 GCA_030265395.1 Rhina ancylostomus | reverse complement strand
CACACACACACACACACACACACACACACACACACACACACACACACACACACTTATTCAATTCGAAGTGTTCTCCACACCCCCATTTATTTTACTCATTATCACTCTGGAGCCAGCCCGATTCAAGTGCAGTCTATCAGAAATTCGAATTCAGAAAGTTAAAAATACGCCATCTGGAAAATGTGGACATAGAGCTAATGTTTGTAAGGCTACAAGCGACCGAGGTATTATTCTACAATGAAGGAGTGACAGCTTAGGATCAGCATTCAATGGTGAAAGATAGGGCCAACTGGTCGAAAGAGCCCTATCCTAGAGATTATCGAGAGTTAGTTAAAAAAGGTAGCTTGTGGAAGGTTTAAAGAACTGGAAAGAGGAGATTCCCCACAGCAGTATATCATGAGTAAGATTGTACTTTATAATGTGATTAGCAGAATGAACTTGGTCGGGGAATAACACTAGCGGGCAACTTTAAGGAAAACGCAAAATATCTTACAAGTATATTAAGGGCAATAGAGTAACAAGGGAAAACGTCGACCCCTTTGGGAACTAAATAAGCAGTCTGTGCATTCAATCGGGGACATAGGCGAGAAATCAGTGAGTAAGTACTACAAAATCAGATATCAATAGATGAATACCAGCCGATTCACTCGGAGACCGTAGGTTGATTTAGGTTCAACGTCAGATTATTTTATTTCAAATACACACGGGTGTAATGAAATCTATTGCGGTAATGGTGTACCCATTGTGTGTCTACAAGGTCTACTTCCTCCAGTTCTATGTCTGAAGGGCAACATCTGCCTCACTCGAAGTCACACCATCCTGTCCCTTTTGTCTGACGAAATTGACAGCGATATTTGACTGCGTCCTGGAACGAAGCTTCCGGGTAACTATTCCCCTTCCTTGGCTCTTTGCAGTTTCCGAATCTTAGATTCCAGCTCATCCACTTCTAGTCTAAGTTTCTCAAACTGTGGATATTTACTGCAGATTTGGTCGCCGCGGATCCCCACGGTTTCATGCAGCACTCAAACCCAAAGCGGCAATCTCTCAACTACCCTTATTTGAGTTTACTAAAGCATTTAAGTCAAGCAATATATTTCATCCTGTCAGCGTTGTTCTCAGCACAGCGAAGTCTGGACCAACCAGGTCCAGGTTTCATAGTCATGTCACTCAATGGATGATGCGCTAAAAAAAAACAGGCCATTGTAGCTGGGACAAAATATTTCATTTGCAAGATATCAGTCTTATTGTTTCAACAGATTCTAATTATTCACTTACTAATGGACGTATTCTCTACTTGTACCACGCCAACTATGACAATCCTGGAAACAGTCCACTCACTGCGAATTCTACACTCAAGAAACGCTCTATTGTCAGCAGGCTGTGCGTCCTAAGCATATTTGCTTTGGGTGACATCAAACAATCGTTACAGCTGGTTAATAACGTAGGAGATTTATTTGCCACTCATATCACTATAACTGACAATTACAAGTTTAAGAGAATGAACATTAAAATTAAATAGAACAAATTAAGTTTCAAGATGAAAATAAAGTCATCAATGGCAGTATTCCATGATTGGTGCTCTCGGAGAACTCTGGTGTTTTAAGAAGAGGCGCTGTTCTTCCGGTATTCTGTTCAGTTCATCCCATGAAAATGTAAAGCCGGGGTCACATTCATGTTGGATGATAGATCGAGTGTTTTCCATTTTCTGGTTGTGCTGTTTATATATAATTATATTAAATGCAGGAAACTAAAATATGCTAGTTGATCCAATTTATGGCTGCGAGTTCTCGAATGCAATCCACCATTCAATCTCAACTATCTGCAACTGCCACTAGTTTTCAAGTTAGGCTTTCAAGCTGTCTATACTCTTCTGTTCAACTGTCTCATGTAGAAGCAATTTCAAATACCTTCAGGATAAATAATCTTCCTCAATATACTTCTGGATTAGTGGAGACACCTTTCTGGATCGTATGATGATTTTCCGCTGTTAGGAACATGTTTTGCTTCTTGTACATCACCAACGCTTTAACGACCCCTACTAATCTTTCCTTCGGGTTGCTGTTCTGCATGGAAAATAAGAATGGTTCTTTATAGTTATTATTGTCCTCACAGTTGCATGATTGCCCTGCTAGTATGGCAGTTGAACTACATTCTTTAGAAAGTGAACACCAGAAATTTGCAAGTATAAAAATCGAGAACGGGTACAGTGTGTCTTTTTTTTCTCTTTAGGAAAGAAAGATGAGGGAAAACTAAAGTTTATTTTGAATGACTGAAGGTTTTGAGCGTAGAATTAGAGACGACTTCTCCACTTTGTGGAAAAAATCAAATAGAATTAGCAAATCTACTAGAGCATTCAAGGAAACATATTAACCCAAAGAGCGAGAATTAAATAGGAATCCCTGGCACGGGAAAACAACCACAGCCGACTGCAAATCACATGCGAGTGAAGAGAGAATACAGGGTTATGCTGATAGACTGAGGTGATGAAAGGATATGCACAATAGGGCATAAATGCCCAGATGCACTGGTTGGTGATATTACCAGGTTCCGCGCTAAATATGGAAAGTTATCATGCGATTTCCATGTTCTTAGCTTCTTTTTAGCTACAACACTGCAATGTATATTTTTTCTATACCACCATATGTGCATTAAATGATGTTAGCAACTGATGACAGATCTTTTCTCTTCTCAATAACGTTTGATTGAATTTCAGAAAAGGAAGATCTTTCAAAAAATTTGAAAGAGTTGGGTGAGAAAATGATACGTTTCTTTATTTATCTGGGTGATTATCGAAGGTACAGAATAACACTGAAAGGCGGAAGCCAAGATGACAATTTGACAAATCATTAGGATCCGTGGAAAAAAAAATATTTTATGTTTAATGGGGCAAACAATAAAATCTGGTACGGAAAATGAAATTGCGAAGGAAATACTGGCTAAATAAAAGAAGAATCTGAGATACAACCAGTTCAGAATGTAGATAAAGTAACAGAGCAGAACATGGCGAGATGACTGGAAAGGCAGAGGAAAACACGAATTCATGAGAAAAGATATCACTTCTGGGATAGACGTATGTGTGTATTTGGGAGCAAGAATATGTGAAAAGGTCTTGTTTAATTTAGTTTGTGATTCTTTCTTGTTCATTCCTTCCTTTCTTTCATTGCTTACTTCCTTTCTTTCCTTCCTTTTTCCTTTCTTTTCCTTTCTTCCCTTGTCTTTCGTTCTTAGCTTCTTTCTTTCGTCCATTGATTCAGTTGAACATCACGATAGCTAATGCATGGCGATGCAGTCAGAAAGCATTTTCTTTAAGACTTTTTAATGTTAATTCTACTTCAATAAATATTTGAATCTGAGTTTACGTGAAATATTACTTCAGAATGTTTCAGTCGAGTGCAAACAGGGAGAGAGGGGATTTCTGCCCCTTTATTAATCACACTCCTTTCCTAATTCACATACTGCGTGCGCATGTTGTCACTTACAATTAGGCAGAAATTTGTGTCTATTCCCTTGGTTGCTGTGATGTAATTCACAATGTGAACACAACGCTGGAAGTCCGTTTTTTTTTAATCGACAGTTTTCCTGATTATTTTATGTGCTTCCCACAGAGGAAACTTTACATTCGAAAGAGAAAGGTAACGAACTCGAAATTACTATGAATGCAAACAAAAATTATTTTTTTTCAAATGCTTATAGAGCAAAAGAAGATACCTGTTCGGAACAAAATGACATCTCTATAAAAACATCTCCAGTGCAGAAATAAAGAAGAAAATTATCTGAACTTGACTAGTATAGAGGGCAAGCACATTTGAATCCCTTGTTTAAAAAAAGGAGTAGTGATGAGCCTGGCATCTGCAGTTCAGTCAATTTAACCTCATTGGTAGGAGAGCCTATGGAAGCATTGATCCGTGACAGGATTAATAGTCGGCAGGAAGAAAATTAATAAATTAAAGTAATCCAGCTCAACTTTTCCATCGCTGCCACCTTTGACTTCAAGGGAAAATTCTATTAATACGGGGGGGGGCGAGGTAGAGAAAATGTACAAGGCTACATCGAAGAGCTGAGGTGTGAAACGAGAGACCTATTTTGATGGAGAGCGTGTGCGGACGCAATGAACAAACGAACTCCTTCTGTGTTGTGCCTATTCGATAATTCTCTGATCTGGTCCTTGGCCGACATCAAAAGGAACCGTGGTAAATGGTATCGGATATTACGGGTCAGTTTTGTGTCGAAGAATGCAATCCCACAAAAGGAAGTGTACGCTGATGTCCGAAGAAAAAAAATTAAAACAGAAAGATCTTGTGCTAAATAAAGCAAAACATTGTTGCAATACCATGAGGCGAAGCACAACACAATCTGATTATGGGTAAGAGGTTCAATTTAACAGCATCTGCTGCTGTATATCTAGCGAGACTGTATCTAATTCATGATACATGCCTATCCAAAAATTTTCGCTCGGCTAACTTCAAGACAATATTCATGAATCTGTGTAACTTTCGGGTAACATAGGGCAAAACATCTGGGAAATTGCAATGTTGTCCAGTCACATCAAAACCAATATTATCTGAAGGCTTATTGATCCTGTCACAAAGAAATATGCCTGAAGGTGGATGGAGTTTAATCACCTCAACCATGGGATATCGCTGCAAGAGCTCCTCGGGATAGTGTCCTAGAACCAACCATTATCAGATGCTTCTTCAATTACCTTATTTCAATGATGATGTCAGAAGCAGGAATGCTCGCTAGGACTGTTGCATGACTCCTGAGATAATGGTGCAGATCGCATCCAAATTAAGCAAGAACTGGATAATATGCAGGCTTGGGTTGAGGGTCAGCAAGTAGAATTCGCAACACACAAGTGCCAAGCTGATATGATATGCAACAAGAGAAAATCAACTTGACATTCAATTGTGTTCCCATCGATGAAACTCCCATTATCAATATTGTGATGGGTTAACATTGACCAGAAACGGAAACATAACGCGCTACAAAAGCAAGTCGGTGGTTTGGAATCCTGTGGCAAGTAATACGGATCCTAACTCACCCCCCCCCCCCACCCCGCTCCCCGCACAAAGTCTGTCCACCACCACCAAGGCTCCAGTCAGGGATGTGATGGAATATTCTCCACTTGCCTGGATAGGTGCAGCTTCAACAACGCTGGCTGAGCTCGACACTATAGAACACATAGCATCCCGCTGACAGGCCTGCCATCCCAAACTACTCACTCACCACCACCGACGAATAATAGCAGCAGTTTCTAACATCTACAGGGTGAAACTGCAGCAACTCACCAAGACTCCATAGACAGCACCCTCCAAACTCACGACCTCTACCACCTAGAAGGACAAGGAGCGCAAAAGCACGGGAACGCCACCACCTGTAAGTTGCCCTCCAAGCCACACACCATTTTAACTTGTAAATAAATGGCCATTCCTTCATCGTCACTGGGTTAATAATATGGATCTCCCTCCCTCACAGCGATGTGTATGTACACACACTTCAAAAAGGCAGCTCACTACCACCTTATCAAGGACTGAGCAATTAAATACTGGCCCCGCCTGAGAAGCCCACATCCCTTAAAAGAATGCAAAGAGAACGTATGAGATGAACGATGAATGTTAAAAATGGATATTGAATTTAGCTGGAAGATTTGAACATTTGAAACGTAATAAAACCGATGCTCAATATCTGTTTTTACAATTGTTTTCACATAATACTTATTTCTGGTACTGCACTTTGTGGCTACATTCTCTTTTACATACTGCTTGTATTATAATTTTTATTAAGGGTTGAGTTAATTAAATATTTTAGGCATTAATACAATTGCGCTCTGGCTATCCTTGCAATTATTAGTATTTTTTCTATAAATCAATGATTTGACATGATTTTGCTTCAGCTCTGTTATTATTACTACTTCTAATCTGGTTTAGACTTTTCCAAGTGCAGAATTGACGGTGAGTAGGCTGTTATTAAAGCAGGCGGCTTTATTTTTTGGGGGAAATTTCCTTGGGTTCAAAGTACCATTTGCTGATAATGGATTTACGTTACAAATTAATGTAATCACGGAAACTTTAGTGCCGTACCTGTTCTGCTGATAGTCTAACTTTACCATTCTTATTAGCTGCAGGCAATAAATGTGGAGTTGTTAACGTGGTCTGCAAATGGCAAATGAACAAACTGACCTCTATACGACCATACTCGAAATCTATATGGCAATAGCGGATTTAGATTTCACCATCTGGACAATCATAATTTCACATTTGTAACTAAGAATAATGTAAAGGCAGGGACCTGTTTCCCTTAAATTCAGGACAAATAGTTTCTTATCAGTGAAGTTTTTCTGCATCTTTTAATACCTCGATCAGATTGCTTTGATAATTCCCTGCATAAGTTATTTTCTCTCAAATTGATCTTTCAAACTATCGCTTTCATTCGTTGGAACCTGCTGTGAAGAACTTCCAATGCAAATGTTTCCTTCCGAATTGAAATTGAGGAGACCATATATTTACATACATTTGAGGAAACTTTTGGCCACAGCAGACGTATATAAAACTTCAAGGAATACATTTCTGCTTGAAATTAAGAAGAACATAGATTTGGAAATTATGAAAAACTTTTCTCACATGTCGACCAATTTTTCAGCATTTGTATCTTCCAGTTACTATCCAAGGTTCTTCTCTTAAATGCTGTCCTTTTGGAAAATAATAAACTAAAAGTAAGTCAGTTCATGTAGCTGAGAGTAGATATTGGCATCACTTTGGTTGTGCGCCATACGTGCCCCACGGTGTTCTGTTTTTGGCGAAAGTAATAAAGATCTTATGTGCAGTCCTCGAGAAATATATTTACAACGTAAGTTGGATTTCGTATACTTCTCTAGTGTTAATATTGAAAGACCTGTTCAAAATGTGTAAGTTCAATTGCGGACGTAATGAGCCAAGAGACAGAGAAGAAATGGCTCATCACTTTGGGCTCTCACAGCCTACTTCTAACGCATAGAAAGACATGCAAACCCGGCCCCTATACAAAAGTATGAGGGACGTAGATAGGGTAGCTGGAAGGAAACTTTTCCCCACAGCAGAGGTATATAAAACTGCAGGGCATCGGTTTAGTGCAAGAGGTAAAGATAGAGTTTAGACAGGGGCTGAAAAAGACGCCTTTCGCCAGAGCGTGATCCGAAGCTGAAACGCACTGTCTGGGAGGGTGGCGGGGGCAGAGATTCTCATATTTTAAATATCTAGGCAAACATTTGACAAACGACAAGGCAACAAAGTGCAGGTTAATAGGATTCGAGAGGATTGATACTAGATGGTCAGCATGGGCATCCTCAACCGAGGATTTGTTTCTGTGCTGTGTGACACGATGACACTGTGCTTCAGCAACCCATGCTTAATACCGCGAACGTCACCAGTCCACGCAAAGGTGAGAATTTTCAATGAGCGACAAGGAAAACAGGACGGTGTTTCAAAAGAACGGGGAACGGTAGGATGATTGCGTCGTGGTCACTGATATCTCTACCATACGTTCCCCTTCAAGTTTCTTTTTCAAAACATATTATGTTGTCATGGAACGTTAGCAATGTAATACATTCCTAATGGGTAAGTTATTAGAATCCCAGGATAAAAATCTGAAATGAAATTTATCCTCCAGATAATAAGCTATCCAGTGTCTATTTGCAAACAATTACTGCAGTAAAATGTTGAAGAATTAATTTATCGAACTTTGTTCTCCACTGCCTCTGTTTGAAGTTTGCATTGATTTTTTGCGATGTTGCAGATGAAGAATTACGTGAAAAAGATGGAGGTGATGTTACGGTTACAATTTTAAAACTCTAGAATTATGAATTAAACCAGTACTTTCAGTAACGAGATCTGCACCGACTGCAGATTGTGTCTCTCAGTGTTGAGTCCAACTTCCTCACTGCTGATTGTGGTCCTTTCTTTACTTCCGGCGCCGAGCTGAAATTCCCCTACCTAACAGATTATAAAATGCTAAAAACCACTCTTCCAAATAATTCAAGAGAAAGGTTTCGCCAGCGTTTTCAAATTTCCCATGGTTGGAATCTTTGCATTCTGGTGCTGCTATATATGTATTATTTTCCTTGACACAATCACCTTTCCCGTCAGATGGAAGTATTAACTGACGACTATAATTTGCGGAATGCGCTTGCATTTCCTTCCAGGTCTGGTTAATGCACAGCAAGCTGCTAGTATTCATCAGCTTGAAAGGGAATTGGACAAATATTGAATGCATCAATATGCGTGGCGTCATTGACGTACCAATAGATAACACATAGAAATTAGCTGCTTTAATTTCCACATGTGGTGCTGTGTACTCGCGCAAAACGTGAACTGTAAATCGGAAAATATTCCTTGAAAATCAAGAGCAGAAACATATATGGGATCCAGAGGACAGCAGCGCTGATTTTCTTTATGTTTATGTTGCATCTCGGGTCAGCCTGATGGGGCGTATTCATCGATTCGTCCATAACAAGAGGAGAGGAGGATTCTGAGCCATAACGTGCAGGTGGTAATCTGGCAGCTCTGTGGGGAACCTCGGGTGAATAAGCAGTTCCTGGGTTTACCCTTGCACACCGCAACGTATTTCAGCAGTGGAGAGGGAGTGCAGGTGTTCAGATACGAGTGCAAATGATCTCTTGCTTCTATTGCTTGGGTTGTTTATCTACATTGTGCCCAGAAAAGTTCCGTAAACTACTGAGCAAAAGCATTGGACAAATATATTCTCTGAAGCCTCGCGTTTATGCCAGAGATAGCTGGCACGTTTACTGTGTCGGGTTGATTTGAATAGGGTAAGGGAAAAATAGGAGCTAAGCGCAGAAGTGGACAAGATGAATCTTCGTGCCTGCACGGGCTATCAGTGCGATCATGGCAGATCATCGATCTCAATATCCAACTCCTGCGTTGTTCCCAAATTCCTTGAAACCTGTTACTGCCAGAAATGTGCATTTCGTTTACTTAAGTAAAAACAGCAATTTCGCATTTGCAACCTTCTCAATAGCAAATTCTATAGTTTCATTGGCTTCTGCTGAAAAACAAAAAGCTCTAATTTCAGTCTGTAACGTAAAATTATGACCCCTCGTTCTTCACTTCATAGCCAGGGAAGTATATTCCCCATGTTCTGTCTGTCCACCCAAGTGGGAATGCTGTACGCTTCTATTACACCCGCTCGTATTCTTCTTTACTGCAATGAATACAAGCATAGTCGACCTCGTCTCTACTCAAAGGACGGTCCCGCCATCTCAGGAAATTAGTGTGGTGAACTCGGCCATATCTATAGCAAGAATATTCCTTCCAAGCTAAGGAGAACGAAACTCTGCAAAATACTCCAGGGGTCGTCCCGCCACGGCTCTGCGCCAATCATGCTTGCTCATGGACTCAGATCCTCTTGTTTAGATTCGTAGAGTTACACATCACAGAGACAAGCCCTTTGGCCCAATGTCCATGCCAACTAAGGAGCCCAAATGAGTTCGTTCCAATCCCTGTGTTTGGCCCATATCCCTCTCGACCTTTCTTTTCCATATACCTGTCCAAATATATGCTAAACCTTCTAATTGTGCCTGCGTCTATTATCTCCTCTGGCAGCTTGTTTCATAAACCCACCACTCTCTGTGTGAAAACCTTTCCCCCACGTCCCCTGCAGTTCTTTCCACTCTCACTGTAAATCCATGATATCGAGTTTTAGACTCGCCTACACAGCGAAAAGGACAGTGGCAATCCATCTTATCTATGTCCCTCATAATTTTATGAACCTCCATAAGGTCACCATTCAGAGTCGTTAAATCCAAGAAAAACAGTCCTAGCCTATCCTGTCACTCTTTATAACTCAAGCTCTTCTGCCCCAGAAACATCGTTGTGAAACTTTTCTGTACGACCTGTAGCTTATTGCACATATTCATCCATGGAGCCTGACCGAACACTTTGAAATAGATCACCAATTAAGCTCACACCCCACAACTCTGTGGTCCTTTTGTCCTGCAGCTCTTTACCCAGCTTCCTTTAGAAGTTCCCGATGAATCTGCTTCCGGTGACCCTTCAGGTAGTATATCTCAGGATATGACCCTTCACACCGAAGACAGCTGTTCCTACATTTCTCCTCCACTCATTCCTGTGGAAGAGACATTAAGGTCTGTTGTGCGATACAAGAGTGTAAGGAAAATGACCAGGAGTTGGTCAATCGGCCCCTTGAGCTTGCACTGTCACTCACTAAGACGACAACTGATTCTTGACCTCATTCTCTCTCCTATCCAATTCCTAGATTCCACAATTGTCCAGCGTCCAAAATCCTATGCGGTTGTATTGTTAAGAAACAGATCGATTTCCTTACAATGCATTGTTAAGTGAAGGATAGACTTTCAATTCTTAATGATTTTCCTATCCCCTGGCATCATAAACTACCAGTAAAATATGGGGACAACAAAAGTCATCTGATACAGAGAAAACTCCGACTAACAACAATGTGTAATGTTTTAACTTACCAAGGCTACCCCTCTAAGCCCAAGTCCTCTACACCAAGGAGGACAAGGATAGAAGGTGCATGGAACACCATCATCTGTGGGTTACCCTTCAAGTTGCACACCATCTAGACAAAGAAATAAATCATTGTCCCTTCATCTGAATCCTGGAACTCCCTTCCCCAACAGCATTGTGACAGCACCTCAAGAACCACTTTCAGGGGAAATTAGAAATAAGATTCCAGCAACGGTCAGATCATGAACAAGGAATAGCTAAAAGAAAAATCTGGGTTTTGCCGAAATTGGTTCAGGGATAAATATCGAACAGAACATCTTGAAATACATTCAGATGTTTTTGTGACCATCTGAAAGTACAGATAGCTTTTCCTCTCATCTGAAAGTGCAACACTCACTCATCACCACATCTTCCACAGTGAGCCGCTCCTTTGAAACTGTCCTGCAATATGGTTTGAGAGTTCTTTTGCTCTAATGTGAGATTTGAACCCACAATATTCGGTTGGTGACTAGAGTGGTAACAACAATGTAATAACCTCCCCAGAATAAAGTTAGTTATCATGAGATTCCACTGAATTTCATGCTTGACTGATTTTCTGAACAGGTTATAGAATCCTAGTTAATTACTTCGAAACATAAACCAGACCATGTCTTCTCACACTGCGCATCCAGACATATCAGATAAGTGACAGGTATTGCAAGACCACCCTTCCCCTCCACTGACACCGGGACGCAATATGTTAAGTTTAGTGGTCACAATTCGTCCCGTAAAATCCCTCAGCACTGTAATCTACCATGGATGACCTGAGATGTGGTTCGAAAATTAAAACAGAAAGCGAATTACTACAGTTTCTGGAAACATGCAGCAGGTCGGGCAGCATCTGCAGAGAAAGAAACAGAGCCAACGCTCCAGTTCCACCCCCGTCCCCATCAAAACAGAAAGGAATTTATTGATTCATGTCTGGAGCCTGGGGAAGTGCGAAGAGGTTGAGCGCTGTCGTGGAGTGGAGACCGGGAAATATTAAATGGTGAAGAGGTGATTGGCCTTCTTGAGAAAAACTGAGAATGAAACGAGTAAAGAAATAATGGGAGAACATAACCATTTTCTCCAAATAGCAGTAGCGGACAACTGTTTGCTTCTACATTTCCCAGTTCCAATGAGAAGTAATTGACATGAAACACGAACTCCGCTTCTCTCTCTACAGATGCCGCCCAACCCGCTGGACTTTTTCACATCCAAAAATCCAGAATTCTCGCTTTTATAAAACCACAATTATGTTCGGATTTAACTTCTCAATTGAACTGACGTGAGAATGGGATTGGCCTTGAGGAACTAATTGCGCATTTCAGTGGCCGTTCCCCTCATCTTTCTCTGAATAATTGTGACTTCTGGAAGTAAAGGAACTGACCAACATCTAATCCAATGTGGCAGCCGTCGGTGTGGAGTAACTCACAACAAAGCTCTGCATTGTTTGTAACAAGACTTCGGCAGTGGGGCGGAGAGATGAGGGGGTCGGAGGATCCCACACTTCCGGATAACAATGCCCTGGAGGACAAATTCATGCACACGCACAGACGTAGATGTATACAAAGACATGGATATGCATGCACATACAAAAAGACACAAAAAAATTACATACACGTAAACGCATGTATGCAAAGATTTCTACACAATCACATGCAGATGCACAAGACCTGGATACATACATATAGATACACATAGTTACACGTACAAAAAAAATCAGAGCCGCACAAGTACACACATACCTAGACAAACCTCAGACACACAAGCGTGCACACAGATTTGCTCAAAATCACATGCCTTTTCAAGTGCTTGTTCATGTGTATGTTAACCTTCAACAAGTAGTGTATAAGAACACATTTTACATCAGCCCAGTTTTAATAACGTGCCATCTCTCTTTTTTTCACAATTAACGTGCATTAGATCACATTAATCCACATGATGAAAATCATTAATTTTCCAGCAAATGCCAGAAATCGGAAGCAAAATTACTGGGAACTCTCAGCGGAGGGGACCCAAATGGGAACCCAACTAATGTTTCATATCAATAAAATCTTTCCTCTCTCTGCAGATGCTGTCTGCCATTACAGCTTTACAGCATTTTCTGTTTATGTTGATCCTCGTTACGATATTTTACCCACTCATTCAATCAGATTCGTCTTGAAACCCTCTTTTATTTGGTTCCAATGTAAAGAAATGGGATCACTACTAACAAGATCTTGTGCCGGCACAAGAGACGGAGATCCACTGCACTCTAATGGGCTATTGTCTCCGTTCCTGAGTTGTTCTGTGTTAGCCCTTTCTGTGAAAGTAAATGCTAGACAACAGACTGTTTCATGCCTGACGTCTAATTGCGTCAATTGCAGATGTCCACCTACTAAATTAACCTGATAAAGATACAAGTGCCCTGACCTCCATAATCGGCGGTCGTCACTCGGAGTGGAGAAGGCTGTGACTGGAGATTACGTGTCAGGCGGCAGGTCTTCAGTCCCTGGCCCTGGACTATCCTGAAGTCCTTTTAACAGATGCCCTTAAATGCCCTGATATCCAAACCCCTTTAATGATTGTTCAGTTGTGTGTAAATACATTTGTCGTACCAATTCTTTTAAAAGGGGGTTAAGGAAGTTAAGTGCATCTTGTTTCATACAAATTCCTTAAAAAGTAGTAAAGTAAAATACAGAAAAATAAGTCACACCAACGCATTGCACTTACCATTTAATGTGGAGTTGCTAGCTCTTTAAAATTTATGAAATTTTCTCCATCCAGAACCTGGCGCAATATCGAGAACTCAGTATGTTAGTGGTCTGCCGCTGTGGCATTTGATATGTCGGTTGAAATTCAGGTATGAAAATAAGAAATAAGAAACAGAAGC
>JARFYF010000053.1:36162019-36173379 GCA_030265395.1 Rhina ancylostomus | reverse complement strand
GGTTTCCTCTGGGTGCTCCGGTTTCCTCCCACATTCCAAAGACGTACAGGTTAGGAAGTTGTGGGTGTGCTATGTTGATGCTGGAAGCGTGGAGACACCTGCAGGCTGCCGCCAGAACACTCTACACAAAAGATGCATTTCACTGTATGTTTCGATGTACATGTGGCGGATAAGGATATCTTATCTTTTTAGGTCCAAAGAGGATCCAGAGATTACTGATTCAAGAATATGGATCCCATATGTGAATTCAAACCCATCGAATGGCAAAGCAGGTTTGAGGAGCCTAATGCCCCAATTTCACACTGTCTAATGTTCTCAGTGTGTTTCTTTACATTCCATACTCTTCACTAAGTTTCTAGATGAACTAGAAGCATTGTTAGTTAGACCGTCTCAGTCTCTTGTCCAGTAAGTTAACCACTGCATTGGCATCGCATCCATGAGTGAACGACACAGGTTCTCACATGTATAAGTGTAAGGTGAGGTGTATGACACAGCGTCATACAACAGGGATGGGTGCAATGTGGAACGTTCAGCATCAGCCTTCATGCGCTTGTCCAGCTGCTCCTTTTTTCTTCGTGGTTAATTAGCTCCTGACTCTCCCTGGTCATTCTCTCCAACCCAGCCCTGGTATTTTCTGCAAGGGAAGCCCAAAGCATTTTCACAGGCACTCCTGATGGTGGACTTCAGGCCACTGCAGTTGCTGTGCTCATCCCTGCAGCTGCTGTTGGCTCTGAGTTGCCAGGTTGTCTGCGTGACACTGTCTCAGGAGAGCTATCATTGCAGTGTCCTTGAGACCGATTGATTTTCTTGCAGCAATGTTCCTGTTGCTGCAATGATTTGGCAGCCTGGCTGATGGAGACAACAGAAAGGATCGGGTGATGGTCAGTGCGATGGCCATCAGTGGCCCATCATTGGTGTAAGTGATCCATATATCCCAGCGGACTCTCGCCGGATGTAATCTAACAGGTGCCGGTTCCTGGATCAGCTGTCATGAGGTCTTGTGCCAGCTGCTTTGATAAAACAGAGTATGGACTATGATAAAATCATGTTCTAAACATTTTGCCGGGGTAGGACTCCATAAGAAGCTAAGAAAACAAGGAGAGGCCACTTGGCCCCTTGGGGCTATCCTGTCACTTCCTAAGATCATGGCTGATCTTTTACCTCCTTACCACCTCTGTGCAACAACCCCGTAGCCTGTGCCTCCTTCAACACTTGAAAATCCGTTGTTACCTTGTCCTGAATAAAGTCAGCAATTGAGTCTCCACGGTAGAGAACTCCAAAGATTCACCATGATCTACTGGAGAAGTTTCTTCTCATCTCCACCTTGAATGTGTAACCTCCTCTTGAGACCGTTGGCGCTGGCTGAGGACACTCCAACTCAGCACCTCCCTTAGCGTTAGCTTTCCCTTCTCCCTCCTCGCCAATCCTGCCTTGCTCGGGGATTAAATGTTTTCCAACTCTGGCATTGAAGTCACCTGGCACGATCAACATGCTTCCCTCTAGGATGTGTGTTTTTCCTCTGAAACCTTCTTCAGCCACATCCGTACCTTCCAGGTTGGGGCCATGGCTTGCTGGCTTCACTTCAGAATGAGCTGAAGAGTCACAAGATGTTCATTTGTTGCAAGTCCAGACAACCTCCTCCTCCTTGATGGCCAAATCCACCCCAAGGGAACACTGATCCTCTTCCAGGAGAAGGTTCACCCAGCACCTAGTCCTTTGAGCTGGACATCTCCTGTCTATTGTGATCTGATTTGGCACATGTCAACATCAAAGAATCTGGGTTCCTGGACTAAGATAGCAAAGTGACGTCCAACTGTCACTGCTGTCTTTCTCCCTGAGATTCTTCCATTCCAGGTCCCAAAAGGCATACTGAGGAGTGAAAAGTTCCCATCTCTGACTTCCATAAGTGGGAAGGTTGCTGCAAACCAGCTGCCACATGGACTTAACAAGGCAAGGTTCTGACCCGGTGGCAAGGGTGTCCAAGACAACTAGAGACGAGGCCCTGGTACATGGGTATCAACACAAACAGACAGATGCGCGCACACACTCACACACACACTCACACACTTAAACAACATACACAGAGACACACACATACATTAACCTCTGTGAAGTGGCTGTCAGTGTATCCACGCTCACACACACTAGTGGCTTCAGGTCTCCTGGCTCTTTCCCATTTCCTGAAGCTCCTCTTGACCCATTTAACCCTTGATATCGCTGCAGCTCTTCTCCTTCAGTGACTTCCACCCTCCCTCAGATCCCTTCTGTTGCACCCGAGCCCCTCTCCCTTGCACCTCTTCTTCTCACCATAAGGTTTCCCTCCCCATCTCAGTCCCCCACACTCTGCTCTTCACCCTCTTCCCACCTCCATAACCCTGCCCCAAGTATTCATACAGTCATAGAGTTATACAGCATGGAAACAGGACTTTGAGCCTAACTCGTCCATGTTGACCATGGTGTCTTCCTGAGCTAGTCCCATTTGCATGCATTTGGATCACATCTGCCTAAATCTTTCCTGTCCACATACTTGTCCAGATGTCTTTTAAATGTTGCAATTGTACTCACCTCTACCACTTCCTCTGGCAGCTCGCTCTATATACCCACCACCATCTCCGTGAAAAAATTTCCCCTTAGTTCTGCTCCAAATCGTTCCCTTCTCCCCCTGAACCTATGCCCTCTAGTTTTAGACTCCCCTATCCTGGGAAAAAGACTGTGACCATCCACCTTATCCATGCCCCACATAACTTTATAAATCTCTATAAGGTCATCCCTCAGCTTCCTTCACTCCAGGGAGAACAGCCCCAGCCTATCCAGTTTCCCCTTATAGCTCAAGCTCTCCTGTCCCAGCTACATCCTTGTGAATCTTTTCTGCACCCTGCCTTAATAACATCCTTCCCATAGTATGGCGACCAGAACTGCACAGAACATTCCAGGTCCAGTTTCACCAATGTCGTGTACAGCTGTAATATGACATTCCAAGTCTTCTACTCCATGCTCCGATCAATGAAGGCAAGTGTGCCACACACCTTCTTCACCGCTCTGTCTACCTGTCTCACCACTTTCATGGAACTGTGTACCCTTGGGTCTCTGTTCTGCAGCACTCCCCCAGGCCCTGCCATTCATCGTGAATGTCTTGCCCTGGTTTAACATCCCAAAATTCATCACTTCGCACTTGTCTGAGTTAAATTCCATGTGCAGTCTCACTGTAACCTGCCTCCCTTACTCTCCAACCCTGAGACATGCCCAGTCACTGTGATGTTCCCTCAATGACAAATCAGGCCAGCAGAGGGCTCATGTCAACAGGAATACTCAGCGAAGGCCACCATGGGCGGACGGTGGGCCTCGGAGACCCCCACCCTCTCAACACTCTCCCCCTCCGTTCTCTCCAAGCCCTAACACACCTTTTCCCATTTTCCTCTCAGTCCCCCAGCTCTCCATCCCGCCGCAGCCCACCCTGCTTGCCACTTTCCAGCTAAAACTGGGCAAACATGCTGGCAACAGCATGGAAGCAGGCCCTTCGGCCCCACTCGTCCATGCCAACCACGGTGTATTGCTGAGCTAGTCCCATTTGCCTGCATTTGGCCCACATCCCTCTAAATCTTTCCTGCCCAAATACCTGTCCAAACATCTTCTAAACGTTGTAATTGTTCCCACCTCTACCACTTCCGCTGGCAGCTCGTACCACGTACCAACACCCTCTATGTGAAAAACATGCCTTTTAGGTCACCTTTAAATCTTTTCCCTTTCACTTTACAACAATGCCTTCTGGTTTTAGACTCCCCTACCCTGGAAAAACACTGCCACCATCTATCTTAACTATGACCCTCATAATTTTACAAACCTCTATAAGGTCACCTCTCAACCTCCTTCACTCCAGAGAAAATATTCCCAGCCTATCCAATCTCTTCTTGTAACTCAAGCCCTCCATCCCATCACAATGAATGATACGTCTCTGTAAATTCCCCCAAGTCCACTGACAGGATAAATAAACAACATCAGTGTCCTCTCCCAGTTACATTCAGTCTGCTATGTTACTCACATACCATACACCCAGAATCCTCAAACCCTCTCTATTCCAAGAGCCTTCAAGCCAAGAGATTACCAGCTGGAAAGATAAAACAATTTGAGAATGTCCGCAATGCCTCTTTGCAAAGGTGTAATGTTCCCACTGAGTTTCTGGCCCATGACTGCTCAACGTGCAGAAGGAGCATTCAGGATGGGAATGAGAGCCTGAGCAGCAGGAGAAGAGCAGCACCTCCCTAACTAGCTATCTGCCCCTCAAGGACAACCTGCCTCACCTGTGGCAAAGTCGGCCAGTCCCACTTTGGCTCCACCAGTCACTTGAGAAGCAAGTCCTCCTCAACCTCATCTGAGGAGAACAAGAAGGTCGAGTCCAGAGCACCAAGTGACAGGGTGACAGGGTGGAGCATCACTCAAGATGGGAACTGAACATCCAGGGATATTCAGTGTTTGGAAGGGCAGGCAAAAACGGGAAAGAGCTGGAGTAGTGTTGTTGTTTTGTTTTACTTTTATTTACAGTGTTGTATCAGGCCCTTCCAGCCCAACGAGTCCACACCGCCCATTTTAAACTCATGTTAACCTACCCGTACATCCTAGGAATGTGGGAGGAAACCCACACAGACACGGGAGAACGTACAAACTCCTTACCAACAGCGATGGGAATCGAACCCCGTTCATTGACGCTATAATAGCGTCACGCTAACCGTGTAAAATAGAAAATTTTACATGGCGTAAAATAGAAAATTAATACAGTAGTGAGAAGGATCTCACCTCAGAGAATTGGTGGTGTTGTTGATAGTGCAGATGTTGTTGATAGTCCTAGGCTACAAGATGAATTTGATCAGCTAGTAAATTGGGCAGAGCAATGGCCAAAGAAATTTAATCCTAGTAAGTGGGAGGTTGTCCATTTTGGGTGGTCTAATAAGGGTGGGACATGCACTGTGAATGGTAGGCCTCTAGGGAGTGTTAAGGAACAAAGGGACCTTGGTCTACAAGTCCATTGATCCCTGAAAATGTTGGCACAGGTAGAGAGCATGGTGATGAAACAGATGCTTACCTTCATACAGTCATTGAGTCATACAACATGGAAATGCGCGCTTTGGCCCAACTTATCCATGTCAACTATGTTGCCCAGCGAGTTAGTCCCATCTGCCCGCATTTGGCCAAGAGCCCTCTAAACCTCTTCTATCCAGGTACTTACCTAGATGACTTTTAAATGTTGCTAATGTGCCCGTTTCAACCACTATTTCTGGCACCTCATTCCAAATACACACCACTCTCTGGGTGAAGAAGCTGGCACGGATGTCCCTTTAATCTCTCGCCTCTGATCTTAAACCTATGCACTCTTGTTTTTAGCACCCCCTCCCTGGAAAAAAGACTGTCCTTTCACCCTGTCTACGTCCCTCATGATCTTATATACCTCTATCAGGTCGCCCCTCAATCTCCTACATCGCAGGTAATAAAGTCCTAGTCTACGCAACCTCTCCTTCTAACTCAGGCTCCCAGGTCCAGGCAACATCCTGGTAAATCTTTTCTGCACTTTTCTAATTCAATAACCTCTTTCCCATAACGGACTGACCAAAACTGTTCACAGTACTCCAAGCGCAGCCTCACCAACTGTAACATAACTTCCCAACTCCTGTACTCAGTGCCCTGACCAATGAAGGCCAGCGTGCCGAAGGCCTTCTTCACCACCCTATCTACCCATGATGCCACTTACAGTGAACTATGCACTTACACTCCTCAGGGCCCGATCATTCACTGTATAACCCCTACTTTGGTTTGATTTCCCAAAATGCAGTACCTCACACTTACCTCAGTGCACATGACTAGCTGATCAAGATCCCCCCCCCCCGCAATAACCTTCTACATAGTCTACACCACCTATTTTAATATCATCTGCAAATCTATGAACCATGCCTTGTATATCCATATAACAAAGGTCCCAGCATCAACCCCTGGGGGACTAGACACAGTCCTCCAGTCCGGGAAACAACCCTCAACCATCACCCTCTGCTTCCTACCACTGAGCTAATTATGAATCCAATCAGTTATCTCCCCCTGGATCCCATGCGATCTAACCTTCCAGATTAGCCTGCTATGTCAAAGGCGCTAAAATCCATATCGGCAACATCCACTGTCCTACCCTCATCTACCCTCCTGGTTACCTCCTCGAAGAACTGCGAGAAGTTTGTCAGACATGACCTCCCACACACAAAGCCGAGTTGTCTGCCCCGAACCAGATCCTACCTCTCCAAATGCTGGTAGATCCTGTCCCTCAGCAGTTTACCCACCACCGTTGTCAGACTCAGCAGCCTGAGGTTTCCTGACTTGTCTCTGCTACCCCGTTTAAACAATGGTACCACATTAGCCACTCTCTAGATCTCCGGAACCGACTTACGGAATCAAATATTGATCAGCTGTTAAAATGGGCAGAGCAACGACAGAAGAAATTTCATCTCAGTAAGTGGGAGGTGATGTATTTTTGAAGGGCTAATAAAGGTAAGACATATCCCATGAATGGTCAGGCCCTAGGGAATGTTAAGAAACAAAGGGACCTTTGTCTATAAGTCCATTGATCCCTGAACATGACAGCACAGGTAGCAAGGATGGTGAAGAAACAGTTACTTGCCTTCATTACCATGAAGATCATGGTAGAACCTTATAAAACTTTGGTTCAGCCACAGCTATGGTATTGCAGGCAGTTGTAGTCGCTGCACTATAGGAAGGATGTGATTGCACAGGAGCTTCACCAGGACGTTGCCTGGGATGGAACATTTCAGTTATATGGAGATACCGGAGAGGCTGGCTGGGTTTGTTTTCTTTAGCGCAGAGAAGGCTGAGGGCGACCGGATGGAGATGTAAAACTTAATGAGAGGTGTAGATCAGGTAGTTAGTCTGAAACTTATCCGCATAGCTGAAGTGCCTATAGCCAGAGAGCGTAAGTTTAAGGCAAGAGGTAAAAGGTTGGAAGGGGATCCTCGGAAGAATTTATTCTGAAATCTGGAATGCACTGCCTGAGGATGTGGTGGAGCCAGGTGCTCTAGCGACAGTTAACATGCTCTGGCCAAGCACTTAGACCACCAGGGCAGAGAAAGGCTGTGGACCAAGTGCTGGTAAGTGGGATTAGTGTAGCTAGGTACTTGACGGTGCTGTAGTACACCGAGGCCTGGAGGGCCTATTGCCATGTTATACGACCCTATAACTCTACGGCTGTAATCCTGATATGGAATATACATGGGTGAAGCTAAGAAACACCAAGGGGCAGAAAACATTGGTGGACCCCCAAGCAGTCATCGTGAAGTAGGGGCTGGCATGAAACAAAAGATTAGAGGTGCGTGCAATCACGTACACTTGTACTTATGGGTAATTTTAATCTATATATAGATTGAACAAACCAAATTAGCAATAACTCTGGAGGGAGAATTCCAGGAGTGCATTTGTAATGCTTCTTTATAACCAATACACCGTGGAGCCAATTAGAGAGCACACCATCCTACACTAGGTTTTGTTTAATGAGAAAAGATTAATTAACAATCTTGTTGTGTGGGGTTCCTTGGGGAAGAGCAACCATAACATGATAGAATTCTTCCATGAGATGGAAAACAGAACAAGCTGATTCCAAGACTATGGTCATTAATTTAAATAAAGGAAACTATGACGATATGCGGTGCCAGTTAGCTGTGATAGATTTGGGAATGACATTTAAAAGGGTTAGTAGTGGAAACTACAACAGTTCATTCCCATCATGCATGAAAATAAAACAGGAAACATGGCTTAACTACTGTTGACAAAAGAAATTAGGAATAGTATCAGATCCAAGGAAGAAATATTTGAGCAACAAACAATCTGTTGGAGGAACTCAGCGGGTTGAACAGTACCTGTTGGAGAAAAGAAATTGTCAACATTTTGGGTCGAAACCCTGCATCAGGAATCATGAAATATTTTAAATGGCCAGAAAAATGAGCAAACCTGAAGACTGGGGGCAGTTTAGAATTTGGAAAAGGAGGATTTAGTCATAGATTAAGAACTAGAAAATAGAGTATGCAAGTAAATGCAGAGAACATATCAACTGGCAGGAAAAGCTTCTATAGATGTGTGAAATGAATTGGGATAATTTAGAATAGCGGATCAAGAAAATACATACCATGGGTCTGTCTTTACCAAGGAGGATACTACTAACCTCCCAGAAATGTTGGGGAACATGGAATCGAGTGAGAAAGGCGAACTGAATGAAATCAGTTTAACTAGAGAAATAACGTCAGGGAAACTGACAGCATTGAAGGCCAATAAGTCCCCAGAGCCCAAAAGTCTGCATCCCAGAGTACTTAAGGAAATAGTTCCAGAAATAATTGATGTATTCCTGGTTATTTTCTAGGGTTCTATAGCCCTTGGGACAGTTCCAATGGGTTGGAGGGTAGATAATGTAATCCCAATATTTAAAAAAAGGGAGATAGAGACCAAACAATTATGGAGCAGTCAGCCTGCCATTGACAATGGGGAGATTACCAGCATCCATTATAAAAGACGTAATAGCAGAAAATTTGGAAACAGTGATGGGAGCAGAGTAAATCAATGGGGATTTCTGAAAGAGAAATCATACTTTTTTGAGGATGTAACTAGCAGAAGAAATGAGCAAGAGCAGTGGATGTGATATATTTGGACTTTCAGAAATCTTGTGATCAGGTCCCCAAAGAGATTATATGCAGCATTAAAGTACATGGGGGTGGACATAATGTACTGACCTGGATAGAGCTCCAATTGGCAAACAGGAAACAAAATACAGGAATAAACCAGCCTTTTGCCAAGCAGAAAGCAGTGACCACGGGGATCGGTGCTGGGACCCAAGCTGGTCACAGATGAGGCAATTAAATGTAATATATTCAAGCTTGCAGATGACACAAAACTGGGAGTTGTGAGGAGGTTGCTGATAAGATGCAGTTTAATGATGATAAATGTGAATCCGTCCACTCTGGTGGCAATAACAAGAAAGAAGATCACTATCTGAATGGTGGTAGGTTGCGGAAAAGGGAGGTGTAATGAGATCTGGTGACCTTCTGTACCAGTCCCTGATCGTAAGCATGCAGGTGCAACAGGCAGTTAAGGCAAATGACTTGCTGGCCCTCATAATGAGTATGGGAGCAGGGATATCTTGCTGCAATTGTATAGGACTGGGTGAGATCACACCTTGAGTATTGTGGACAGTTTTTTTCTCCTTACCTAACAATGTTTCTTGCTATGGAGAGAGTAGAGCAATGGTCCACATATCTGACTCCTGGATTGGTGGGACTGATGCATCAATTAGGCTTACGTTCACCACAATTCAGAAGAATAAGGGGGGGTCTTGTAGAAACCAATAAAATTCGAACAGGATGGACAAACTTATCACGGGAAGATGTTTCCAAAGGGTGGGGAGTCCAGGGCAAAGAGAGACCATCTAAGAATACGGGATAAACCATGCAGAACTGAGCAGAGAAACTTCTTCACCCAGAGAGTCACAAATACGTGGAATTATTGACCAGTCAACAGTTAAAGACGTATCATGAAATCTCTTCAAGAGTCAGATATAGTTCTTTTGTTGAAGGGATCAAGGTATATAGGGCAAGAACGGGGTACTGGGTGTGAGTGATCAGCCATGATCATGTTGAATTCAGATCTCACCATTCAGAAAATCCCATGATATTGAAAGAGGCAAGAGAGGAGATTGCTGGGGCCTTGACAGAGATAGCTGTATCCTCGTTAGCCACAGGCAAGGTCCCTGAGGACTGGAGAGTAGCCAACTTTTCTCCTCTGTTTAGGAAGGGCAATAGAGACAAAGCATTATATTATAGGCTGGTGAGCCTTGCATCACTGGTTGGGAAATCGCTGGAGAAGATTCTCAGTAGTAGAATCTACTTGCATCTGGAAAAGCATCGACTTATTGGGGATGCTCAGCATGGCTTTGTTCAGGGGAGGCCATGTCTGACGAACGTGACTGAGTTTTTTAGAGGAGGTGATGAAGATGATTGATGAGGGTCGGGAAGTTGATGTTGCATTCATGGTGGGCTGATCCAGAAAATTTAAGGCACCCCTGATCCATGGATGTTTGGTCGATTGCATTCAAAATTGGCTTGGCCATAGAAGACAGAAGGTAGTGATGGAGGGGTGTTATTCTGACTGGAGGTCTGTGACCAGTGGTATTCCACAAGGATCAGTGCTGGGGCCCTTGTTGTTTGTGATAAATGTGGGTGGCCTGGTTAATAAATTTGTAGGTGGCACAAATGAATAGTGAGGAAGGTTGTCAATGATTCAGCAGGATTTAGAGACTGAATTCCTCAATACTCTGAGACAGCAATTAAAAAGCCTTGACCTGAAGCAACCTTTTGCAGAGGGTAATGAGCCTTTGGAATTCTCCACCCTGAAAGGATTGGGGAGCCTGGAGAGGTATTTAAAGAGGCAGTATATAATTTTTTGGAAGGTCTGGGAATTGGGGGCTATGGGAATAAACATTGAACAAAGAGCTGAGATCTGAGGCAGATCACCATGGCCACATTGAATGGTGGGGCAGGCTTGAGGGGCCAAGTGGCCTGCTCCTGCTCCTATTTTCTTGTGTCCTTGAAATGGACCAAATGCTGGAACTGGGATTAGGCTGGAGGGCTGTTTCTTTGTCAGTACTGATAGGGTGAACTGCCTCCTTTTGTGCTGATAGTTTTCTTTACGATTTACTGATTCAGCTGCAGGCTTACAAAATTTATCTTTGAATTTACAGAGAACGTTATTTAACTGTCACATCAACAATAAAGAAGCAGATCACCCCCCAGGACACACTGAACAGCCCATTGATACCTCAAGGACAAACGCACGGCTTGATGCTGTTGATTGTCTCTGCCAGAGACCCAGGTTCAATCCTGACACCGGGAGCTGTCTGTGTGTGACTGTGTGGGTTTCCCCTGGGTGCTCCAGTTTCCTTCCACATCCCGAAAGGCATGCGGGTTGGTAGCTTAACTGACTGCTATAAATCACCCCTAGGACATAGGTAGGTGGTAGAATCTGGGGAGTTGATGGGAATGTGGGGAGAATAAACAATAGGATTAATGTAAAATGGGTGGTTGATGGCCAGTGTGCACTCAATGGGCCAAAGGCCTGCTCTGTGCTGTATTTCACTATAACTGTGACTAAAAGGTGGGTCAATGACACCGAGAGATTTTGGTTTATTAACTTTCCTGTTACGATCTACTGTCATGGTTCTGAGTACTGGCCCTCAATTTGGCTCCTTTGATGATACCTTGTTGTCCAGCACATGGATTCCATGCTGGACTGTTTGCATAATGACACACACCTGAGCCCCATCAGGGGCCTAG
>JARFYF010000053.1:35900463-35913492 GCA_030265395.1 Rhina ancylostomus | reverse complement strand
GCAAGCATTTCAGAAAGGCTTACTCAACCTTTACCAGGAATGGGACGATTATGAGGAAAGGCTAGATCGACTAGGCTTGAGGCAACTTGATTAAAACTATGAGATCCTGACAGGTCTTGACCGTGTGGATGGAGAGAATTTAACAAAAATAGTTGAGATTTCAGATCCAGAAACCTTTGTCAGATGTTTCTCTTTCCACAGATACCGCCCAACCAGCTGTGCTTTTTCCCCAGCATTTTGTAAAAAAAAATTCATATTTCCAGCATTTGCAATTTTTAAAAAAATCTCGATTTTTAAAATAAAGGACCATCTGTTTAAACCTCAGCTGATGCAAGATCTTTTCTCTCAGGAGGGTTACATCTTTGGAACCCTCTGCTTAAAAGAGCAGCAAAAGCAGAGTCACTGATTTTTTTTAAAAAAGATACAGGTCAATATATACTTGAAAAGCAAAGGGATGAAAAGTTACCATGGGTAGAAGAGAATGTGAAGTTTATATTCAGATCAGCTATGACCTTATTAGACAACAGGCTCAAGGGGCCAAGAGGCCTACTCCTACTCTGCATTCTTATGATCATTCATCTGTGATAAGTTGAAGGCCAGGAAAGTCTGAATGACAGAAATGGAGATATTCTGCAAAGCGATCACTTAATTTGTTTTTGATTTCCTTAATGGAGAGCAAATCATGAGCAGCAAATTTAGTGGTACACTAAATTGAAAGCAGTAGAAGTAAATCACTTCATGTTGAAGTCAATGGAACTACATATGATGGTGTAACTATTACAGTAACTTGGCTGAACGCTGGGCAGGACTGACAGTTCAATGCCTACACTAGAGGGGGATGGAAGACATTTGGCTGAACGCTGGGCAGGACTGACAGTTCAATGTCTACACTAGAGGGGGATGGAAGAGAGGTGGGGGTTGTTGCACTACTGATCACAGCTGCAGTTGGAAGGGACCTCCTGGAGAGTTCATCCAGTGAGGCAATATGGGTAGAACTCAGGAATAAAAAAGGTGCAATTATGATGGGGTTATCAGCCTCCCAACAGCCAGCAGGAGATAGAGGAACAAATATGTAGGCAGATTATAGAAACATGTAAGAGCAACACACTTGTTGTAATGGGCAACTTTAATTTCCCCAATATTGACTGGGACTTCATTAGTGCCAGAAGCTAAGACAGAGCAGAATTTATTAGGTACATCCAGGAGGGATTTTTTTTTTCCCCCCAACAGAGCATGTAGTAAGTCCAACCAGGGAAGGAGCCATACCAGACCTTCTATGGGGAAATGAACCTGGTCAGGAGATCAGTTTTACTGGGTAAGCATTTTGGGAACAATGATCATAATTCAGTAAGTTTCAAGATAGTTATGGATAAGGCTAGACCTTGGGAAAAGTACTAAAATGAGGAAAAGCTAATTACAACAGAATTAGACAAAAGCTGGGGAATGTAGAGTGGGAACCAATGTTATTGGTTAGGTTTACATTTGATATGTGGGAGTCAATTAAAGGCCAGCTAGTCAGAACTCAGGACCAAAATGTTCATGAGTATGAAAGTTAAGGATAGCAAAATTCAGGAGTGTGGATGACAAGAGATGTTGCAAATTTAGTCAAAAAAGCATATGCAGTGTTCGGAAGCTGAAATCAGACAGGGCTCTTAAGGAATACAAAGAGGTAGCAAAGAACTTGAACAGGGAATCAGAAGCACCAATAGGGACCACATTGAGAGTAAGATTAAGGAAAACCCTAAGGCTCTTTATACATACATTTAAACAAGAGGGTTACTAGGGAGAGGATAGGACCACTGAAGGGCAAAAGGAGAGAATTTATGCCTAGAGCCAAAAGACGTGTTTAAGGTACTAAATGAGGTATTGTAAAATATAGTGAGATCAGGGAGGGGTATGCTGAAATTCTAGAGCACGTTGCTATCAAGGAGATGGTGGTGTTGGATCTCTTGAACATTAAGTCCCCAAGGCCTGATGGGATCTATCCCAAATTATTGAGGTCTTAACAGATCTTTGCATCCTCTTGAGCCACAAGCAAGATCCTAAAGGACAGAGAATAGCAATGTTGTTGCTTTAAGAAGGGCAATATGGACAAACCAGGAAATTATAGGCCAGTGAACCTTTCAATGCTAGTAGGGAAATTAGGGAAAGTGATAGGATCTATATCTCAAAAAGTATAGACTATTAGGGATAGTCAGTATGGCTTTGTGTGGGGAAAGTCATGTCTTACAAATTTAATTGAGGTAATGAAGATAATTGATGAGTGTAGAGCAGACAAAGTCCCTCATGGTAGCCTGATGCAAAGCATTAAGGCACATGGGATCCATGGTGACTTGATAGATTGGATTCAGAATTGGCTTGGCCAGAGAAGGTGATGGAGGAGAGTTATTCTGATTGGAGGTCTGTGACCAAAATCTCCATTTTGCTGGGATCTGTGCTGGACCTCTGTTGTTCATTGTAAATAAATAATCTGGATAAAAATGCAGGTGGTCTGATTAGTAAGTCTGCAGGCAACAAAAATTGGCAGTGTTGTGAATAGTGAGCAAGATTGTCAAAGAATGCAACAGGATATAGATAAGTTGGAAAATTCACATAGAGAAATAGCACATGGAGCTTAATCTGGACAAATGAGAGGTGGTGCACTTTGGGAGGTCAAATGCAAGAGGAAAGCATAGAGTAAATGGCAGGACCCTTGACAGCATTGATGTACAGAGGGATCTTGAGGTGCAAGTCCATAGTTCCTGAAAGTGGTAACACAGGTGGATAGGGAGGTAAAGGTGGTGTACAGCACACTTGCACTCATCAGTAGGGGCACTGAGGAGAAAAGCTGGGAAGTTATGTTGCAGCTATATAAAACTTTGGTTAGGCCACAGTTGGAGTACTGCTTGCAGTTCTACTCACCACATTATAGGGAGGTTTTGGAGAAGGTGCAGCAAACCAAGACGTTGCCTAGATTAGAAAATATTAGCTACAATGAGTGGTTGGACAAACTTGCACTATTTTCTCTGGAACAGAGGCTGAGGAGCAACCAGAGGTATACAAAAATCATGAAAGGCATAGACAGGGTAGATGGTCAGTCTTTTTCCTGCAGGGTGGAATTATCAAACACTAGAGGGCATAGCTTTAAGATGAGAGTGGGAAGGTTTAAAGGTGATTTACGAGGCAAGTTACTTTTTCTCGAATATAAACAGAGTGGTAGGTACCTCAAACGCACTGTCAGGGGGAAGTGGTGGAAGCATGTACAACGGCAATGCATAGAACAGGCATTTAGACAGGCAAGGAATGGAGGGATCTAGACCATGTGCAGGCTAATGTGCATTTTAAATTGCTATCACAGCTGGTACAGACATCAAGGGCTAAAGGGTCTGTTCCTGTTCTATGACCTACAAAGGAAGCAGCAAACTGGAATGTCTTGCATCTCCTGCAGCTGCATCGGAAGGTTCTGAGAAAAGAAAAATTGGTATTGGAGGAGATAGAAGAATAGACCAGAGTTCATAGCATGAACCTTTCCTTCATAATGCAGAAAGATGAAAGGAGATAAGCCTACTGATTGGATTGCATTGTAGCTGTTGCATACTTCAAAGGATTATCCATTGAATGTGGTGGCTGATGGTGTGGCAGGAGAGGACAAGGAGTTATGGCTGGGAGGAGAGAAGTAGGCAAGAGCATAAGGGCAAGGCAGATGTGGTTGAGAGCCTTGCCGACCTTGAAAAACAGGAAATCCCCTCTAGCTCTCCATGCTCAAATGAAAATTTTTCCTTCAGTTCTGATGTAATTTATTAGTGAAATCAAATCTTTATCTACCCACAAATGTCTGATCTTCTGTACATTTCCAGCATTTTCTGCTTTTAATTTCAGATTTCCAGCTTCTGCATAATTTTGCTACTGGCTTGATCTCTCATCTGAAGGATAGTACCAAATGAAACACTTTCTCAGTAATGCATTAAAGAATTAGCCTACATTTAGTCATCTAGTCCTAGAATAAGATTAAAGGCTGAAAGTAAGAGCTATCACAAGGCAATATGCAGTACTGTGTGTAGCTCTGGTCACCACACTAAAAGGTGCAGAAGAGGTTCATGAGAATGTTGGCTGGATTGGAGTGCATTAGCTACACAGAGAAGTTGGAGAAACTCGGATTATTTTCTCAGGAGTATTAGAGGCTGAGTGGCAAGCTGATAGAAGAACATAACATTATGAGAGGCGTAGATAGGATAGACAGTTAAGAGCATTTCTTTCCAGGATGAAAATGTCAAAAACTAGATGGAACAGATTTAAGGTGAGAAGAGAAAAGTTAAAAGGAGATTTTAGATGGAGTGGTAGGTGCCTGGAATCCACTCAGGGGAGACTCTGTACTTTTCTATGTTATCAGTATCATGGAAACAAGTTCTAAAACCCATCAAACTGAACAGTTCTAGCAAGAACAAATAAAACCCATGAGCCAGAAGGACAGACACCCGACCTTGCAAATGAAATGCATGATTTTGGTATACAGAAGATATTACATTCATTTGTTCTACAATTTTGAAATCAAACTTTATACACAAAAAGTCACCATCAACAACACCTTGACCATTATTACTTACGCTTTCTACCTTTGGACTTTTCCCTTTACCATTCTGAAAATGTTCTTTTGATTTCTTGGCTCTCTTTTTCAATCCAATTGCACAAATGTCTGACCTGGGACACAGCACCTAAATTAAAGAGTAAAACCTTCATTTAACAGCAATGGCAAAAGGATTCAAAATTCAACTCTCAGAATAAGATCTTACTGATGGTGACCTGTTACTGCTTTGATTTGCTAACTTTACCAAATCTCTCAAAGGTTATGTAATGGTGTTAAACGTGCAATAGTTTTGAAGATTTAGATCTGATGCCTAGTTGTGATCAAACTCTAAACCAAGTGGGCAGCTCTGGCACTGTGACATGGAAATTTTATACCAGGTACACCAAAAACTTTGCAAAGGATTGCAGCTTGTGTGAGAGACGTGCTGTGCATGGAGGCTGCTGGGCAAACAAAGTGATGTCAAGTTGGCATACAATGCTGCTTGGCTTCACACAATAGTTTACCACATGTACAACCTAGATGGTTGAAACCTGTTTTGACATTAGTCAGAGAGCCTGGTCCTAAGTAGTGAAAAAATGTTCACGTTATCCATCTTCTTCCAGATACTTCCTAACACTTCCACGTGTTACTAACTGCACGACCCTTCCCTTTCCGATGTCCTCTAGCCTCATGCCCCCAATTACCTATTTGACATTTGCCCCTACTCTCTCCTAACCCCCGCCAATTATTTGCTCTGATCCTCCCTGCAACACCAAAATCTGATCCAATTCCCAACTAGTGTCAACCACTATTCTTTGCAATGGAGCAGTTAAAGGTGGCAAAGGATGCTTTTCTGATTGGACATCTGTACTTCACGGATTGATGCTGGGACCACTGTAGGTTGTGATTATACACGTGACTTATAGATGTGAATGTAGGAGGAATGATTAGTAAGTATGCAGTTGACGTGAAAGTTGGTGGTATTGTGAATAGTAAGGAAGGTTGTCTAAGGCTACAGCAGGATCCCAACAAGTATGAGGTGATGCATTCTGAGGTCAAATAGGGCTGGGACATATATAGTAAATGGGGCACTAAGGAATGTTGATGAACAGAGGGACCTTGGGGTTCAAGTTCATAGTTCCCTGAAAGTGGCAACAGGTAGATATGGTGGTAAAGGCATAAGGAATGCTTGCTTTGATATAAGAGATGGGACATTATGTTGGATCACATGGTTAGATCACAGTTGGAATATTTGGCCAGTTCTAATCACCACACTCTAGGAAGGATGTGGTTGCACTGGAGAGTGCAAAGGAGATTCGCCAGGATGTTGCCTGGGCTAGGAGACTAGTTATGGGGGGGAGACTGGATAAGCTGGGTTTGTTTTCCCTGAGACAAAGAGGGCTGAGGGGTGACCTGATAGAGATATACAAGGTTATGAGAAGCACAAGTAGGGTAAGATCATCAGAATCTTTTACCCCCACAGTGGAGATATCAAAAACAAGAGCACATAGTTTAAGGTGAAGAAGGAGCTTCGAAAGGGATTTTATGGGGAAGTTTTTTCCTTACACAGAAGGCGGCTGATTTTGGAAACTTGCCACCAGAGGACATGGTGGAGTCTGATACAAGTCACCACTTTTAAGAAACATTTAGACAAACAGTTAAATAGGCAAGGCATAGAAGGATATGGACCCAAGATAGGCAAATGTGATTAGTGTAGATCAGCCAAAAGGTCAGCATGGACCTCGTGCGCTAAAGTGCCTACTTCTACATGGAAATCACAGAGTAGTAGACTTTTGTATGTGATTCCTTGTGCAAAACCTCAGTAAGAAGGAACTTCTAAGTTTTGGGGTGTTACATAAAACCAGCACAAACCTGTAATATGCAGGCCAAGCCAAAAAGAGTGTTACCATCAGCCAACTAGTTTGCTTCACTTGTCAGCCATTATATTGATATCTTATGTAATGCCTTCTAGTATGAGTAGCTTTGAACATGCACATTTCAAACATTGAAAGCAGATTATCATTATTTTCAACCAATTAGAAACCAATTCATAACACATTTGAATTGTTACTATACAAGAAAGTTATCTTACTCATCTTATTGTTGGATTTGGGATTGGAGGGTTTATGTGCATTATATGCACAATATTATCTATTAATTTTAAATAGAATTTCAAGTGGAGCAACATTTTTTCAAGGTTTTAACATGCTTCTGGGAGCATCACCAAGCCTGACTTATTCGTTGTCCACCCAAGTAGGGATAGTTAATAAACAATTCCCCAAATAGTTTATATCAGCTCAATATTCATTTACAAAGATAGGCAGACGATGACTGATGTGAACAGGACACCAAAGATTTGTGAATGATATGAAAAGCAACTGGAAAAGCAACTGCACCAGCTTGTTAACAATGAGATTTAGGTCAAGCACAATTCTGGAGGATGAAGGATGAGATTAAGGTCAAGCAAAAATTTGGAAATAGTAGATTCAGATGGGGTACAATCAGTGCCAGTTTCAATTTCACTTGGTTTATGGAGCTCCAGACTTCATCACAGCCTTGGTCAAAAGACAATGGGCAACAAAGGGAAAACACTCCGATGGCTGGAGTCATACCTTGCTCAGGAAAATAGTTGCAGTTGTCAGAGATCATTAGCCCCAACCCAGGACATCACCGCAGTAGTCCCTCTGGGCAATGTGCCAGGTCCAACCAACTTCAGCACCTCCCAAATCCACAACCTTTACTAAGAAAGGAGGACAAGGGCAGCAGGTGCATGGGTACACCACCAAGTTACACACCATCCTTATTTGGAAATAATATTCCAGTCTTTCATTCTGGAACTCCCTACTCAATAACACAGAGTGCCTTCACCAGAAGTGGTCCAAGGCAACAGCTCACCACCTCAAGGCCAATTAGGAATAATAATAATAATAATAATAATAATAATAATAAAATGCTAGCCTCACAATTGACATCCAGATCCTGAAAATTGAAAATAAAAACATTGCTGTTTCAGTATATTCAGGCATTAAAATACTTAATACATGCAAATATGATACTGTATGGTAGCACTCCTTACTTCATAAAGGGAGCAGTTGGAGTTCTTTGTCAGAAAAATTTTAGCTGCATTGTCTTTCCACCTCTCAGCATCTTCAAACAAGGACTCAAGTTGAGGAAGTGGATCCAGATGTACTGGGATTGCACGGCCTCGTGTCACGAGCTCTACCAAGGTTTCAAATGGGTGAGGTTGGCCAGAGCTCTAAAAATAGCAAATAAAGAACGGAAAATAATGATTACACGTAGACTGACATGGTTAAAAAAAATGGCCGGCTTGTGAAGGTTATTAAACTCTCAAAATGTGGGACTGAGTGCAAACATTTTACATTTCAGTAATTGATACCTAGAAGGTATTACTTAAAAATACATGCCAAAGACTTAAAAATATTGCAATAAAGGATCCCACAGGCAGTCTCACCTCCATACCAGAGAATCCATTTTTTTTTATCGTGCATTAATAACTTCCTGTGGCCTTGAGCCAAAATAATTCATTGATACCATAATGGAGGAGCTACTGAATACACCATTCATTTTTAACATTGGATTCGCCAACTATCCTTCATTTATTTTATGAGTCTTCATTAATACAAATGCTCTTTCCTGTGCTTAATTCTTAACCCATCACTACTTAAAGCCAAGGATATGTATTAAAGTGGTGTGCACAATAGTCTAATTAGAGGGACCCACCTGTTCTTTAGGAACACAAGGGGGTGAACGACATTTGGGAGAATTGTCTATGGGTCCCATTATCAAGGCACTGAATGAGAATAAAGTAGTTTGGGCCTCCTCCTCTGCCCTTATGGTAGAGGAGAAACTTCAAATTTGGCACAGCTAGCAGTTGAATACAATGTACAACTCATAGGTGGACTGGAAGGACCCATACCTGACAAGTGCCAAACTGTAACTTAAGATATCACTAAACATCAATCATTAGTGAAATAAAAACAGAAATTATGGAAATATTCAGCAGGTCAGGCAGCATGCATGGAGGAAGAAACAGTTGATATGTCATATGAATAACCTTTATAACTAACTTTTCCCAGTTCTGATGAAAGATTTAAATTGTGAGGCTGGGGCCAGGGCAGGTGGAGAGATCACAGTAAAGTGACAGTTAACTCTCCACCCCACTTCAGCCTGTTCTAATAAACTCCAAGTTCAAGAAACAGTACCTCATCTTCTAGACAAGATGGAATTCAACAATTTCAGCCATTCCAGCCTTGTACCATACGTGTTAAATACTGGAAACTTCAGATTTCATACATCTTCTCCTTATATACCCCTTAGATTTGTTCCCCGTACATATCTTGCATTTATCAATCATTATTCATTAACTTTTACCATTCTCTTTCAGTTTTCCTGTCTGTGTAACTTAAAACATTCCTGGTTCTGATCATAGAACATTGACTTGAAACATCTAGTTCTCTATACACAGATCCTGCCTGCCCTGTTGAATACATACAGGATTTTCTGTTTTTATTTCAGTTTCTTAGTATCTGCACTAGTTTGCTTTGGAACTGATGTTTTGCTGCATGTATATCTGCATTTTCACTCCCATACAAGAGAAAATTCAAAAACTGGAAATACAATCAATTTGACATTTTTTTTCCGAATGCATCTCCAGCTCTGCCCTGTCCCCCATTTCTCATGGATGCCATTAGTAATTACAATTTCTGCCAATGTAATATGTAATATTAAAAGCCTAACAGATTCTGCTAAAGAAATGAAATTGAGAAAACCAGAAGTCAGAGCTAATGCAATTGAATACTTATGGTTAACTTTGATCCAAGTTAAACTAAATTAAGAAGATTACAGGTATAAAATACAATCTTGACAAATGAAAACATGTTTAACAGGGAGAACACTAGTTTGGGAATAATGAAGAAACCACTGAAAAAGTGATGCTTCTATTCAAGGATGCAAGACACAGAATGCGAACCACCTTGGGTTTACTTGCATCCAAACAGATCTGTCAGTGACCCAGGTTGTTTATTCATGAAATGGGCATGCCTAACCTTCATATTCCAAATTTTCAGAAGAATAATTTGTTTTACTGACATGACGCAAGACACAAATACAACTTGCTTTTATGAATTAGTAACAATAGGCTGAAGGACTTTAAGATCCAGACGTATGCATTGTACTTCCACAAAATGTATTGAAGTTTGGGCTCGGAAAGTTGTCAAAAAAGGTATCGAATCAAACCTTTTGTGCTAGAATGTCCACAATTACTTCAGAAACTTTATGCAAGATCAAGATTCCTGTAAAATCATGAAAGAACCAAACTTCAGCATAGTTGATCATCAGGGATTACCCAATTGCATCTAATGTTGGACTCCTCATGCAGTCCAGCAGCAGACAACAAACTTCCACATATTTCAGCAGTTACTCTGCAGATACTGCCCAATGTTTCTGCACGGGTTAGATCTGAAACAGGAACAATGAGCCTATTTATTCAAGTGGAGAGGAACAGCTGGAAGAAAGTTAATGAGTTAATTTCTTTTATTTTTACTTAATTGGCCTAATTTCATTGCATCTTAAGGGCTTGGGGGAAGGCTTGAGAGTTATTCTGTGGGCAATTGTTTTCCCTTTACAATCATAAAGGCCCCGAGTTGCACTGGTCCTCAAATCAGAGCTCGTGGACCCTGAGGAAACTTTACTTCAGATTAGAACAGCTTTTGTTAACAGGCAACTTATCACATGCAAAGAGTCAGTCCACAGAAGATTTAGGCCACAATAAACTGGTATCTCATCTAACCCTACCCACCGCAGTGATTCATTATGGTATTCTTAGTCCTCCAGTCTAAACACTCACTAGTATGCACTGTTGTACTTTAAGCAAGTTACATACTTGATGTGCTAGAACTTGGTGTGAATCACTGCCCTCACCTGCAGCAATGAATCACAGCTCAGTGTGGAGAGGCTGTGAGGCCAGGTGTTGGGTCAGTCAAGGCAAGTGGTTCACTTAGGGTTGCACCCTGGCCTGGCAATGGTGAGTGAGATCCTTCGCTGGGGACTAGCAACACCTACTTCATGTGTTAACAGACCACCTTCAACATTCTCTTATTACTTGCCCGTGATGTCATGGAACCTGATGTTTCACCTCTATTTGGCTGGACAATTCCCCATCTGGAGACTTCTCTGCTATAACAAGTTCAATGGCAGTTTCTGACCTTGTTACCACAGAAACATCTCTGGGCTGCCAATCCCCAGCAATGGCTTAGACTTATCATGCCAGCCCGAGCATAGTCCTGAACCCACATCTAAGTTTCACCATTCATCTTGGCCCACACAACACAAGCCCTTAAGCCAACCTCTTAATACCAAGCACAGGTGGGTGGGGGCAATTTGTTTTGTCAAGTTCCAGGCACAATGCAGCAATAGGGAGGGGTTTACACCAGGTTCCCAGAACATTAGCTGGTAAGGCAGGAGTTTGCAAAAAGTTCCAGTCACATTAGCACTGTCATTAATCCATCTCTGTATACTAAGCTATAGCTCCATTTAGTGCCGAATCCATTAGCCAAAAATCTGAAAAGGTTTAAGCTTTCACAAGAAAAAAAACTGCATTAACTCAGATAATCAAGTTATATTAAAATAATTACAGTTGTGAAACCAGCTAATCTGTACCATTGCACATAAAAGACAAGATCAACTGTTGCCTTAAAATGAAGCCAGATAAATTCTCACCCTGGTTTTCAAAGTTCTTCCATACCATCAGCCTTTCCTACCTCTGATCTTATCCAACCCTTAAACTCAGATAGCAGTTCATTAGTCCTGGCTGTTTGATTAACTACTTCACCACTGGTATTCATGCTTTTTGGTGCCTGGATTCTCGGCCTGAAGAACTGGCAACCCTCCCAAACCTCTCCTCCTCCAGGAACTCCCTAAAAACACATCACTTTGACCAAAGCTTTTAATTGTGTGTATAGATATCAGATTTTGCTTACTAACACCTCTATGGAATACCTTCAGCATAAAACTTACATGAGCTTCATTATAAATCATTTGCAATAAAAATGTAAATGCAGGAGTTTATAATGTTTTAGATAAATGGAATTTTAAATTTTGTTATACTATTCGCATAAACACCACTAATACCAAAAAGTAAATGATTTCCCATTCCCTAACCCACCCCCGGGAAACAGTCTAACAATAAGGTACAAAAATCAGGAGAACAAAGCATGTGATATGAAGGCAAGATACCATGACAGATCTATATGATGTTGTAAATCCCACAAAGGGTGCCTGTATTGTTGGGAGATGGGCTCAAGCCATATCTTAGAAGTGTAAAGACTGCAGAGATACGAGGATTGATAGCACTGAGCAACCTGAAGGAATTGAGTAGACATCTTTAGTTATGCTCCTTGCCTGCAGAACTTTGAATGACATGGTCCATGCTTGGTAAACTTGTACTTTTTGTATTTTACTTCAAGAAGCTTATGAACAGTTTTCAATGAAACAGGCAACCCAAGCACTGAATTTAATATTAAAGATGGATATGAATAATAGTTCCATACTGGGTGCTTTTAATCAGTTTACAAACAGAGCTCCACAGATCAGAAATACCTCAGTGTTTGAGATCAGCAGCCTACGTCCTAAAGGAGCAATTAACAAAACAAAAGAATACTGGAAATAAAGAATCAATGTTTATTAGTGGGCCATACATTTCACCTCTTAGTGACTGATATCTCCTCCTTTATTAAAACCTAAAATCTAAACACCCTGTTCCGACAGATTATGTTCTCTCAGAAACTAGGACTGCATGGTAAAGTTTGCAAAGTACAGACTCAATACTGAATTCTGCAACTTTAGATTTTGCTTTGTCTGTATCAGAACTGACCATTTCTGTTGCAAGTCAACCACCTGTTCAGTTTCTCCTCTCTCTATTGGTACAGCCGAACCTGCTCGGCATGTCACACAGCCCAATAGCAACATACAAAATAGACATAACAGCATAATCTGTATTTAACTGTCATGTTAACTCATGTGACCTGACCTCCCCCATCACAGAATTGTCTCTATTCTATCCAGCCTCCCAGCATTAAAACTACCTTTACCTCCCTTTTCCCAATTCTGGTTTCAACCCGTAGTGTTAACTAACTTTCTCTTTCCAAATACTATCTGCATAGTGTTCTAACAGAAAAATACTATTCTATAACCACTACTTAGAAATAAGCTTTATCTAATCAGCTCTGTGGTTCAAATACTCCCATTCCACTCCTTGGTATGCTATTTTACTTATTTCATTTAAAATAAACAAATGTCTATGGTATTATATCAAAGGATCAGTAAAATGTCATACAAACATATTACACAATTGTCCTGTGGTACAGGCAACAGTAAATCAAGGATTTTGCATTCTATGAAGATATATTGAGATGGGGGAATAAGAACACAAAAGTGCAGTGTTTGCTATAGATTATATTAATCTGTGA
>JARFYF010000053.1:35881832-35894198 GCA_030265395.1 Rhina ancylostomus | reverse complement strand
TACAGCAATATATTGAACCTCTTTCTCCCGATTCCATGTAGTTATTTTTCCTCAACTTCCAACACTATTCCACCTTGAAAGCCCAGATGAACTCTGCTTCCATAATCCTTACCAGATGGAGTGTTCCAGTCTGTAAGACTGAAAGACAGCTAGGACCAGAAATAAGACATTCACCCTTAAGTCTGCCGTACTATTCAATAATATCTGTTCATCTGAACTTGGCTTCATCTCCACTTTTCTGCCTATCCCCTAATCCTGGACTCCTCTATAGCCAATAAAACTGTCTTTCACAGCCTTGAATGTATTCAGTAATTCACCTTGCACAGCTCTCCAGGAGGCAGACAATTCCAAAGATTCATGATCCTCTAAGAAATTCCTCCCTCCCTCTGTCTTAAAAGGGAGGACCTTTTATTCTTAATCACCACAATCTTCTGTATAAAAATGCTTTTCCCTCACACCTTCTGTATCTTTTAAGCTTTACTTTAAAAGTGTGGTCTTTGGTCCTTAAACTATTAATGGGAAACACCATATCTAAACCAGTTATAGGTTTTGTACAACTCAATCAAATCTCCTCTCAACCTTTTGTTCCAAGGAGAGCAACCTTAGCTTCTCTTGCTAACTTTCTAGATGAAATTCGTCAATGCCTGAAATAATTTGAATAAATTTTGGAAATTTAAAAAGGGAAATGCCTATGCTTTCTAATATTCAACATAGACAAGTTAACACAATGGCACACATAACTCGATGTACTGAATCTTAAACAGATGCTTCCTACATAGTATGGCAAGTATAAAATTCAGCCCAGCTGCTTACTCACATGGGGGGGGGGGGGAAGGAAAAATACTTCAAGGCCATGATTCTACTTCAATTTGGAAGCTTGGGTCAAAATGCAATGTTTTCCAAAATAATAGGAACTAGACCATTTTTGAAGGTAAATGTCAGTTGAAAGCAACTGAACAGTAAATGAAAGTCTGGTTCAATATTGACAGCACACTCCTCATGCGTGTTACTTAATAAAAGTTACAAATTTACACACCTGGTTTGCCGTTTATCGTTAAGTAGTTGCTGAGCAACAGAGGCACACTTTTCTGCCTCAACAATAGCTTCCCGCAACTGTTTCAACAAATCATTTTCTGGAAATTTTTCCTTCTCTGCTTCCTTTAACAATAATTTGAAATCAGAGAGACCTGATAAGATGCAAATGATAAAGATAATGAGAAAAAATATGACAACTTTCTCAATTTTTAAGATTAATAAGCCGATATTTCAGAACTAGGAAATAGCAGTCATATTCTTCTTTAAAGGATTGCTCAATGTTTATTGATTACAGCTTACAAAAGTGATGTGCAAAAAATGCCTAGGTTGAGAAACATAAAGCAACCTGAAATTAACAAATTATCTTGCAACTTCTTTATGAATGACAGATGTGAGGAAGGATGGTAGGCAGAGTGACAAACTAGCAATAAAAGTTCATCCTACTCCAAACTTTTGTGCATCTTTTTTAAATTACAAGTCAGGAATTTAGAGGTCAAAACCAAAACTAGACATTGAGACCACAGGAGAAAGGTAACTCAAGCTCTAAATTTTGAAGCTCTACAGGATAAACATGCAAAAGACTCTGCAATAATAAGCAAAGACAGCAGCTAGTTTTATTCTAAATGTTACTGTTCAATAAGAGAAATATATAAATCTCTTTTTGATTAATTGATTAATCTCTATTTTTCTTTACAATTCCCTTTTTCTCACTCACTTTAATAAAGAGGTTAAATTGAGCTTTTTTTGGTCTTCCATATACCCTAATACTGCCTGATCAGATAAATCAGCAAGATACATTTTTTGAATTAGCATTATTGTAACTAGGAACACTATATCCCAACCTCTCCAGTAACCATCCAAATCTCTTCCCAATCTTTGCCCAAAGCTATTGGAGAAATGTGATGCAATACAATAAATTATTAGAATTCAATTACTTGGGATGAAAGAACTGTAGAAAGATCAACCAGAAATGTTGACTCCATTCAAGTTGACGCAGGTATTGCCTGAGCTGTTGAACATTTCCGGCATTTTCTGTTTTTATTTTGGTTATTTGGAAACTGGTAGAACTGACAGTTCTACCAGTTGGGAAAAGTTGACCCTTCCCAAATTTCTGAAACATAATTGTAAAGTGCTTCTCTACATATGTATTGTTCTATAAATTAGTTCAATAAGTGCACATGTATAGTCTTGGACAGCACTCCCTCCGGAATTGTTTCCATCTCTCTCCAGGAATACCTTTCCGCCCACATGCTGCTTTATTGCAATCGCCAAGTTAAGGAACTATACATTTAATATCTTACTGGTCAATTGAGCAAACAAATTGGAACTGCATAGCATTATACCACAAGTATTCTCTATTGAATTCTGTACTTACTTTTCTTTTCATCATCTTTTGCTTCCAGATAAGCAGTCACTTTGGAAGACCATTCATCATATACTGCCACATGTAATTTCAATTCACTCAGAACAGGATAGAGGTCATCCAAGGTGTAACGATATCTGGAAATAAAACCATTAATTGTACTGAAAATTTTAATTGAAGAATCAGTATCAAACATAACTGATTGAATTATCATTCTTCAGTGACTGTACACATCTCAAAACTAGCACTTTTGTTTGCTGGTGTTTTTACTTATTTACAAATTTATTTCAGCCATCTCAAATTCAAGATTGCTTACATTAAAATCAATTATTGATAATAATGTACAAGTAAATTCATTAAATTTATATAGTAGGCTGTCAATTAATTGCAATCGCAAACCAGTGCATTAATTGCACTCCTCAAATGAAAAATAAGAATTAAAACAAAACATTTTGTACATCTCCACAGATTCGTGCACCATTTTGTCAGTGATCTGTCTCTCGCAAGCTGCCACATTGCAGTGAGTCCTTCTACCATCACTTCCAACCTGGTCATTGTTGTAACCAGAACTCTCCACCCAGATCCCTTCCTCTAATTGTAAACTTCAATGAACCTTTTTAACAAAAAGATTTATAATACTTCTCAAAGGCCAACTGTTACCTTGGGCCCTGCAGTTTTGTTTTGTAAGGCTGGCCACTCTAATGTCTCCCAATTTCTTCACTGAACCTCTGAAAAAGTTTTTCCATTGGCCCTTATAAATTAAAAGCAATATGTTTTCTATTGTTTAATCACACAATTAAACCTTGCTAATAAGGTTTTAGACTGAAACCAACAAAAATGGACTTCAAAGTGGCCAGACTCAGATCAACCAAACATTGCACACCTCCACTACACATATTGCTGCTTAGCCACTAACCATAAGCATTGCAATAGCATGACTCACTTCCTTTACAAGCAAATGAATTCCTCCCCAGGACACATTTGTCATTTAAGTTCCAAAAAGCAAAAATAATGAAGGCTGTCAAGAAGGCTGCAAAGTCTGAAGAGACTGTTCACAATTACAGAATGTGATGGGGAAATATCTTACGTACTAATAATGGCTAAGGAAATTTACTGATAAATACAAGGTACTTTGCAGTGGACTGAAGAAAAAATCTCCCCTACAAATGGTACTGAAGTAACACAAAGTAGCTGAAGTCTCAGCAAGCAGCATTAAAAGTATAATCAATACAGAGCAGCAATCAACGAAGTCAACAAAATATTTAACAATCTAGCTAGACTAATAAATTGCAAGTCAGATAATGTGTTCTAAATTTTCCTGACTAAATCTTAATGATTGCAAGTTTAAGGTAAAGGGAAGTTTCCTGTCTATGAGACACACAAGACTATGGCATTGAAGTAGTTAGTATTTGACCAAATACAAGATCAAGGAGCCTGGAAAAACTGAAATCAATGGAGATCAAGGCAAAAATTCTGACAGCTGGAATTCAACTCAACTCAATCGAAAAATGGTTGTGGGTTTTGTAGGCCAATCAGCTCAGCAACAAGGCATTGCGGCCAGAGGTTAGGACAATACCCTAGTTCCATCCATTTTCAACTTCTGTATCAATAAGCTCTCCATCATAAGCTTGCAAACAGAGTTGATCATTGATAATTGCATAACTTTTCACAGATAATGAAATAGTACCATTAACATGAGCAGCAATACCTGAATAAAAACAAAGCTTCAGTTGCAAAGTACAATTAATAATTAGCCTACCCAAGTATGAAGATGGCACTCATTAAACAATGGCCTAACTACCTCCCACTGGCATTCAGCCCTGTTACCACTGCCAAATCCCTGACCATCAATATCTTAGAGCTGGGCCACAGATGATTAGACAACTGAGCCAGCCACACAAATCCAGTAGCTGACCTCAGTTTGCAGCCTGTCTTTTTTCCTGCAGGAAGTGACTAGCTCTCAACTCTCCAGTCTTCCCATCATATAGAAGGAAAAGTCATAAATATGTGGGAATACTCTCTACTTGGCACTCTCCAAGTAGAGAGAAAAGAACACTGGTTAGGAAGTTCGAGACCATCCAAAACAAGACAAATGTTCGATCAACCCATTTAACACCTCCAAACATATACTCCTTCCAAACTGTATCTGCAGTCTATTAACAACAAAATTCACTGCAACAATCTGATAAAACTTCATCAGCATTTCACAAACCCATAACCTGTACTAACCACAAGGATTACAGGAGCAGGTGCACTAAATAAAGCATCATTTGCAAGTCACACACTAACCTGGACATAAACCACCATTCCTTTAACATGGGCAAATACTCAGGATATTGTCTATTCATCGGCACTGTGCGAGTACTTTTACCAGCAGTTCTAAAATGGGGTTCTGAATCAGCTTCTAACAGATAAAAGACCTTGAACTTGCCAGCAACATCCACATCCCACAAATAAATATTTAAAAGATAATAATAATTCCAAGTATTAGGTATCCAGGTTGAGGAAAATTCTGTCAACAAAGTTTCTAAAAGGCTAACTACATTGTTGACTGAATTTACAAGTTAATTTTGAGTATTTTAGATTTATATTGATAGACGAGCTGCAACCAGAATGACAGATTAAACATTTACCTCTTCGATGGATAACATTGAAATTGTGAACTGAACCAGCCACTTCAATAATTAATGGGCCAACCAATGATTAGTATATATTGGCCTTTATTATACCAATCAGGTGGGCTACTTTATCCTGTATGATGTTGAACTTTTGAGTGTCACTGGAGCTGCACACATCTAAGCAAGTGAAAATTCCAATTATGTGCAACTGGCTGATTCTGAAATATTAGTTTCATTTCTCCCCATTTCACTGAATATTTCATTACATTTCCACCATTACAAAATACAGTTAGGTTCTTTTAAGTTTGTGCTGCTTTCCAGACTTTGTTATAAAGGGGACATCTGGTGGCCCTGCCTATAAGAGTGCCTGCCCAGAATGGAATTTGGGATCCAATTTTGTGCTTACTGAATGCTTAAAAAAACAGCTTCTTTTGAGAGTTTAGTAGTCCTGGTGAAACCAAAACTGGTTGTATACAAGCAGGCTACTGAAGAGTAAACATTGATGATTGCACTGTTAACGCCTTCCATTTGCACCCCTTGTATCTTAACTTCCCTTATAAATGTTTTGGTGATTCTTTGTTGAATTCTGACATTTTCGCAGCCTCAGGCTTACTGTTTATTTTGGCAACATTACATGCCTCTTCCTTTAATCTATCACCATTTTAACTTCAGATTTCTTGTGTTTTTGCCTTTCATAGGGATATATATTTCTAAACTATGTATTAATTCTTGAAGTACTAGCCATTGCTTGTTTATCATCATACTTTTTAAATGTCGTTTCCCAATTTATTGTAAATAATTCTGCCTCATGTAGTTTGCTTTATTCATATTTAAAACTCTGATTTCAAACAGAACTAAAACAATTTCAATACAAAATTCCATCATAGAAGAATCACTCTTTGAAAAGGCCACTTAACTACCATATCAATTCATCTTTTCTTGTGGTTCTTTAACACTGCGATCTGGAAGGCCATTTCTTGTAAATGCCAGGAAATTGTCCTCCACACTGTTCTGACTGATTTGGTTTGCCCGTACTTCATGTCGGTTAAAGTTCTCATGCTTCTTGTAATTTCCTTGTCACATACATCTCTAATTTCTTGACTCATACCATATTGCGTTACATTTGGGTTCCCACTAATGTCTCTTGCCCATTACCATTTCTCAGCTTCACCCAAATTAATTCTACCATTTTCGTTATCCATTTTGCCACCCTGCATTATCACTGATTACCCAGTATGCTCATTTACCCTTGTGACTCTGCTCTGATCCTCTGTATTAACCTCTGCTCTGATCCTCTGTATTAACAGCACAAAATTGATAGATGATACAGATTTTGAACTGTATTTCCGATTCCCAAGTCTATGTTATTAATGTAATTAACAACAGTGGTCTTAGCATTGATCCTTTGTAACAAACACCACTTCCTGTGATTTGCCAATCTTAATCGCTTTTAAGTCTAACTCTTTATTTTATGTTTTGTAGCCTTTTCTAATGATTTCATGCATCATCATAATATCTACAGAACTGGTTTATGAACAAACTTTAAAATCACGAGAAAATACTTCAGCTTCATCCAGACAACTCCCAGAACATCACTATAGTTTTTAAAATGTGGATAAAAACATCCAAAATGTCTAGAATTGCAGAAAAGCCAGAAAAAATTATCTAGCAATTAACATGTAGATAGTTCACAATCTGTTTAAATAGCTCTGATGGGGAGGGATCAAGTTCTATTAGAGTCCAACGGGATTTCAACTGTACAAGGTTCAATGAGGACAGACTGGTGCATGAAATTTCAGAATGGCAGAGCTGCCACCAAATCAGCACTTGTAACGATGTCATAATCTGTCTGCTCTGCATTCTGCAGAAATAAGCATGTTTGGGCACATGCACTTTTACAAAAGGTGTCACTAGTGAACATCCCTAATTGTACTTAGAATTTATCAGTCTGAAATTTATTCACCATAAATTTGTAGCTGTGGACACCTTGCTGGTAGCAATATGAACGTGTCCTCTGTGGTACATTGAAGTTTCCTTTCCAGAATGGAGTTATCTATTGCCTTCTTGGTGAAGCAGAATCTTGTGATTAATTTTAGACAAATAACCTCTTCTTGAATTTACACGATTAATAAAATCCATTTATTTAAACAAGGTCATTTATCATCTTACCTCTTTCAAATCAAGATCCATCTGGAACCTTTGACTCAATTTAGTCAGGCCAGATGGCTTCAAGAGTTAATGACAAAGAGATAACTGCCAAGAAAAAAAAATTATCTGCAATATAGTAGAGAAACTGCAAACTATGTTTTATTACCTGGATCTAGCCAACTTGACTACCCCAAAATATGAAAATACAACTGGTATTTGTTCCAAGGCAGTTATTTGGTACAACAGACTAAACATTAGCTTCATTGCAGCTAATATTTGAAGTGTGAGGAGTACCCTGTGAAGATATGGCTTACCACCACTGGTTGAAATATTCCATTAACTGCAATGTTACAAATTTTACAAAGATAGACATGAAGGCAAAAATGCTCTGAAACATAGGTGAACCCTGAGACATATTGAAATATGGAATCCAAAAATATCTAGAGTGCGAAGGCCAAAGTATCCCAAAGGCATTTGGGATTCTAATTACTAAAATAAACCCTCAACTTCTGGAAACTCCTTCCCAGCTCCCATTTTGTTTGGATTTTTAAGGCCTCAATGAAAGCTCTTCTGCTTGGTCCATTTTATTCAGACCAATAACATATTTAGAGCTTAAATGATCAAGGTTATACAGTTCACATTGTGACTTTCCCAGACAATATCTACCATTTATGTTTTTCCACTACTGGTTGCAAACAGTAAGTGTTCAATTCAGAAAAGAAAGTCCTTTGCATTATTTACCTGAGATGACATCTATGTGGTGGACATGAGCAGAGTTCATTGACGTGATACAGACAAACAAGTTGATTTGATTTACAATGGCACGAGACTGCAGACAAGAAACAAGTCGTCTTGCACTTTGCACACTGTCGCTCATCATCAGGCAACAACTCGAATTTCTCCCTCACAGAATCAATTACTCCCTAGAATGGGGAAAAGAGATTCATTTATTTACACTGAATTTTTTTTAAATATTCTGGTTTAATGCAACTTTATTTCCAGAGTCATCTCTTAAAGTACAAGGAGCCCAGTTGATAAGCTCAAGACTAGAATGAAGCCATCTTGAAATATCCTTCAAGACAAATATGAAATCAAATCTGTGACACATTCCATCAATATGTCCCAAGTTCTAACTGGATGCTGGTGCATCACAATGTAATATCCAACCAAACAGAGGACGAAATCAGAAGGTTCTCAAGCACTCAAAACCTCAGGGTGTTACAATGTTAATTTCCATATGGGCCAAACAGCACCGTGCCCAAGTGGAGAAAGATAATACACTTTGGTCATTCTACATACAAGTGCTAAATGTTTATCTTTTAATAAATAGTCCTAACTATCAGCAGGTAAGCAAGCTATAGCTTAATTAAATTCTACAGCTGCCATTCAAGGCTCACTTTCAAAATGACAACCAAGATTCCTTTGTTGCAGAAGACCTATAAGCATTTTGGAGTGCCCTTCCCAAACCTCTCCCCAAAAAGGGTGCATAAATAGCATTGTGCAATTAATTCACATCATTTCAGGAGGCTGCTTGCATGATGGTGACATCATTACTGTCTGCTAATTATAATAAATGTAGTTTAAGGAATGTAGAACCAATTGGATGCTTGGGTATCATGGCAACATTGCAAGCAGCAAGTACTATTTAAACCTGGCTGGTACTGCTTAAAGCCAGCCTGCATCTCAAAAGTGAGATGCATAATGGCTGTAGTAGATACTGGTAAGCACTTTACAAATGTACCTGGACCTGAATGCTAAGCCACTGAAAGTTGAATGTACTTACTCATGTGATCAAAGTCAAATATCTTATTGCATTAATGGTTACAGGAACTATTCAAACAAAACGGACAACTTCTGTCAATACACACACCTAACACTCATCAGCGACTATAGCTTCACACACTTAGCATTACACTGATCCTCATAACCAAATCTCACTCACTTATTAACCAAATCTCACTCACTTATTACCCAAATGATTACACAACACAAACTGACACTTCCCCCACTGCACTGCAAGGTGTTGCGGAATCAAATGCAGCAGTAACTGACTGGAAACACGTGAATCTGAACGTCCTAACCCTTAGGAAAGAAATTGTGTTTGCTATTATTAGGGTATTTTGCAAGGCCTGCAGTGGCCCTCGTATTTTCTACAGTGACAATGTCCTCACACTGAATGATCCTTTCATATTCCATGTTCATCTCATCCTGCATCTTCTCTGATCAACAAGCTACAGATCACCTAGCAAGCACTTCCCCTCCCTGCAGCACACCCTTACCTTTGGATTTTATTTTACATATCAAATAGCAGAGATCCAGAACCTTACCAGGTGGCACAAAAATAGACAGAGTGAAGACTATGACTTATTACCATTTAATTTTTTCATTCAGAGCAACGTTCTCAGACACTGGAATTGCAGCATTTTAGAAGACAGCATAGTGACATGATTGGCCCATGCACGACCAGCTTGCCTCCAGGGCAGGGACATGAGATAAATGCAGCAACTAGTTCATTAGTTTGCAAGTGAATTTTTTCTGCAGAAGACTGAGATGAGGACTTGGGCTGCAGAAGAACTGGGTAGAGAAAGAAATACTTGGTGCACTGCCTTCCAAAAGTCTTCCATTGAATGTGAAGGAGTTGCAGGAATCAGAATGTAGGATGCAGAAAATGCTTTCAAATTGGAACTCATATCAACATGTGGAATAAAATAACATAACGTTGCAACTTATGACCAGAAGTTAAAAGAGTAAGTCACTCAGCCCCTCAAGCCTGCTCTGTTGTTCGATAAGCAAATGGCTGATCTTAAAGTAACCTCAATTCTCCATTCATGCACATCTCTGATAAACTTTTACATCCTTGCTTATCAAGAATCCACCTCTGCATTCAAAATACTGAAAAACTCTGCTTCTGCCATGCGTTTGGGAAAGAGGACTAAAGACTCGTGACCATCTGAAAAGATCTCATAATGGCACTCCCTTATTTTTAAAATACAATTTGTTATGATCTAATTTAAAAATTGCTTTGAATATTTTTGTGACAGGATTTGTTTGCTTAAAAAAAATCAGGTCCTTTCTCCCATAAAGCAGGCTGCACATCTTTCTTTTGTGGGAAACAAATATTCTGGAAATATTCAGCAGTTCAGGCTGTTTCTATGGAGAGGAGAGAGAGAGAGATGACCTGAAGCACTGAATATATCTCTCCACAGATGCCACCTGACCAAGTGATCTCCAGACTTTTTGTTAGCTTTTATTTCAGATTTCCAATAACTAGTTTTTTTTTGTTGCTTTTCAATTACTTTTGTGATTTCCACTGCCCTGCATCTAAATGAGTGACATCAAGTCAAGGAAGTATTAACAAAGGTGGCCCTTGTGATTTGAATTTCTTGTAAATGCTCTTCAATCATTCCAGAGACAAAATTAGCAAAAGTATAAGAAAACACTTATTTCACAGCAAGGTGAAAATCCAGAACCAGCATTATCGTACATCATCTTCGTCAATCATTAATCGCCAGCAAGGCTGCAGAGCATGCCATCTTTGGGATGCCTTTCAGAAACTTGCCTCAGCTTGCTGATAACACCTCCAATACCAAGAGCACCACCGCCTAGGATAAGCATAGCAGGTATAAAAACCCTATCGCCACTCCAGTCTGACACTACTCATTATCTTCAAGTCAATATCTTGGTACTACATGCCAGGCAGCATTTGGATTGTCCCTTTTTTTTAAAAAAATCAACATGCAATAAATGTTTTGCCAATAATATCCATTGTTACAAAATATCAGATGACGTGCATGCCATTCTAGCCAATATCTACAGGGCCTCTCACCTTAAACCATATAACCAATTACACTATTTCCAAGTTCTTTGTATCAATTAAGCCCTCAAATTCTTTCAATAAATTCAAATGCTCTCAGACTTTCCACCTCTGAAAGACTCACTTTCTCTCCTGTTTTTTTTTATTTTAGACACCAAAAGATTTTCCTACACACTTGAAGCACTTTTTCAATTCCTAGGTTAGTCTACAAATCTATCATTGTTAAGACTCTGGAAAAACCATTTTTCACTTAGCTTTCATGCAGGCGATTTTTCTCAAATCCTTTGTGGGAACATAGTTGACAAATCATTCAAAAATCATCACGTCATTGTTTAAAGCCAGTGATGATTAAGACAGTTTAGAAAGACAAAGCTCAAGACACTTTAACAAGCAGTTATGCCAATGTCATGCATGCTAAACAATCAAGGAGATTAAAATCTGCAATTTCTTTTCAGCTTTGTAGAAATTAATTTCAAGAAACTTTTGTTTTTATAAGGAAATGAATAAAACCCATTCAAGGCAAAAAAAGTTAGCTCATATATAACACACTCAGCAATAATCAGTTTGCAATTTGCTTAATTTTAATTCATAGTCCATAGGAAATTGAGAACTAATTTTAAAAAAGGGATAGGGAGTAAATTGGAGGAAAATAGTTGTGATCAGGATTTCATAAAGGTATATGATCTTTGTTAGTTGCATTGTCTTTTAAAGGCACTGAAAATTTTTTCTAAATGATTTTGCTGACACTGGAAGAAAGCAGGTTTACAATGGTAGGCAAGACTTGGAATATCATTCTAAGTGCAAACCTGTTCTCACATTTCATATGTACTTAAATGAGCATTTTGAAAGCTGCAGCCTACAAGGCTAGGTACCAAGAGCTGGGAAGTAATAAACTTATATGGTTCAATTAAGATATTTAGCAAATGAAGGTATTAGACTACTTTTATTATATTATATTATGAAATAAATTGACATTCCATGCTATTCATTTACTCCAAAACATTCAGTGAAAACATACAAAACCAACACTTTTTCATAAACATAGTTTAAAAAATTGACTTTGGCTCCAATGGGCTCATGAAGACAAACACAATCAGACATCAAAATAAGAATGCTGTGAATAAGAGGAATAATCTAAAGTATGACAAGATGATTTTTTAAGAAAAAGGAAAGGGAAGCTGAGGTTGGATAAAGGAGCAAGTTCTGGAGGGTAGCACCTCAAGGAAGCAAAGGCTCAGTCATTAATGTTGCAGCAAATAGAAAAGCAGCAACTGCATAGAATACACAGAAGGGTGGACTTACAAGAACAGGAAAGTTAGAGAGGCAAGAGAAAGATGGATTAAGCTGCAGAATCAGATTAGGATGAAACCATTAAATGGTTTGAAGAC
>JARFYF010000053.1:35865176-35881819 GCA_030265395.1 Rhina ancylostomus | reverse complement strand
ATGTACTGGGTAAATAGGAAGTCAGAATAGATGAGTACGGAAATGCTTACGAACAAGTGGGATTTAGTAAAGGACAAAATGAATGTAGCAGAGGTTTTGCTTATCCCAACAAATGATGAAAAATCAAAAAGGAATGCATTTAGCTAAACTTGCAAATGACAACTTCAAAAGCAGCAAAACAAAAATGTTGGTGGACAAATCTTTTGACTGAGAATGTTCACAAGACTTTTGTATTACAAGTACCCAAATTCTGTGGCACTAACCATTTTGCGAACTGCTTCCCTTAATTTCTTCTCCTCATCCATCATAATGATCATATCTTTATAGACAGCAGATGCCAAAACTACATCCAAATCCTTTGACTTGCATGCCATCTTACAAATCATCTCATCATGAGAGAAAACGCAGTAACGGTTCAGGAGACGATAATGTTCCACACACTGACGGCCCATTGGCAGCTGCAAGACAAACATCCCCAATATAACACACTTCTCAAAACTAACTAAAAATAAAATTGCTAAATGTTGACACAAATGTGAAGTCTGTGTGCAAGTAGTGTAAAGAGCCTGGAGGAATTTTGATTCATTGTTATAATACTGGATCAAAAGGAATGCACAAAGATAATAATTGACATTTAAGACTTTAAATTCAAATTTTAAACTAAAAATCTTTACTTTTATACAAGATTCAGAAAGACCAATTTGATTTTACATTTTGCTGAATAAGTACACCTACCCAATCCATTGTGCAGAAGTTCACTGCTTCTGCAAAGTTGAATCCTTGATTAAAACCACTGTGATAGGCTCTAGGAAATGTGATGACAAACTCCCCTGCACACTGATTAGTTCTATAAACCTGCATTGAGGAAACAAGGTAAACATTAATTTCAAAACACCATAGTAAAGGATAAAAGTAAATAAGGTTTTTTGTTACATACAATCTATACCTAGGTGATTTTTAAATTAATTCAAATGTATTTTTGCTCTAAAAAGAAAATGCTTTCTTGTGTGACTTGAAGATCAATGCTTATTCAAGTTCCTAAATTCTTATGGTTCCATACAATATTTCTAAAGCTGTTCCTTGCCCAGCACATCAAAGCAATTTGAGAATCAGAGATGAGAGGTACAACACTTGATATTGCATTGGTCCTTGCAACATTTGGCAAACATGGCACAACTTCGTTAGTACTCCATGTTGTTTTAATTATATATCTGTATTTGACATCTTACTCTTACTAGCTCTAAAGAACTAAATTAACCAATGGCTCAGTTATACTTTTCAGTAACAAATGTCAATTAAAAGTCCTTTTGCCCACTTGGGTCCTTATATTTTTCTTGACATTAGTTGTTCATTATCATTGCAATACACTGCACATTGCAATACACATTGCAAGTATACTCAACTAAGAGGCATAAATTTTAAAATTTTGCACAGCCTTTATAAAAAGAAAAGCATGTTACAAAATAATAATTGCTTCATTACTATAAAAACAGTATGAGCAGACATTTAACAATTCATAATGCTGCTCTCCAAATTGTCAACGTAATTTGAAATACATCCCCATTACATGATATTGCAAATCATTGAAGGGAACTTTTAATTGACATCCACTTTGAGGCAGCATTTGAAGTATTACATTTTCCTCCAGTTGCTCAAACAACGAAATCTTCCAGCCAGCAGGCAAATAAATATCTTGGGTGATATTTGATTTCATAATAAATAATTGAAATTTTTCTCAGCCTTTTTCCTTTGGAAAAAAGTGCTGGCAACAATAACTTTATGCCATGAAAGGAAGGAACTTCACTTCCTTTTCTGATGTCAATGTTTTGCATTCTACTGCAGTTATCATATAGAACAGTTAGCTCAATTTTCCCCTATCTGCTTTGAATTGCAATCCACACCATTGCAGGTCCTATCAAAATTCTAGCTCCTGCATCTTAAGCTTGATTTTGACAGATTTCATTTGAAATTGGCAGGCAGGTATGATTAACAGTTGTGATACGTGAACCGAAAAGTGTTATTTTGTGGGTTGTTTGTGGCATGAGCTGGAAATAATGCATTGGTATGTCCACATGCCTGACAGCAGGATAACCAACATGTGTTCACTGTGCGAAGTATTAAATGTCAAATCATAACAGCGCTGTAGCTGTACATCCTTGCTTTGTCAAACTGAGAACAGGCCAAGTTTCAAAAGCAAGCTTGTTTGTGTCAAAAGTATACACAGAAGCACAAGACAACGTAAACAAGAGCAAATAAAAAAAGCTTTTTAGACAGTTACAAAGGTCAAAAATAAAGGTGTAGGCAAATTGCAAAGGCACAATTTAAAGAGGAAAAGCAGCTTTACCAAAAGAAATGCAAGAGGGAGACAAAATGCAGAGTACTATGACAACAGCAGCAAGTATAGAAGCACCAAATGTGAAAAGCAGAAACTTAAACACTAGCTAGTGGACAAGGTCGCAGAACACACGCATGCACTAACACATATATCCAGAATGATGTTGAATTGCAAGGAAAAGGAACCACCCAAACTGACAACAATTCCAAGTGATTGATATTTAAATCCTGTGTCATTCACTAGAGAACAAGTTATCATAACTGTAACCACATCTTGAATGTTTCTATTCATAACAATGCTGCACTTTATGGTCAGTTCAAAGCCAGTGTTTAATAAATAAAAATCAACACGTTAAGTCACCATGTTTGCCATACTATAGCATACTCCATGATAAAATACCAAAAATGATTGGTAGATTGATAAAACTAGCTGGTGTTTTTTAAAAAAAAATTTCACAGAAATTTGCAAGATTTTAAGTTTTGAAACTGCATGATCATCAATAATCATTCTCGAATGCATATATAAATATTGCACTGAGGATAAACATCCATTAACAGTTTATCATCTTCTACAGTATTTCCATGAGAAAGGGGGTTTAAGCAGGCTTTCAACACTGATTCAAATATTTCCATTAATGTTTGGAAAACAAAAATCAGTGGAGAAAGCATAATAGACTATAAAAATGTTAGTACATGATATAGTTTATCTAATGGCAATCACAAAGTAATTCAGTTTTCCAGTGCCTTCCTCGTGGGCATCCATTTGTAAGAGGGAAAAGATGAAAGAAAATCTACGTGAAGACTAATTCACAGGGTTACTGAAGCGGACCAGAGACAGGCTAAAATAGAGGCAGAAACGTACAAGCTGAAAACAAAATGCTGGAAGTACTCACTGTGGGCAGAGATCATCATCAGATCTGAGAAAAGTTAGAATTTGAAAACGTTTTAAGTTGCAGTGAAGGAGCAGGGATGGAGAAAAAAAAATGGAATACTCAAGGGACAACTGAGTAGTGCACCACATTCAATTCCTACCTCTAGAGCTAGCTGTGCAGAGCCTGCAAATTCTTTGTGACCACATGGGTTTCTCTGTTACATCCCACAACCCCAGATGTAGCTGGGTGGTAGGAGAATCAGCTCAGGGTGGTTGGGGAGGTAGTTGTTAAATGGGCATTTGAGAGATTAAATTAAAGGGAAAATGTGGGAGTATGGGATTGCTCTGTGCTAGCATAGGCTCAATTGGTCAAATAACCTCCTTCGATGGCTGGAAGAAAATACAAAATGGGGTGGAGATCAAAAGTGACTGAATGGCTTGAACTGTTAAATTTGTTTTCTTTTTCACATGTTGCCTACCGTGCCAAATGATTTTCTGCATTTTATATTTCTAGCATCTGCAGTTTTGTTTTTGCTTTCAGTGAAACAACAAAAGGTGGTAAACAGCAGATACCACAGAGAACACACTCAAGTCTTTTACACTTTAATGAAGTAAGTTGGTGAAAAAGGAAAATTCTTAATTTTCACAGCATACTAATTTGGAAGAGTTGATAATAAAAAGAAATTTAAGAATTCAATTTCACTGGCAAGCAGAGCAGACAATCTGTTAAAGAATAATAAAACTAAAGTCATCTTACAGGGCAAAATGCATAATATTGTTTAGAAATGACACAAAGGGGATTTGGGTTTACTGGTGAACGGATGAAATGACACCAACAATTGATAAATTTTGATAAAGGGAAATATGGCTGGAGTTGGTGGGGAGGCTTAGGGAAAATCCATGGCTCTCGCACCCCCCCCCCCCCCCAAGGCTAAACGTACAACTATCAACAGTGGGGCAAAGGGCAGGGAAGTTGATCAGAGGAATGCACTGCTCCAAAGCATTCAGTGCTGAAGGGGATTACAGAAAAATAATGGAAAGGCCATCAAAAGAGATTTAAACAATTTGTGGAAGCTTTAAATTTGGGGCATTTCAGAGGTGGAAAGCAATGTTAGCAAGTATATGGATGACAGGAAAGTTTCAGAGCAGGTGAGGAAGTGCACAGCAGAATTTTGGATAAGCCAAGGCTGCTGATAAAAGGGAAAGAACTAGAATTACAGTAGCACAGGATGTGTGACATTGTGGAAAATGGGGGTGGGGGCATAGAAACAAACTGACTCCAGTTGTAAGACCTGGTATAATCTGAAAAATGTCTGGTGAGTCTGGACAAACCTAATTACCAGGGGGCAAAAGATGTTGCCACATCTTATGTTTAACAGGAGGAAACAGCAACTCATCCAAGCATGTGCACTAACATGCAGTGTTCTAACTGAGACACTTCAACAATGAGGCAAGGGTTGAAGTCAGAAGCAGAAAAAAGTGAGACAACATCTATGATGAGAGAAATTGCTGTTATAGATCAATGGTCTTTCATCATAACTGCTGGAAAGTCATCAACCTCAATATGTTAGCTCCACACCAGATATATAAACTGTCAAGAATTTTCTGATTTCCAGATTCCACTGTATTTTACTGATATGAGAATTGCTTATGACAGGAACCTAACCCTATGCCATCAGCTGTTGCTGCCAAAGGGCACCACGCAGATGAGGAAGAGGAGAGTCATAACAAGTCAGAACTGAGAGAAAACAGTGGAAGTGCAAGGCGAAAATCCATTGCTGAAGGTTGTGGCAATAAATGAAAAACCAAGAGCAGTTCCACTGAACAATAGAACTTACATTGGAGAAGGACAAAAGAATAGAGAGGTCATGAGGAACAATGAGGAAGGACAATGCCCTACTGCTCTAGTCATAGGATAACATGTCTGATTTTGGTTTGGGTTATTTTTAAATATAAAATTAAGTACTTTGAGAGGAAAGGAAAGCTGCGAGTTAGTTTGCATAAATAATCACTAAGAAGGGCACTAAAGTTGGAGGATTCAGAAAGAAGATGCTGAAATTCTAGAACAAATTACGATTAAGGAGAAGGTATTTGATGTCTTAGCATGCTTAAATGGATAAATTCCAGGGCATATCCCAGGCTGCTGACGGGAGATATGGAAGAAGATTGCTGGGACTCTACCAAAGATCTATAAATCACAGGCCAGAGGGAAACTGTCAGATAAATGGAGGACAGCAAACATAGTACCTCAAAAGCAGCAAGAATAAACCTGGTTAATACAGACTGGTAAATCACATTCAGTGGTAGGGAAATTATTGGGGGAAAATAAAATCTGAAGGCCAGGTTTAATTCACACTCAAAAAGGCAAAGATTATCCAAAGATAGTAAACAGAGCTTTATTTGTGGGATTTTCTCTCTGATCAATTGGATTTAAATTTTTCATGCATTAACAAAGTGTTTGATGAGGACAACGCAGTTGACGCAAGCTTCATAGATTTGAGATTTTTCTTTCTTTCCCCCCCACATAATTAATAAAATAATTTGACAAGGTCCCACATGGGAGACCAAGGTTAGAGCCATGGGATCCAGGGTAAATTGGATCCAAAATGACTTCATAACAGGAAGTAGAGTGATGTTGGAGGGTTACTTGTGACTGAAAGCCCGTTACCAGTGGGGTACAACAGGGATTGGTGCTGGAACCCTTACAGTTTGTTGTACATAATAAATTTGGATGTGAACATACAAGTATGATTGACAGATTTACAGATGACAAAAACTTGGGAGTTTTAGATAGCAAGCAGAGTAGTCTAAGGCTACAAGATGATACTGATGAGTCAGTAAGATGGTTAGAGTAATGACAGGTGGAATTTAATCCTATAAAGTGTGAAGGATGCATTTTGGGACGTCAAACAAGGATTCAACACGTTTAGGGCTCTAAACAGAGCAACCCTGGGAAACAACTCCAAGGATCTCCGAAGGTGGCAGCATACAGATAAGGTGGTATATGGAGAGGATACATCTTAATTAGCTGGGGCAGTGAATAAGGGTACAGAGGATATGATACAACTTTAGGCAAGAGCTGAAGTACTGTGTGCACTTCTGGTCACAATAAAGTAGGAAAGACAAAACTATACTGCAGGAGGTGCAAAGGAAACTGACCAACTGAAAATGACCAGGACGTTACCGAGAATTGAGTATTTCAGTTATGACGAGAGATTGGATAGGCTGGGCTTGTTTTTCTTGGAGCAGAGGAAAGCCAAGGGGAGACTTGATCAGGGTAAATAAAGTTGACAGGTGTAGATTAAGCTAGAATGTGTGCACGTGCAGCATGAAAGCAAGAACTCTCAACATTCAAGTATCACTTTGTGCATCTGAATCATCAAAATCTAGGTGGTTATGAGCCAAGTATACATGGTATCGATAGGCACTCAATAGTTGCCACAAACAGTGGCCAAAGGGCCTGCTTCTGTATTGTTTAACTCTACAAGATGGCTTAGTCAGTTGTATTCCTGTACTAGTGGTATGCCAGCTGTTTGAGAGTAATGATGTGCGCCTGATCCAGGGAAATGCACAGAGGGGGAAGCAAGGACAAGACAGAGGTAGCAGTGAAAGATGAACAGAGCAAATCAACAGCTAGAAAATTACTATTTTGAGAATTGTAGGTCAAAGACTCATTGAGATTTTGAGGGCAATTGCAAACTTAGATTTTCCAGGAACAAACATAGAAAAAAAGGGGTTATGAAAGAGCAAACAATGTAACTGGTGAGGGATACAAGGTGGTGAGATACAGGAAGATGATCTGACTGATGACGAAGGGCTGTATAATTTGCATGGCACACAGGATGGCAAAGCTAAAGGGGTTTCAGGTACACTGGTAAGTCTACATGGAGCATGTTTGGGAAATGATTGTTGAATCAGGAGAAAAAGACAAGTTGACATGATGACTAATGTGATCAAGGATGAGGAGTACCTTATTGCACTGGGTAAGCACTAAAAGGAACAACTACAGAAGAGCAAAGAGAAAAGGGTCTGCACAACATCATAGACCCAAGGGCCCATACTGCACTGTACTATTCTATGGATGTAATCTACAAGTTCAGAGCAGTAACTAAATTCTGTACAGACAGAGGAAAGTTATGACATGGTTATGAACAGACACACAGGACTCCAGAGTTAGTGTTTGATTCTTTTATGTGGTAAAACTGAGCACTGGGGATCCAATGCCCAGCTTTCAACATAATTGAGGGACAAAATTTGTTTACTCGTTGAAGGGCAGACTAACCTTGGGCATGCCACCTCAATGGATTCATTTGTGCAGAGTACTGATCTGAATGTATAAGGTGTACGATGTACAATTCAGAACATTTAAAAGCAAGAACACCTGTGATTATACATCCAAATTTTGTGCAGAGTTGGCAACATTTACAAATATTTGCAGTTGAGAGAAGGCTCAGGAATAGATTCAGATTCCTGCTGAAACAATGAGTCACAGTATTTTAATATTTTACTAGACTGTCTCCAAACTCACAGAAAGGAGGAAAAGATGGTTTACTTTTTAAAAAGGAAGGTGAAAGAAGAGAATAATTGAACTGTCCAGTGGAGGCTCAAGCAAACTATTTCAGAAAGAAAGATTTTTGGGCAATGACATTGACTTCAAAGTGAAACTGGTCAAATGGACAGCAATGGCACCATACATGCCCTCAAGTTAAACACAAAAAATTGTGACTTTTTTTAAACTGCAAAAATATGTAAACAGAGGTTTGTCACCCCCTTCCCTGCCAAGAGTCCAGTACTCTGAAATATACTCTTCTTTCCCCACTTTTGTTAGAGGGATTAGGGCCTAGATCTACATGTCAGATTTACCACATTGGATGCAGGAAAAGTAATAAGACCTTGTTTGAAAAGGCGTTTCTGTTAAAATTACAACAATTTAATTTGTTCAACAGGTCTGTTTGAGGTTTCAGAGTTGGCTATTCTATAATTAGTGTGTGAAACACAGCTTCAAACCATTTCTGGCAATAACTACTTTTAATTTAAAAATCCAACACTGAAACCGCCATAGGAGTTTTGTTCTCAGCAGGTGATGGATGTGTAAATGAATACAGAAGTGCAAATGAACAGATTTGAAATGCTGAAGTCTTCGAGTAACTGTGTTTAAGTACGTGGATGCTTAGGGGAAAACTTTTGAGTTTTAATAGTAGGGTTGGGAAATCAACTTTTGTTTAGACTGATGAATGACTGATAGTATGTCTACAGATCCTTTTGAATCATTAATATCACATGCCTATCTTTAATTGTTCTAAACTTAAGACCCAATCAAAAAGTGTTCCAAAGAAACACATATGTACAAATAAAGATCTCAGACTAATGCATTATACTAATGTAATGAGTTATTTTTGAAAGTGATTTCAGATATTTTACAGACTGCCAAATTTACTTAAGATTTTAATGAAAAGTAATACATGACTTTGGCCTTTTAAAAGCTCCGCCTCAAGTTAAATATTTACTAATTCTAAAAAGGGACACAGGCAAAACAACAAACATACTTAATTTGATCTGTGCATATACATGTCAATTCTTTGCTCTGGGGTCAGACTAGAGAGGTACTTGGCCCTACAAACTGTTTTGTGACTGAACTCAAGTGTCTCCCCTTTAGTAGAATGTGGCTTGGAATTAGCTCTGGATGAATTCTAGACTTGAAATGTACGTTATCAACTGCAAGGAATACTTGAATGGATTATCTAGTGAAATGATCAAAAATAGCATTTGAATGATTCAAGGTATTCCATTGAAAGTTTATGTCAAGCTTCAAATTTGTGCAGATTATGTACAGTTGTCATAGTTAGGAACTGCACTATAAAAATTATGACACATTCAATCCAAGTCTGAAAAGGTGGCAATATCAATAAAAACCAAATTCAAATGCTGAACAGACCAATTTGGAACTGCAAAAAATCATGCGCTTGGCAAAACAAACAAGGACTAAAAGGCAAAAGCAGTGTGTGATTAGATATGGATAAACTGCTTTTGTTTTTAAAATGTTCCTTGACAATGGGAAGTAGTACTTAAATTTATACAGCTTTATTCATGACCTCTGGCTATAAAGTGCTTTGGGATATTCAGTGACATTTTCTGAAGTTCAGTAAATGCAGCAATATTGCACCAAGGGTTTCCCATTTAAAAATCAGTGACAGTGAGTTGAAACTTTGAATATTTATTTCAAAAAAATAAGCTGTAATATTAGAATCCAACTTTTAGAACTAGTATTTTTCTGGGAAGGGACAAGAAAGCAGAAAGGTGTAGAAAGAGGGAAAAAATAGAAATATATAAACCAGGGACAGCAAGTCATTCAATTGACAACTATACTTTGGTAATTCCAAAAAAATGCTGCACAAAATATACAAATGTTATTAACGTATGAATGATCTAACTAATTTTGTCTATAGATTACATTTGGGAAATATTGCAGTAAAGGTTATCTGAAAGATGTTATTCAATGGATATACAGGTAAACTACTATAGAGTATACTGCAACACAAAATATTACAATGGTCACATTACTTCTCTTAATTGTAGTTCAGTTATCAAATACCATTGACTACTTTGTGCTTTAAATTCCTCTCCAATTCCTTCCCAAGCAAAGCAAGCCTAAACTGTCAATCTTTTTTGCCAAAGCTGTGTCTCAAATGGATAAATGGTGCATCTCTGGCAATTCCTTGTTAAAATATAAAATCTAAGTTTAATATCAGGATCTCAGGGCTGCATGGAGATCTGCAATACGTACTGGCACTCCGTGAGCCATCAGAGTGTTAGGATTCATGATGGTGACCAGCTGATGCAGAAGGTCAGGCTGGGATTCAAACAGCTCAGGCGCCAGTTTCTTCATAACACTCTCCAGCTGTTCTGCCACGTATGCTGGTGCTCCATACCATGTCTTAGGCTCTCCCCTAATTAGTTTTAAAAGAAAATTAAAATCCATGAACTTGAGATTATAAAGCACTCTACCGTTTATGGAAAACTGATCAAATATAAATAAACTATCAGGAGTGTTTTTTAAAATGACAGGTGGCAGTAGGTTTATGAGATCATTCTGAAAAATTGATTAAATGTCTATTTACATCCAATGCCGAAACTATTAGCTATATTTGTTCCCCATTGAGAGAACCCAATCTGGCTCATGATTATACAAATAAAATGAAAGTATTCTGCCAAGTTGGTAGTACCTACAGAAAACAAAATGATAGGGTAATGAATCAGAACCCATCACAACAGCAAACTGAAAGGATGCAGGAGAATAGATACTGTTAGATACAGGCTAAATTATCTGTAAATAGCAAAAGACAGTCGTCTGTACCCTCTGTAGAACTAGAAAGTGTGCTTCATTTCACCCACAATCAACTCCCTATTTCCCCTTCAATCCACATTTTTAATTTTGGGAGTTCCAAATGCTTCTGAAATGTTTAGTTGAGAATTATTTAATACATTTTAATTTTTATGTATCAATGCACTAGCAATGTTAAGTATATACTCCAATCTGAGTTAATTTGCAATTAACCCACACATTCTCAAAGCTATACCAATTTGGGCAAACCTTTAGGTGTCTATATCTCTACCACACTCCATATTTTTGGGGTTTCAATGGCAAACTTCAATGGATCTCCTCTCAAAATGAAATCCAAACCAATATTACACCACAAACACTGTTTCCTACTATTAAAATCAAGTTTACATTGTCCCATGGCTTTGTTTTGTTCTGTTTTAAAGTATATAATAGAACTTTACTAAAATGTCCAAATAACTCAGTTGTAAATGATTATCCTTGGAAACATCTGAAATTACATAACATTTTACACAAATGCTGATGAAATTCACCATGCCTAGACCTATACAGCACATTAGTATTTTTTAGTTTGCTTGACAGGCATACAGTAATGGATGAGAAAAAAAATCCACAGAACAAAATGGTGAGCTGGAGCCTTAATGTAGGTCCCTGCCACAAACTTCATTCCTTATGCAAAGTCTTGAAGAAACCAGAGTGGTCAAAGCCATACCATTATTTTTAACCAAAACTGAGCAAATGATACCATATTCTTTCCATTACCAAGCCTCCTGTGGGATGTAGGTGTCATTGAGAAAGCTAGCATTAATCCATGAAATGGTAATGCAAATAAAACACAAAAGGTTAGTAGGCCATTTAGCCTCTTGTGTCTGCTAGGTCATTCACTAAGGTCATGGTTCATTTTGTTTTTAAACCTTTGGCATTGCCCTGAACTAACCCCATTTCACTCGATTGCCTTAATATCCAGTTCAATCAATCATCATCTTGGATATATTCAACAACTGTGCTTCCACAGCTCTTGGGAAGAAAATTTCCCGGACTCATTACTGTCTCAATGAAGAAATTTTTCATCTCAGTCCTGAATGGTCAACAAATTTTAACATGGTTCCAGACCCTCCAGTTATGGAAAACATCAACTCTGCATCTACTCTGTCAAGCCCTTTAAGAATTTTACACATTTGGAAAAGATCACCTCTCATTGTTATCAAGTCAAAACAGTATATTCCCAGTTACGATAACCTTCTTTCTTTTACAAACCCACCATACCAAGAACAATTTTGGTGAATCTTTATTAAATTCCCTCCATGACAACTAAGTTGTGACAACTATCAGACTTTGACTGCTGCTATCTGCATGTTGTAGGTACCCCATAGTGTTTTGAGAAAATTATTTCCAAATCAGATGGTTGCCTGCTCGATGTTGTGAAAAGCATATCGTGTGGTGGTGGAAAGAGGAAATAACGTCCACAATACTTTTTAAATACAAGTGGTGTTGAATGCAAAGCAGCACACATTCATAGCAATCAGCAATTAATTTCTGGTACCAGTGTTTTATTTCAAGGTTATTTAACTAAATATTACATTTTCCAATTGAAATGCTGCTATAAGATTTCATGGAATCAATGTTAAGGATTCTCAGTGCCAGTCCCTCCCATGCATCACCACCACCATCCTGATTGATCTACACTGCTGATGGGAAGGATGTGTCCAGGGATCAGAATAGTCTAGCGCACACATTCTGTGATTGCTTGTATATATAAGGCCGCTGCCTGGCAGGACCCCTCTTCTAGGCTTCCATTGATTAATGAAAACAGATTGCAAGAACTTGGTTCTTCACCAAATCTGATGTGGGGTGGTACATTTGGTTTTATTCTGTTCTTTTTTGGATTGGTTTGATGTCCACTGAGAGATCTGCTGAAGCATCTTAGAGGGTAGTTAAAAGTCACATTACCTCAAATCTGGAGTCAGAGGCTACACCATGCAGAAAGGATTACTTTCTGTGACCCACAGAGGGTTTTTTTGTTGATAAAATTACTAATTAGAGCCTTGTATTAAGTCAAATTTAATTTCTTCATATGGCACAGAGGAGTTTGAATACCACCTCTACTTAAAGAATTCAGTCCTGCACTTGTCCAGTAATTTAACTGTTATGCTACCATATCTATAACTGTCTACTATAATCTCTGTTAAAATGTCTATCTCCATCTCTCCCTCAATGCTCTCATGAAATCAGAAAATTAGAGATCAACACTGCATTCTCCAAATTGTTTGCTGACCTTCAATGGCTCTCAGTTCCCATATTAACTATGGTTTCTCACCATGATGCTCTAATCCCTTAATAGACTAGGCATTCTCCAAATATATAGTCACCTTGAGCCCTGATGCTCTCAGATATCTATATTCCTCCAGTTCAGCCATTTGGGTGCCACACATCAGGTCCCAAATACAGGAATTGCTTCTTTAAACTTCAACCTGTGTACCCTATAAAAAGGCATTCAACATTAACTACATTTTTGAAATTCACTCACTACTCCATCTCTTCCCATCACAGACCTCTTTGCTCCTTCCTAACTTCTGCCTGCACTTTAAAGTTTAACTTTCACTTGCTCTAGTTCTTATGAAAAATCATGGATGAGAAATATTAATTGGTTTTCTCCACCCAATATCATACCTGATGTGCTGAGTAGCATTTGCAGTTCTTTTTTATTTAATAGACATTCAGCCACTTTATACCTTGGAAATAAATTCAAGTTTCGAAATATTAAAAAATGGAGGCGTTCAGTTAAGAAAAAAAACTTCATATTTTCTCTCCATTCTTGAAAAACTTAATAATGGTCAATAAATTATAGTGACAGTTGGAGTTAAAGTTTCCCTCCCCAGACGCCTAGGGCAAGGTCCATTTGACAAAAAGAATGCAAGTTTAAAATTCAAATTTATTACAGTATTCAACAGGTGGTCAAACAAACATTCAAGTTGAATGTTGCCCAAAAAAGTACCAAGTATATTGATAACATTATATGATTACCCAGTTCACTCAGGCTCATCCGACATTTCTGGAACATTTTAAATATGGTATATATAGAAAATGCAGTTTGCTATTATTTAGTATAACTGTAATTTTGGATAAGGCTTTGCTATTATTTAGTATAACTGTAATTTTGGATAAGGCTAAGAAAACAAAGGTCCTTGCTATTTTTCTATGCCAATGAAATAATAATTAGATTGGTGAATGTCAACATGGATTTATGAAAAGATAATCAAGATGGACAAATCTGTCAAATCTGAGTTTGAGGTTTCAGCGAGCAATGTACATGAAGATCAACCTATGGATATAGTGTATTACGACTTTCAGAGAGCCTTCAATGGAGGTGCTACACAACGGGCTATTAAACGAAATAAGAGCACAAAGACTTGAAGACAATTTACTGTTGTGAATAGTGAGCAAGCCAAAAGAACTTAATAAATGGGTTAGGAAAGGGGACTATAACTGGTGGGAGGTCATAGGAATCAGCACTGGGGTCCCAGCTGTTCACAATTCATACCAGTGACTTGGAAGAAGGGACTAAGTAATATATTCAAATATGATGATACAAAACTGGGTGGCAGTGTAAAGTGAGAGTAGTATGCCTCCAACTCTAAGGTGAAGCAGAGAGAATTCACAGAAACATAGGTGCGGACACGGCAAATGGAACACAATGTGGAAATACATGAAGTCATCCACTTTGATTTTTAAAGAGTAGAAAAGCAGAGTATTTTATAACTTAAGAGATTGAAAGATGATGTTGATGTTCAAAAGGATCAGTGCACAACACAGGACCAGTGAAAGCCAACATGTGCAACAAGCAACTATGAAGGCAACACTCTATTGCCCTTCATTGCAAATGATTTGAGTACAAAAATAAAAATGTCTTACTCCAATCATATTAAGGTCCTGTGAAACCACACCTGGAAAAGTTTGTTCTCCCCATCTTCCAAAGGGGTCTGCGATAGATGGAGTGCAACCCAAGGTCCACCAGAATATTTCCTGCAGCAATGGGCTTGTTACACAAGAAAAGATTTGGCAGAGTGGAACTATTCTCTCAGAATTAAAGGGTGATCTCGCTGGGACATGGCATTGTAAATACAGAGACTGCCTTAACTTGAGACTTTACAGCTGGGGTCAGCTATTTGTGACTGAGGTGAAAAAAAATTCTTTACTCAGAGGTTAGTGAATCTTTAGAACTCTTTAACAAAGGAGGGCTGTGGAGGCTCAGTCAAGTCAAAAATCAATAGATTTTTGCATAGTAAGGGAATCAAAGGATAAGAAGTTAATACAAAAGAGTGACATTGAAGGTAAAGATCATCCCATGAAAACTTTTTGAATGGCACAGAAGTCTCCAGGTCTGAAAGGCCTACTTTTGCTTCTGCTTATGCCAAGACTGAGGAAGTTTTCAGCCCTGCAAACTTTTAATTCCATCAATGAATGACAAGCACTTGAAAAAACTGTTGCTCTTCACATCCATGTGACCCCCTCATTTTTAAAAATTGAATAAAAACCTTCAAATTTACTGGGGAAGGAAAATCTTGTAAATTAGTGACTTTCTCACCAGTGTAGATAATTGATTGAATAGCTCCAGTGATCCTCAATATGCCAGCAAAAGGAGGAGAAACACATTCCCACGTACAGCCATGGTAACTTCATTCCACAAATATCGGCACTGACATGTGTCAGGACGGAAGGTTCCAACACAGGCATATTGTTTAAATTCCATCCTGAATCCAAGTACTCCTTCAAGTAAAAGGGCACAAAAATGAATCAGATTTCAGAACTGGCATCATATCGTACAATTCAGGATGTGGCATTTCTAGAATAGACAGGTTTCAAAATGACTGAAACATCTCTAGGTCAGGACACCACCACCCTTAGCTGCAAGTGTAAATTCTGCCTCTTCAACAAGCAACCACTAGGTTATTTCACTTTAGTTAACTCAAAGGCTACTGCAAAGAAACCCCATACCCTCCTTACCTTTATTCTTTGATTTCTTTACTGTCAAAAGAAAATTGACTTTTGCCAATAAAGACAATAACTCACATCAACATCATTCAAGGATACAAAATTCCATTGATTTTGAGTAAAACTCTAAACCCCCATTGAAATAAAAGATTCATAAAGACCACCTTGCAGTCAAACTGCATCCAAGCACCTGTTCAAGTCCACCAACAATTGACAGCTAGTTCATTCAGGGCATGGCTGTCAAACACCATTTCTGAATCTCAAGAAATATTCAAAATTATAAATCTATTATAAAACAATGAAATCTTAATTACAATTTAAAAATCTGAACCTAACCCAATTAACTCAAAAATATATAAATTATGTGATATACACCTTGCTTTTATGCAGCTAATGCCCTGAATTCAAATAAATGGAGTTGTTCCTTCAGTTTCAGAGGGCACTTCTTCTACACCAGTGCTAAGGAACTGCTCTCCTTCTCATGTCTCCATGCAGAGTCTATGTAAGAGTTCAGTTGAGAAAGTGCCAAAGAGTGGTCAACTACTTCACATGTAAATCCCAAGTTGGTGGTGTGCTCAAAGGCAATTGGCATTTCCCTGGAAAATCAGCCCCCTCTTGTTCTTCGACTCAAGTTCATTTCCAGGAAGGAAGCAGATCCTTTCCTTGGGCAAGATCAAAGTTGCACATATTGTGGTGTAATCTTCCCATGAACCTATACATTTGCAGTGCTTACTTTTGTACTCCAACCTTCTTAGAGTCAAGAAATGAGATAGAACATATAGAACATAGAAAAACTACAGCATGATTCAGGCCCTACAGCCCACAAAGCTATGCCGAACATGTCCCTAACCTAGAAATTACCAGACCTACCCACAGCCCTCTATTTTATTCTGCTCCATGTACCTATCTAACAGTCTCTTGAAAGACCCTATCGTATCCGCCTCCACCATCGTTTCCGGCAGTCCATTCCACGCACTCACTACTCTCTGCGTAAAAAGCTTACCCCTGACATCTCCTCTATATCTACTCCCCAGCACCTTAAACCTATGCCCTCTTGTGGCCACCATTTCAGCCCTGGGGAAAAGCCTCTGACTATCTACCCGATCA
>JARFYF010000053.1:35806594-35816951 GCA_030265395.1 Rhina ancylostomus | reverse complement strand
GATCGGGCTCGAGCTCTTTTCTTTCCGTTGCTCCGTCTCGCTCACAACCCACGCAGCACCGCCGCCACCTCCGCCGGCTCCCTCCGCACGGGCAACCAGTCCCGCGCAGGCACGGCGGCCGTCCAGCCGACCCCTTCCTTCCAGCCCGCAGCCACCAACACCACACAGCTGGAATGATACCACCGTCGGGGGAGGGGGGGAGGGGGGAAGATGCGGTGGCCGGTTGTTTATAGTCGGCGCATTGATACACGCCGCGGTCGGAGAGGCGCTGGCTGACGCCCGGCACTCTTTGTTTAAAAGCCATTCTCCTCGGCGCTGATTGGCTGCGGCTGCGGGCAGCTGGGGGTTAAAGGGGAAGCGGAGAGGGAGAGAGGGGGTCAGCGCCGGTGGCGGGGGGCCGAATGGCCGCGGGCGACCTGTGCGGATCCACTCCCTCACCTGCCGGTCGGCCTCCCCGGAAAGAGACACGACACGACACGACTCCTTCCTCTCCCCCAGAGTAAGGCTGAATTTGAACATGTCTGACTTAAAATGGATGACGTAGCGCACCAGTGTTTGGCCCGGAGTGATCAACGGAGGCGTCTCTGAGGGGTGGGTGGGTGGGTGGGGGGGTGAGTGCAGCTGTTGCCATTGTATGGCGCCTTCCTCGTCACCAGGAGGTCCCAGAGCCCCCTCCCCAGCCGAGGGAGTTAAACCTGAAACGTTTTACTCTGAGGTGTCACCACTGGACAAACACAGACCTTTGGTTCTGATCGTAGCTGGTAGATCAATGCGATTAGCTTCAGTGCTCCAAGGCAAACGAAAGATTTATTTTAAAGAAAAATGATGATAAAGACTCTATTCTTGATTGAACCTTGTAGGTTAGGGCATGAACAAGGGTGATAGATTGAGAATAAATAGCTATTACTGTCCAGGCACAATAAAGAAGCATCGACATGCAGGCAGAGGTCCATCAATCAACATTAGATGAAAAAGATCATGAACGTGATAAGTTCATGACAAGGTTTTTTTAAAAATATCAGGTTTAATCCCTGAATCAATGGCACAAAACTGGGCATTAGTTCAGAGCAACAAACAATCTACTGGAGGAACGCAGTGGGTCTTGTGTGTCTCCATTGAAAAATAATATAATCAGTCAAAACCCACCAGTGATCACCCTTCTAGCTAGGTCTAGCAACACCAGAACAAGTCATAAAAATCACAAAATTGTGGACAATTTACTAAACATAAGCTATTTGGGTCATTGTGTTTATATTGGTCAAAATGGACCACACCAGTCTCCCACATCTCTTCCTTTCCAGTCCTGTTGAAGATTCTCGGGCCGAAACATTGACTGTTTATTTCCCTCCATGGATGCTGCCTGACCTGCTGAGTTTCTCCAGCACATTTTGTGTATTGCTCCAGGTCCCAGCATCTGCAGAATGTTTTGTGTCTAAGTATTCCCAGCACTTTTGTTTTTATTTCAATCTATCACAGATCTCATTACCTTGTTCATTTTGGTATCTCGAAATGAATACCACCCATGGGGAGTTGTCTGTTTAGACTCTAAGTTGCCTCAGGTGTTTTGCTGATGTTGAAACTGATTGTGCCTTACCACATGGCAGACTGGTCAAACCACTTAGAGTTATGGAGTAATAGCATGAAAACAAGCCCTTCAGCTCATTAGATGCAAGCCATACAATGAGGCTGAAAGAGCAATGCATTTTGCTTTGGCCGGGAATTGAACCCTGGTCTCCTACGTGGCAGGGGAGAATTCTACCCCTGAGCTACCAATGCAGACTGCTCAAAAAAAGTAAAAGGTGATGGGATCCAAGAGACATTGGCAAATTGCTGTAGGGAGACAGCATTTGTAGAGAGGGAGAAAAGCAGAGGTAATGTTTCAGGTCAATAACCCTTCATTAGAACCAGAGAAGAGAAAAGAAAGGAGACACAAGCAACTGCAGATACTGGAATCTGGAGGAAGATACAAACAGCTGGAGGAATTCAGTGGGTTGAGCAACACCAGTGAGACAAAATGATGGTCAACATTTCGGGTGGGAACCCTGCATCAGGACTAAAGAGAAGTCTGCAACTTAACAAACACTCGTTTTCTCACTTTTCCAGTTCTGACAAAGGATCTTGACCAGAAATATGACCGTTTCTCTCTCCAGAGATGCTGCCTGACCTGCAGAATCTTTCTAGCAGTTTCTGTTTTTATTTCTGATTTCCAGCATTTTTTATGTTTCATGGTTGAGAGGAAGGCAGTTACCATGGGGATCCACAAGGCTCAGTATTTGGATCCTCTGTTTTTGTTTTATATAAACATTTAAACTTAAACGTAGGGAGCATGGTAACGAAGTTTGCAGATGGTAGCAAAAAATGACCATGCGGTTGACAGTGAGGAGGAAAGCTTCAGAATGGAGGAAGGTCTGGGTCAGTTGGGCAGAAAATGGCAAATAAAATTTAATCCAGAGGAGTGTGCATGGTAATGTATTTGGGGAGATGCAACAGGCAAGGGAGTAAACAATAAATGGGATGTGGAGGTACAGAGGGACCTTGTAGCATGTAACCACAGATTCCTAAAGGTGGCAGAACAGGTCCATAAGGTGAATGTTTTTCTTTAGTTCGGGGAGTTTTTGCTGGAACTATCAGTTAGATCACAACTAGAAGACTGGAAAATATGTTACTCTGCAGCTTCACATAACTATAGATAGAGTTGACTAACAGGATTAACAACCAAATTAATTTCAGGAGAAAATATTACATTTGACTGTACAATGATGATCAAGTAAACAGCTGCCACTGTCATCATATAGGGAAGATCCTGTCACCAACCTCCTTGACATTTTACAAAATAGTAATAACATTATTTCTACTTTGACATGGTGCTTTAAGCTTATAGAAACCCTTCAGCAAGTTTTGTTACATGACCTTAAAGCAAAGATAACTTTGGAAAGGAGTAAGAAATTACTTCAAAAGAATGAAACAGCAGGAAAGAAAACTGGCATTTATATTGTGCCTTTCACCACTTAAGATATCACAATGTGTTTCACAAGTAATTAATTAATGTTGGTCACTTTTGGAATGTAGATGAACATAGCTGCCAATTTATTCAAGCAAGTACCCACAAATATCGAATCTTCTGAATTTGACTTGCTTTCTATGAATGTCTCTGAAATTAGAGAACAATTCAACAGTGATTCATGTTGGCACCAAGTTCAACATGAATCACTGGAACAATTCCATTACAGAACATCTGATTTGATTATACTCTGCCTGCTATTGTCTCCTCTATTCTCCATTCCCTTCCAATATACATACTGTTTATCTCCAAATTAATGTGATACCATCCGAGTTTTCGAGTGTCCCTGTGTTCACAAGTTTTGGCTGCCACTTTTGACTGGCCCATTTTTTTTCTTCTTTTTCACTTTAGTCCTTCTGTTCCATCTTTCCTGTCTCCTTTCTGTCTCCTTTCACTGCTTCCTCCATGGGTATTCTGCCCTTCCAAATTCCTAATCTAATCTAATCCTTCAGTATTCCTCAACTTTTCTATTCTCCCTTATTTTCATTTCTCAAATTTCTGAAGTGGTGTGAAAATGGTCTTTATCATATTCTACTCCTGAAAAAAATCAGTTTTCAATTGTATAACACTTAGCAAAACACTGTTATGCAATTGAGTTTTTAAGCACTGGATTTCTATACAGAGATTTAAAAACTAAAAAACAGACAGAAAGATCTTGCATCTTTTCTTCTTTAAGCATCACCTGTGCGGTTAGTGTTACATGATGGCAACATCTATGGTCAAAGATCCCTACCATCTGGGCTATGCCTTCTTTTTGCAGCTCCCATTGGGCAGGAGGTACAGAAGCTTGAAGTCCCACACCACCAGGTTCAGGTTCAGCCACTTCCCTTCAGCCATTCGGTTCTTGAACCAACTGGGCTAATCACTACAGTATAGCAACACGATGACCACTTTGCACTGAAGTAGGCTTTTTTTTTGTTCTAGTTATGTTCTTTCTTGAAAAAATTGTGTCTAATTTATGTTTAATTCATGTTTTTCTTGTGAATGCTGCTTATATGTAGCTACATGTCTGTGATGCTGCTGCAAGTTTTTCATTGCACCCGTGCGTACAGGTACTTGTGCATGTGACAATAAACTTGACTTTGACTTTAACTTTATAAACCTTGCTTACGAAATGCCTAAATTCAAGGTTGTCCACAGATCCTCCTCTTCCTTATATGAATGATAATATTGTTCCTTCAGTTCTTCCTTCATGTGAACTTCTTTTTCTACTATCCAAATTTTTTTGTCTGAAACACCAGAACCAGGGAATTTCCTCAGAGCCCTTCCCAAGCTTTCACCTTCACTTACTAACAGTCCCATTTCCCATTTCTATAGGGTTTGCATCATACTTCCAGAGAAACTACAGTGGCCCATGTAAACTACTCTGAGGAAATCTTCTACCAGGGAAGAGTAAAACTTAACTGATTGAAATTTAGTACAGAGTGACTCATGATAAAGTATCAAATGGAATTTCCATTGATAGAGAACTTAGATGTTGATGACATTAAAGCCAAACCCAATCATCCCATCATCTGGAATTTACGTATGTATTTTGAATTTGATACAATAATCAAAAGAGGGAATATGTTCTGATTATCACCAGTAGCTGGGGGCCACTGTACTGAGGGGCTCAAAGATGGAGACTATTAGGTAAATTACTGTTACTTTATCGAAAGCTCTGCATTAACCAGAGTAACCTTATAAAGTCACACTCCAAGCTTTGTGCAGATAAATTCCACATCCTTTTTTATCATCTAAAATGTATTTGATTATTAGCCTTGAGAGGAAGAGTGCAAAGATTATTAAAGTAGAAGGTTAGTTCAATAGAAGACCGAAAGAAATTGTGAAATTTGTTGACAAAATTGGGGAAATGGAATTAGCAAATTAGAACTCAGTGTCTATGATGAAAGTTTCTGATAAAAATGTAACAATTTATTCTCTGAATTGAAATAGACTAGGTGCCATAGAAGAGCAGAAGATTTCACATGGTTTTACAGTCAAAAAGGCAGTTCTTCAGACTTAAAAAATTTGATAAAATTCAGGATTTTACCAGTAGGTATAGAATATAAACCAAGAGTTAGCAGTGAGTTCATATTAAACAATAAGACTATAACTGAATATATTGTGTTGCATGCTGCAGGCTGAAATGATTGTGCTTGATCAGATAGTCAATACAGAGATACACGTGGCACTGTGGTGCAGCTGATTGAGGTGCGGCCTCACAGCTCCAGTGACCCAGGGTCAATAATAACCTCCAGTGCTGTCTCTGTGGAGTTTTGCCTGTTTCCCTTTGACTTAAGTAAGCTTCCCTCTGGTGCTCTGGTTTCCTCCCACATTCTAAAGAGATGCAGGCTAGTAGGTTAATTGCCACCGTAAACTGCCTCTAGTGTGTAGGTGAGTGGTAGAATCTGGGAGCTGATTGGAATGTGAGGAAAATAAAATGGGATTAGTGTTAGTTGGGTTAAACATGAATGGGTGCTGGATGATTGTCATGGACGTGGTGGACCAAAGAAATTGTTTCCATGGTATATGGTTCTATAACTCTCTATGGATGCAGAATGCCTAAGGTTCAGAGCTAAGTATTCCAGAATACTTAACTTTTGGAAGGGATAAGCCAGGTCAGAATTTGTTAAGTGTGTCCAGGAAAGTTTCCTCAAACAATATGTAGGTGGTCCTACTAGACAGGGGACAACACTGGACCTCCTATTGAGAAATGAGGCTGTACAAGTGACTGAAGTGTCAACAGGGTAGCACTTTGGAACCTGTGACCATAATTCTATTAGATTTAAAATAGTTGTGGAAAAAGATGGGACTGGCCCAAAGTCAAAGTCCTAAACTGGGGGAAGGCTAATTTTGATGGCATTAGGCAGAAACTTGCAAAGATTGATTGAGAGAGGCTGTTAGCAGGTAAAAGGAAATCTGGCAAGTAGGAGGTATTTAAACATGAGACAGGGAGATTTCAGGGCTAACATGTTCCTCTTAGAGTGAAGGGCAAAGCTGGCTGGATTAGGGAACTCTGGCTGATGAGAGTTATTGAGGCTCTGGTTAGGAAAAAAGGTGATGGCATGTGTCAGGTATAAGCAGCTGGGATCAAGTGAGTCCATTGAGGAGTATAAGGGATGTTGGAGTACACTCAAGAAGGAAATTAGGAGGGCAAAAAGGCAACATGAGATATCCTTGGCAGATGAGGTAAAGCAGAATCCTAAGAGATTCTATATTAAGAGCAAAAGGGTAACGAGGGAGAGTATAGGGCCCCCTTAAGGATCAGTGTAGTCGTCAATGTGTGGAGCCACAGGAGATGGACATGGTCTTAAATGAATATTTCTCATCTGTACTTACTGTGGCGGAGGTCATGGAATCTAGGGAATTAAGAGAGCAGTGAAGCCCTGAAACATACCAATATTATGAAAGAGGAGGTGCTGGCAGTCTTGAAGGGCATAAGAGTGGATAAATCTGCAGGGACTGACCAAGTGTATCGTAGGAGGTTGTGGGAAGTAAAGGAAAAATTGCTGGGGTTCCGGCAGAGATTTTTGTATATTACTTAATTATGGGGGAAGTGCTGGAAGACTGGTGGGTTGCTAATGTGTGCCTTCATTTAAGAAGGGCTAAAAGAACAAGCCAGGAAACTACACGCCAGTGAGACTAACGTCAGTGGTGGGAAAATTACTGGAGGGAATTCTGAGAGACAGGATCCATCTGCATTTGGAAAGACAAGGACTGATTAAAGATAACTCAGTGCAGCTTTGTGCATGGGAAATCGTGAGTCGTGAATTTATTGAGTTTTTTTGAAGAGGTGACCTAAAGAATTGACAAGAACAGAGAGGTAGACATTATCTACATGGACTTTAGCAAAGTCTTTAACGTGGTAGGCTGATCCAGAAAGTTAGATCATGTGGAGTCCAGAGAGAGCCACCCATTTGGATACAAAATTGGCTTGGTGGCTGAGATGGTGGTAATAGAGGGTTATTTTCAGACTGGAGACCTGTGACCAGTGGTGTGCAGCAGGGATAGTGCTGGGTCCCCTGTTGTTTGTCATACATATTAAAAATTTGGATGAGATTGAGGTTGGCACAATTAGAAAGTTTGCAGATGACACCAAAATTGTTGGTGTGGTGGACAGTGAAGATCAATTGGGAAAATGAACCAAGGAATAGTGGGTGGAATTTAACTCATACAAGTGCAAAGTTATGCCATTTGGTAAGTTAAACCAAGGCAGGACATGTAAAGTGAATGACAGGGCCCAGGGGAGTATTGTAGAAAAGAGAGACCAAAAGATACATTGTTCCCTGAAAGTAGTGACATAGGTAGACAAGATGGTGAAGGAGGTGAATAGCACGCTTCCTTCATTGGAGAGGGCATTGAATACAAGAATTGAGACATCATGTTACAGCTGTACAATACTGCACCTGGAATATTGCATGCATTTCTCATTGCCATACCCTAGGAAGGATGTGATTAATCTAGGGAGGGTGCAGAAAAGATTCACAGCAATGTTGCCAGGACTGGAGGGCTTGTGTTATGAGGAGAGACCGGATAGGCTGGTGCAGTTTTCCCTGGACTGAAGGAGGCTGAAGGGTGATATTATAGAGGTTTAGAAGATAATAAAGGGCATAGATCAGATGGATTGTCAGTCTTTTTCCAGGCTAGGGGAGTCTAAAACTAGAGAGAATAGGTTTAAGGTGAGAGGGAAATGATATAAAGGGGACCTGAGGGGCAACTTTTTCACACAGTGCGCAGTGGTTATATAGAATGAGTTGCCAGAAGAAGTGGTAGAGTAGAGTACAATTACAACCTTTTAAAGGCATTTGGATAGGTACAGATTAAGGAAAGGTTTAGGGAAATGTGGGCCAAATGCAGGCAAATGACTAGCTCGGGAAAATGCCTTGGTTGGCATGGATGTGTTGGGCTGAAGGGCCAGTTTCTGTGCTGTATAATTCTATGACTCAATGAGATGGGAAAATTGGAAAAAAATGCGTAGGCAGATAACCATGATAACAAAGGATGTAATAAATACATTAGAGAGAAAAAGTCTTAACTCAGAAAATCTAAATTTAGAAACAGTTTGGATTAATACTTTGTCACATATCTGTAGATACAATGCAAAGCTCACGAGCTAGCCTTAAGAAGATCCCAGATCATGCATGGACTGCCCTCTATATGTCAGCAGATCAAAAAAATGTTGGATGGGCTGTCTTTTGTTCCAATGAGAAGTCTTGGATATTATAACATGGCCCATTTCACTATTTTGGCTGCCAACTTGAATATCAAGGCAGCTTGGAGGCCTTAAGCTGGTCCATTTTACCCCTGCCCTCTCTAGAAACTGTCCTGTGACTGTAAGGTCTGCAAATTGCACCTACCACAACTTTTTATAGGTGGTTGAAGTAGTAAGGCTGGCTTCTTGCTTTTCAAGTGGTTTACTGCAGTGGTGTGCCCATGGATAAGACATCTGTCATCCTCTGTTTGCTGTTTCTTTTCTCTACACTGTCTACAGCTCCACAGATCTCTGGTGCTGCCATTCCAGCAAAGATGTACAAGCTTACATTTGTTGGCTTGAGGTAGCTCGTGATGATCCTGCAGCTGCCATTCAGCACTGAATCAATTTCGCATGGGTAGAGCTTTGAAAAATACCAAAAGTATTCTTGGCACTGGAGTAACATAGGGCAAGCATTCAAGTTCTAATCACGGCAGAATGTGCTTCCCATTTTGAATTTGCAATCTTCTGGGTATTTGGACACTGACTTTTCATCTTCTCTTCATAGCTCTTATTAAAAACTTTCCAGGTAAATTGTGTTTTGCGGTAAGCAAGTTGATGTTCTGCTTATTATTAACATCACAATTGTCCAGGTGGAAGAGGTAGACATGTGATTTGCCTAGGTTTGCTTTAATTTGGTTTGCAGCAGAATCGAAAGTCAGCCTGACTATAGCAGCTGTTGTAATGTGCTATACCTGAGTGAAGCTTCATGCCTGAGCTGCTATCACCGGTTTGTTGCCATAGTGGAAACTCCATGTATTTGGATGAATTGGGTGGCCTTACTTGGTTTACAGAAATGCAACAATGCATGTTTTTATTCCAGATCCTAGTGAAACAATTGTACTCCACCCAGGTGTTGAACAGGCTCTGCAGTCGGTCACTGTAGTAATTGTAAGCCATTTTGTGTTATTGTTTCAATAAGCAAATAACAGAAGGAAAGCTATAAGCAGAAGGCAAGAACTCTCAACTAAATGGCAGTGTACGTTAGAATGTAGCACATGGTACACTCAGTTCATAAAAGTATTCATACATTATCGCACTCTATAGCCTCTGCTCTGAAAAGAAAATAAACCTCCACAATCCATCAGTTGTTTACAATTGATGTTTACAAATAAAATTGGATAATTTTATCCAGCTGGTTAACTATTGACAAATATGGTTTATATTAACTCAACTAATTATAAAACAAATCATTCTGCTTATCTTTTTTAACTTCTGAGATCTCCCAACTTAATTTGTCATCTCCGACAATGTCCACCCAGGTGCCCTCACGTCCTCCTTAGGCTGTGTGTCATCCACTGCATGTTGGTTCTCGAGTGCCTCCTGATCCATGACCTTCCCAGTGATGGCTGCATCTTAGAACCCATGCTGACTACAGCAAGACCTCCTTTCTCTCGTCCTCCAACTGATTTATAATAATGGCTAATCATTTGCTGACTGATCTGCTTGCATGTTAACTTTCAGGGATGTGTTAACAAAAGCATCCAAATCTTCCTGATCATCAACTTCTACTCGTCTCATCTTTTTAAAAATGATCTGCTATTCCCATCTTACCAAACATTCATGTTGTGCGCTCTCACCTCCTTGCAAGTGGTCTATATCTGTTGCTGCTTTACATCCAGCTCACAGCTCATTTTCCCACCTATCTTTATATCTACAGCCTCAGACAACTGGATGGGTCTAATATGTATATATACTGCCTGCAAGTAATTGATGACCCGCTGGCCCTTGTGGCAGTACATTAGTTAAGCTGTGCCATTCTGAAAATTACTCATTTATTCCTACTGCTTTCTGGCTGTCACACAATCTTCAATGAAAATTACTTGTAATCACATGAGCTCCAATCTTTTGGGAATGAACTCGCAATGGTTAAATTGTTGGATCAGTAATCTGGAGACCTGGACTAAGTTCAGAGGCATAAACTCAAACTCCATCATGGCACTGGGGAATCAAAAATTAGTCAACTGAATTATCTCGAATTAAATATTAAAAAGTCTCAGTGATGGTATTTATGAAACTATCTGATTTGTTGAAAAAAAAAATCCTGGTTCATTGATGTCCTT
>JARFYF010000053.1:35785514-35797556 GCA_030265395.1 Rhina ancylostomus | reverse complement strand
TTTGTAAGATATGTACAAACTTTGATGCCATATACCATTTGTATTGATTTGAAAACTAATAAAGATTGAAAAAGAAAGAAAAGAACTCCATATGTTGGTTATGAGATTGTTTACCCCTGTGTATTGCAAGCTGTTTTTGTTGATTAATGCACATGTAGTCCTGTATTTGCAATTTCATGAGACTAACACACTTATAGGTATGGCTGGTGCTGTTCCCAACATGCCCTTCCACCCACCCCACTGAACCGAGGGTTGATCCCCTTGCTTGATAGTAATTGTAAAGTGAGGAATATGCCGAGCCATGAGGTTACAGGTTGTGCTGGTGAGATTTCTGATGCTGCTGATGGTCCACAGAGCTTCATGGATGCCCAGTTTTGACCTGCTTCCTCCATCTGAGACCAACCCATTAAGCACATTTGTAGTGTTAAGAAGGTGAAGGGTGTCCTCGGAGTGAAAACAACACTTTGTCTCCAAAGGATTGTGTGATGGTCACTTCTGTCAATGCTATCATGGTCAGGTGTATCTGCCACCAATTGTTTTGTCAAGTAGGTTCACTCTCAACTGCCCAGACCCAGTCTCTGCACATCTTTTCTTTATTTGGAAGGAGATGTGGGTTGTTATTGTGACCTTCCTGCTTGAATAATCAAGGCATCATCCATTAAGTATAATTTTCTTCTTAGTCTTCTCAAGCACTTGAACTTTCTGGTCTACTAACTTTAGCCAAGTGCATTCATAGACCCGAAGATCACCATTTAACTCTCAACTTGCTGTTCTTCCTTCACACAGGTACATTGACTATCTCATGCTGCCTTAACAATTCTTCCTCATTGTCATACCCACTGTAAATGAATATGTCCAAGTAAGGAAAACAAATTTAAAGTTAGCATAGGTAAATCCAAATTACTTAAATATCTCATTCATGGCAAATTTTACTTCCCCCGAGAATAACAGTGAACACAGCCTTACAGGCACACAGATTGGTTTTAAGCTTTGCCTTTTGTTTTCTCATTTGAAACAAAATCCAATTAAGCCTCCCTCTCTGCAGTACACCCCATGGGATTTTAACATCCTTATCAAAGTCCTATGTGGACTTTGGTTTGGATGCCTTGCTGAATTCCATATATATTAGATCAAAGGGGCCAGTCAGACAGAACCTAGCCTTATAGGAACAATGTTTACATTCTGTAATAATTCATAGCTCAGTGGCTGATATTTTATATTGTCCTGTTGAACCATCAGCATTAATTTAGACAACACTAAAGTTAAGCTGAGAGAATTGTAGTTACTTGGTCTGTCTTTTTCCTGGCATTGTATCAGAGTGGTGGGCTTGTGCGTCCTGTGAACCAGGTACCAAAAAATGATAGCAAACCGATTATAGCCAACTACTTAATGGAGCCACTAATAAATTTGATTGCTATCCAGCACTTCTAGCATATCAAGCAAGGCTAAATACCATCACATTTATGTACATTTGTCCTTGTCCAAACTACATGTTCTCACTGTACAATGCCACCACCTGGATCATACCCCTCTTCATTGAAGTGCTACACAGTATATCCCTTTATGTTTGCCCAAATATACGCCACTTTCTCTCTCCCTGCTCTTGTGATCTGTAGTGGGATAGATTATCTCTTTTGTTTTTCCTGGTATATTTAATGCACTGATATAAAATTAAATAGCTCTGATTGAAAATGGCAGTATTTTTTCATACACCCTCTACCTCCCCTTTACAGTATACCCCTGTGCTCTCTACTGCCTGAGTCTTTCCGAGGTACTGCCCTTGTGGATGTTGCCCTGAGCTTCCAGAGTGTTGCCTTATGCACATGGGTGTAGAACAGTGAGTTGACCCCTCCCCCTTCCCTCTGCTGAAAACTTTTAATATAAGTTTTTCACACCATCCTGTTTGGCTCCCACTATGCAAAGAATTTTGTCACTGTTTACATATATGTGTTCCTTTTCACCGCTGGAGCCTTTTACTCCTGGTTTAGATTTAATCCTTGGCATGACTATACTGAATCTAACTGCCTCCAATATGCACTCCCACAGGTACTCTTTGTATGTGGCCACGTCAGATCATGGAAACTGCTGTCTGAGTTGCTCCCTTGTTGTGTTCTCTGTGTTCTGATGGAAAAGATTCTCTCAAACACATTTCAGTTGTCAGGTCCTTAGTCAAATTTATTGCACTCCTATCACAATTAAGTGGATTGCAGGTATGAGAGGAACATCTGTGTTACTGCACAACTCACATCCATTAATGCCCTTCTCTCTCCTTGAGACTGGTTGGGGCCATACAGATCTCTCCTATCCTTACAATGGGTTATTCCTGTTCCCTCAGTACAGCCTATATGATTGATTTCTCAGCCAAGTAATTGTATTTGTGTCCTTAGCCAGTATTTCTGCACATCTCTGTCAGTAATTTTCCTTTCACTTAAGCAGACATTGAATGTATATCTGGGAGATTACAAGCTGCCTCTGCTGCCCAGATATATGTTGTTTGGCTATCCTAATGCCCATGAGGCCAAGGACCCTCTTCTCTGCCACTAGCCTGAGAGGACCATCCCTCCTGTTTACTGGGCGTGATGTCTGTTCTGTGCAACCTTCCCTGTACAACAGAGTCCAATCAGTGTGCCTCATGCATTACACATTTGTATTCATTTACATACATGTCCACGTGTCTTCATTGATGAACGTGTGTGTGTGTGTGTCTGTGACACACTTGTGAATGATTGTGCATGGCAGAGAGTTGGAAACAGTGTTACTGTGCTTGTAATTGAGTGAAGGGGTGGGGGGGGGCAGACTGTTGTCGAGTGTTCATTATGTTGGAGCAAAAGGCTGTACACACGAGCGCTCAGGGTCAAATGCCGAGGTCCGATCTTCGCAATATCTTGTGAGGTACCTTGCGTGTATTTCTTCTGACAGTGACTAATATTACCTTGCCGTCTCAGTCCTGATTATCAGCTCCTGGCAGCTGCACCTCTGTAGCCTGCTGGTACACAATGCTGATCTCCTCTTCTAAAACCTTCAACTCAAAGCTAGGGAACCTGGGTGCAGACTCTCTCCCTCTCCTGCTATCCTGCACAAAGCGATGTTTCTGAAAAGTTGCAGCAGTGGTGCCTGTGCAGTATGTGGGTCCCTTTAAGGGCTTGAGGGCAAGGTTGCACCTGCATGGTTAAATGCTGGAAGTTGCACTGCATTCCTGTGGACTTCCTTAGCCTTGTGTTCTGCTTGTAAATCAAGATATCATTTTAAAATGGAAGTTCACAATCATCAGGCAACTTTAAAATAACAAAAGCATATAATGGTATGCAAACACAGGACTGCTCCAGAGTAGACCACTCTAAGCAGCCAGGAGCCAACATATACCCAAAGGTTGTCCAATACTCTGGCATCTAGTGCTAGAGAAACCCAGGTTCTTATACTAGGTCCCTGATGGGGCTCAGGTGTGTGTCGTTTTGCAAACAGTCAGGCATGGAATCCATGTGCTGTACAACAAGGCATCATCAAAGGAGCCAAATTGAGGGCCAGTGGGAACTATGACAACATCTTGGAAGTAGAGGAGGAGCACAGGACTATTGTAAGTAAGGAGGTGAATGAAATTAGCATTAGTGAAAAATTAGTGTTGGAGAAATTAATGGGGCTAAATGGTGATAAATCCCCAGGACCTAATGATCTGCACCCAAAGGTTTGAAGGAGGTGCTGAGGAAGTAAGAAATGCTCTGGTTGTCCAAAATTCCAAAAATTCCAGAAGAGTCTCCACAGATTAGAAGGTTGCAAATGCAACCCCACTATTTAAGAAAGGAGGGAGAGAGGAAACAGGGAACTATAGATCGGTATATTGATCAGTGGAAAGGTAAATGTTGGAGTCAATCATTAAGTGAGTGATAACAGAGCACTCAATTGGAGTAAAGTCAATAGGTATTGGTCAAAGGGAAATCACGTTTGACAAATCTGTCAGAGTTTTTTTGAGATTGTAACTAGCAGAATAAACAAGAGTGAACCAAATGGCGTGGTGTATTTGGACTTACAGAGAGGCTTCAATAAATGCTACACAAGAAATTATTACACAAAATTAGAGCTCACACATTTGGGGGCAATATACTGTGATAAATTTAGGATTGGGTAACAGACAGAAAATATGGAGTAAGAATAGATAATTTTCTGGTTGGGAGTTGATGAATAATGGGGAGCAACAGGGATTGATGATGATTTGGAAGAGACAACCAAATATAATTTACCCAATATTACTGATGATTCCAAGCCAGGTGTCAGTGTGGGCTGTGAGGAGGATGCAGGAAGGCTTCAAGGAGATGTATACAGGCTAAGTGAATGAACAAGAACATGCCAGATGTGTGGTTCATCTACTTTGGTTCAGAAATTGGAAAGGCACAGTAAGTTTTAAATGGTGAAGGAACAAAAGGAGTTGGTGTTCATTGGAACCTTGTTTACAAATAACGGAGAGTTAACATGCAGATGCAACAAGCAATTAGGAAGGCAAATATTATGTTGGATATTACTACAAGATGATTGAATAAGAGAAGAGATACATAGGGCCCCAGTGAGACTCCATCTGGAATAATGTGTACAGGATCGGCCTCCTTGCAAAGGAGGGAGAGTAATGAAGATTCACCAGATTAATTCCTGGGATAGTGGGTGTGTCATTTGAGAAGAGATTAAGCAGACTGGGTCTGTACTGTTTAGAGTTTAGAAGAATAAGAGGTGATCAAATTGAAACATACAGAATTTTTATGGAGCTTGACAGATGAGGGAATGATGTTGCCCCTTCCTGGGATGTATAGAATCGGGGTTCACAGACTCATAACAAGGATTTGGATATTCAGGACTAAGGTGAGAAGAAATTTATTCACACCCCTGGTGTTCTCGTCCCACACTCGCTCGCCTGTCCACCTAGTTTACTTCTCCCTTTGTTCACATCTCCCAACACCCTCCCTCACCTGGTTCCACCTGTCCATCATCCCCTCCCCACCTGGTTCCACCTGTCACCCACCAGTTTATCTTCTAATCCCCTCATACTGCTACCTACTGGCAAACTTTCCTCTTCCCTCTCAGTTCTGATGCAGGATCTCAACCCAAAACGTTCCACCTCTTGCCTCCACAGATGCTGCTTGACTTGCTGAGTTTTTACAACATTCTGTTTTCAGTATTGTCCAGTTTATTGGTGACTCAGATGAGGGTAGTTTGTTGTCAGTCTATGCCAGACACTGCATGGGTTTGAATTGGGAGAGTCCTACCTTGCAGTCACACTGGAGGAGAGATTGCTTGTGGTCATACATATTAGACAGCTTTTTGGGGGGGGTCGTGGATGCTGGAGGTTGGTCTGCATTGAACACAATGTGTGGCAGAAGGTGAAGGAAAGGAATTGGTCGTGTTCAGGATTCGCACAGGCAGTGCAATAGAGGAAGTGCAGTGAATGTTCACCATACTGATTCCTGAAATTGACTTGACAAGTCCCTGTGAAGGGCAGCTGTTTGACTATACCCAATTGTAAATTCCCCCCTTTGAGCTGTTTAACTTCCCTATGGGATTGCAGGATATTGTCTAACAGTCATAATATCCTTCCACAAAACTGTGGACTTCAGGAAGATGTCCAGCATCAGACCTTGAACTGTTTTTACTAAGGTTTTTATATTTACATTGAGTCTCATTAATTTCTCCAACACTAATTTTTCACTAATGCTAATTTCATTCACCTTCTCATTTACAATAGTCCTGTGCTCATCCTCTACTTCCATGTTTTCTGTGTCTTCTTCGTTGAAGAGATACACAATATAACTGGTTTCTCTACCATTTTCCCTATTCCTCAATATAATTTCTCTTGTCTCAGTCTTTAATCTGCACATGATAACATTTGCAAATCTTTTCTTTTTTACATATCTATAGAAGATCTTACTGTCTGTTTCCTGCCTATTCATATTTTCCTTACAATGTAGAGGGAGACCATTGAGCCCACTGAATCTGGGCTGGCTCTCATATCAATCCCATTCTCCCACTTATTTCCCTGTAACATCTTTCTTTATGTCCATCAACTATCCTGATTCTGCTACCTCGCTTCCAACTGGGGTTGTGGCTAGACCCAACACATCTGTACATTTTCAGTCAGGCCTGGAGTACAATGGCCTGTTTATGCTCTGGAAATATTAGTATCCCTGAATTTCTCCTGGTGCTTGAAGTCTGTGACAGCTACTTTCAAATGAGAGTTCAGCCATACTTCCAGCTGTTCAAATGTGAGCTTGTCAATGCATTTCCCAATCTGATGCTGTAGCTGCTGTGTCAGGTTGCAAAAATTGTTTCTTTTCCCCACTGATTGTCAATCCAAATTTTATAGCCTAATTTTTTTTTTACTCTGAATTTTGATCCATTGGATGACCCATCCTTCACCAACAAATGAGCTCCTGAACCACAGCAACCTTCCCACCTTTCTGTATCATTGATGTCTTTCTGCTAATTGAACACAAGCTGTGGACCAAGTGCTAGTAAGTGGATCAGTGTGGATAGGGACTTGATGGTCGACATGGTTCTGGTGGGTCAAAGGGCCTGTTTCTGTGCGGTATGACTCTATAAGGAACGGCACAGGATCATTTCAGCAGTTAAAATAATTTGTAGGAAAATTAATCACCCTTAATGTACTGCAGAAAGCTAACCTATAATATCAAGGAAAGTGAACATAATCTTGAGGGCAGAGAATTGGGGCCCATCTATGAGAGTGGGTGTAAGTGCAGGAGACAAACGATTTATACTGAAAGTAGAAATGTTCCAAAATATAAAAGGAACACAGAAATGAAAAGGAAGTAGCTGGAAAGTCACTTAGCAGAAGCTGAGCGCAATCTGGAGAACCAAATAATAGATGAAAAGAGCAAACCAAACAGCTCACTCAAATTACTTGTCCAAACAATATGCATTATCTTTTCTCAGTAGCTGAATTTCTAAATTAGAGTTTAGGTGAAAGGTTTACAATTTCTACAATACTGCAATTAAACACACAGAAGGGAGGCTTGTGGGTTTTTATAAATGCTGATATTTCAGCACCAAACTGTGGTGTCATTGTGGGTGGGTCCTGCAGAGTTGACGTACAGTTCAATCTTCCAACCTTAATAAATACTTTAAATAGAAAGAGCCTTCTGACTGTTTTGGTCAATGGTAAATGGCAGAAGAGTAAAGGTCAAGGGGTAAATATCAATATCCTTAAGGTAAAGTTACTCAAGGTTATTGTTGGGGAAAAGGGCAAATTGTGCACAAGAGAGGAGCAGGGATGAGGACTTCTTGGCCACAGAAACTTGAAAGCATATAAGGTTGAGGGAAGATTTAGCTGAAGTTTTCACAACTTTACGGTTTTGTTTGAGTAAATAAGGAGAAACTGTTCCAAGTGACAGGAGGGTGATAGGTAGCACAAAAAGGGGTCTGCTGAGGAATTTTTTGGTGCAGGATGTTGTAACCTGGAATGCACTGCTGAAAAGGTGCCTGGAAGCAGAATCAATGACAACTTCCAAAGAGGAAGGAGAAATTACTTGAAAGGGTAAAAATGTAGGGATACAGGAGAGACTGGGACTAATTAGAGAGGTTGTTCAAGAAGCTAGAAAAGGGCCAAGTGGCCTCCTTATACCTGTATCATCAAACGATTCTCTGAATTTAGTAGAAGTCAAGTCACGCCTTAGTGCATAAATCAAGTAGTGGCTTTTATTTTTGAAAATGCATATGCCATCAAGAGTAAAGCAAGGAGACAAAGCAAAAACAGCTATGGGCCCTATTTACAAGCTCAACAGTAGTACTAAAGACATCTAACCTCAACCCTAGACAATTTCAACTTTGAACACAATTGGGCTTAGCACAACTCAGCTTGGAGAAGACAGCAGAAAGATAACTGTTTGAACAAAGGTCAACAAGAAGCCTGGGACACAGTCAAAGAGATCTGCAGACCAAAAACTGTATCTGGTACATATTGGAAATAAGGTCAGGCCTGTCCATGTCAACCAGATGATCACAGCATGTGATGTGGCTGAAGGTGATGGAGGTATATGTGATGGTGTGTCTATTCCTGAGGCAGACCAGCAGCGAATCATATTCTGCAGTTCAAGAAGCCAATATAATGCCAGGGACCCACACACAATTAAGCAATGCTAGATGTTTAAGGAGGTATGGTTGTACACATTGCAAACAGGTGAAAATGTGACATAATGATCTATGCAGCACATAAGAGTGCACTCCCTTATTTGAAAGTCCCTGATATCTTTTAGAAATTCTTGTTAAATTTGTCAGTAGTAGTCCCGACCTAATTTCACAGTCCAACCACAAATACAAGGATTACATCACACTTCTTAGCTGTGCTTTGAATGTAGGAATGAACATGTTTGGAGAGACAGGAGGTGAACTCACCAGAGAATACAGAGTCTCTCTCCTGATTCTGTGGTCACAACACTAACATTGCCCATTCAATTAAGCTTCACATTTTTTGGGATCTGGGCATCACTGGCAAGGCCAGCACTTACTGGCTATTCCTAATTGCCCCTGAACTGGGTAACTTGCTCAGTCCTTCCAGAGAGCATTTTAGGAGTCAAACACGTCCCTGTTCTGGATGTTGACAATGGTAATATGATTGAAGACCAGGCATAGTTGGATTCTGATGGGAGGTGGTCATTGTGTAGCATAGAAGTTGCTTGTCACTTATCTCACGTCTGACTTTTGCTAGCCAGGTCTTGGTGCTTGTGGACAAGAACTACTTCTTTATCTGAACTGGCAAGTGCAACCATTCAATAATCCCACCCAAGGTTGGAGGAAAGGTTATCAATGAAATACCCAAAGATGTACAAGCCTTAGATACTGACCTTAGATGCTCTTGTTATGATTAACCTTCGAGCTATCTTCCTTGATACTCATTCTGACTCTAACTTGCTCCCTATTTAATTGTTTACTATACTGTAGGCCCTTGACACCACTAATGACACAATGTCCAGTGGTGACTTGGTGTAACGAGTGATCACTCTCACCTTGTTCTTTTGTTGAAGTCTAGAGCAGAGTTGCTCTGGAGGCCCTCAAGTAAAGCAGTCCAAGAGGAACTCAGACTGAGCAGTGGTAAGTAGATGGCACTGAAGAATACCGTATAATTCAGAGTAGATTGATGCAGTAATAATTAGCTAGACAAGATTTGTACAGCTTTTTGTGAATGGGACATAGCTGGGCAATGTTGCCTTTGATTGGGTAGATATCTTTGGATTAGTTGTCTCAGGATGAGATTACAGGCGATCCCCACATTATGGCCATTTGGGTTATTGAAATTCGCCCCGATAGAATTCAGAAATTAGCACCGATAAATTTGAGATGTGGAATAAAATTCAGTCTAATGGAATCTGCGTGAGTAAAAAAAAATAAATCAACGTAAATTTATTTTTGTTTAACTCGCATTTCTTGACATATTCACAGATGACATAGCTTCATTAGAGCTAATCTTCAGTACTACAGCTGCTCTTGTTGTTAGGGCACACAGGCTTTGCAGTATCCAGAAATGGCTGAGTTCACTTGATTATCATGTGAATTGAACTGGAATTGTTTGAATAATGACTTCTGTAATTAGTCTGCCTCCTGAGGCAAGGGCATCAGGAGGAGGCCATCTATTCCTTAATATTAGCTGAAAAATAAATGCAAATGCTATGGCCTTGTCTTAGAGACTCAGGTTGTCTTGATCTAGTTGCTTGTGGAAATGTACTGTTTCATTATTGGAGTAGTTAGCTGTTGAATTGTTTACAATCATCCACAGTCAAATTCATCCCATTAAAACACCAACAATCTTAAGATTTATTCATTGCACTTTACACATTGCACAGGGCAGGTGGTACAGCATATGTATTGATCATTATGGCTGGAATGTGGCTTTTAGTATTCTTCTCCGTCATCTTCTTCCTCCATGGAGTCTGCCCCAACTTCTTCGTAGTCTCTCTCTAATGCAGCCAAGTCTTCCCTTGCTTCTGCAAACTCTCCCTCCTCCATTCCCTCGCCCACAAACCAGTGGACAAATGCACGCTTGGAATACATGAGGTCAAACTTGTGGTCCAGACGAGCCCAGGCTTCGGCAATGGAAGTTGTGTTACTCAGCATGCAGACGGCACGCTGAACCTTCGCCAGGTCACCTCCAGGTACCACAGTGGGAGCCTGGTAATTGATCCCAACCTGACAGCCAGAGAAAGAAAGTCACCTTAGTTGTTGATTAAAAACATAAAGTTGCTGGAAATAACTAGTGTCAGAGATCAGGCCAACTGCAGAAGACATCGCCGGGTCACTCAATAACTACCAGTGTTGGGAACCCGCCCCCATTCACCCAATACCAATATCAATCACATTGGCAGTGGCTGAGGATATTTAACTGGTGCCGTGAAAAGTTCAGCATTTATATCAGATTGTCCTCATCATTATAAGAGCATTGATTTTTACTTCAGCTTTTAGTCGGTATGGGTGAGTGACCAATAACCAGTCACTAAAAGCAGATTGACTTGGGATGACTCTTCCAGTCTTGGAAACCAGACAGATTTCTCTATTTATCCACTCACCTTAAGCAGCTCTGGCAACGGAACAGTGACTTCCACCACCATCACTGCCCAAATCAGAGGGCCCCAAGTGTGCAGTGTGACCAAAAGGTCAAGCCTACTATTCAAGATGTGTACGCCAGTGGCAAGACCAGCAGCTACTATCCTTTCCCAGCTGACCTCATGACTTCTCAGCTTCGAGGGTTGACCTGAGAAAGACTGGAATCCTTCCCTAAAAGGCATCAGTGGGCAAGTTGTGTTTTTGACGGCATTCTGACATACATTAGAAAACAAGAAATACAAGCACTCGACATGGCTGATCTTTTACCTCAGCACTACTTTCCTGTGCTAACCTTCGATTCCCTTAATATTCCATTCCACAATCATTGCCCCCAGTTTCCTAGTATTCAAAGACCCATGGTGGCATTTGACCTCAGCCTTTGCATTGTTGTTTAATACCATCCTGGACTGGGCCAGTGACCTGAATGACTCGTCCAGCAAAAGCACACCAAGCAGATCAAGCCAACAGGAGAAGCTGTCGATGATCACAAGTATTGAGGTTCTGCTTCAGTGAGAATGAGATACAAGGGCCAGGGGTGACACCCCGTTCCCTCAAGTGACGACACTCACCTTGAACCCAGTGGGACACCAGTCCACAAACTGAATTGATCGCTTGTTCTTGATGGTGGCAATGGCAGCATTGACATCCTTGGGCACCACGTCTCCCCGGTACAGCATGCAGCAGGCCATGTACTTGCCATGGCGAGGGTCACACTTTACCATCTGGTTGGCGGGCTCGAAGCACGAGTTGGTAATCTCGGACACAGTCAGCTTCTCGTGGTAGGCTTTCTCAGCAGAGATGATGGGCGCATAGGTGACCAATGGGAAGTGGATCCGAGGGTAGGGGACCAAGTTAGTCTGGAACTCCGTCAGGTCTATGTTTAAAGCCCCATCAAAGCGCAGTGAGGCCGTGATTGAGGACACAATCTGGCCAATCAGACGATTGAGGTTGATGTACGTGGGACGGTCTATGTCGAGGTTACGACAGCAGAGGTCATAGATTGCCTCATTGTCCACCATGAATGCACAGTCTGAGTGCTCCAAGGTAGTGTGAGTGGTGAGAATCGAGTTGTATGGCTCAACCACAGCCGTAGAGATCTGAGGAGCTGGGTAAATAGCGAACTCCAGCTTGGATTTCTTCCCATAATTGACGGATAAACGTTCCATCAATAGGGAGGTGAAGCCTGACCCTGTGCCTCCCCCAAAACTGTGGAATATCAGGAAGCCCTGAAGGCCCATGCACTGGTCTGACTGCAAGAGAAAAAGGAGGCAGTTTAGACAGTTTGAACATCCAGATCACCACTTGCACCAGCTAACCAGCAACCTCTGGCAAACGTCCATTTCTCAGACACACAAGAGACTGCAGAGGCTGCAATCTGGAGCAAAAAACAGACTGCTGGAGGAACTCAGCAGCTAAAGCAGCATCTATGGAGGTAAAGGAATTGGCAATGTT
>JARFYF010000053.1:35493029-35508853 GCA_030265395.1 Rhina ancylostomus | reverse complement strand
TCCAGTTCATTACCTGCATGAGAGGAATAGTAGGGGAGCTTCTAAATATTGAATAATAGAAATAGGCTAACCACAGCAGCTTCCTCTCATCAGTATCTGTGTGAACAAATGTTTCTAATTTTAATTATCCACCATATACTTTTTTCCTTGAGTATTGATTCAAGAAAGTGAATTCCACATCTTCATGACTCTTTACAGATATTTTCCTTTCTGTTATTTCTGAGTTTCTCAGATTTGAACTTGCATCCATGATATACTGTTCCAAATCCCTCAACGACTATTAACTTCATGCTTCCAAAAACCCTGCCCTTTCCTTTCATAATGCCATATCTTTCTAGTCATCTCAGTATAAACCTGCACTGTTTGGATGAAAAACTCCCAATCCTTTTGTATTTTCTCATGCCAGGCAATATTCTGGTGAATCTGTACTGTACCTTTTTAAACCCTCAACATCATTTTTGTAGTATGGAGCCCAATGTTACAAACAGGACCTCATTTACTTCAGCATCATTTTCAATAGGCACATCATTACCTCTTGGTTTTTGTATTCAATACCTTTGCATGCAATTTTTCAACTTGCCTTAAGTGGACAGCAAGGATCTGCCCAGCCCTTAACAGAGGATTTAGCATTATGCTTTTTAGTAGTGATATTTCTGTGCAAGTCTCAAGCAATGAATCAAGCAATTTGCAAGGTATGACCTAGATCCTCTGCTCATAGCAGACATCATCATGTGAAAAGTTGGTGTACAGAACCAAAATCTGCAGAACAACATCTGGTTCATTTGGGGCATTTGAAGTTGAAAGTGGGTGACAATTTTATGCTTTAATAAGATTGTTGGGCACCCACAGGAAAACAGTGCCGAAAGTTCAGCAGTGTTTATGCATAATCCTTTCCAGTGCTAGGCATATGAAAACCAATCTTTCCTGCAGTACAGCACAACAGTGATGATTTTCATATGTTGCACTACTCTGGAAAACATGATTATGTGGATAATCCATTTTCATATTAGACATGCAGTGGCAATTGCTGGGAGAAATTAGATCACGTTGTGCAAAGCATGCCTGACACACCCCAAACAGATTTCCATGGTGCTCTAGTCAATGCATCTGTACTATTTAAAGAACTACTTAAACCATTTGTCTGCTCCTAGTTTGCTCCCATGATCACTTGAGGCTGGATGGTCATACAGGAAGCCACTACAAACTAAAACAGTGACTCTGGTCGAGGTGCACTGCCAATTCTCCACTTCTTTTTCACGGGTGCTTCTGTGCTAGTCCCATTGGGTGTGCTTTAGGAGGTATAGGATTAGTGGTTGAGCCTGGGCAGGCATGTCTGGGCACTTCAGGGAGAAGAAATCACATCAATAGCCCATTCCCAAACAATGTTCAGGGAGCTGTTCTCCTATCTCCAGCTCTCCAAAGAGCAATGTATCCGTTTTCTATACAGCAGTGATAGAGATTTATGATGTTCCACCAGCAGAACTCCAATACACACCTGGACTGTTCCACCTGCAGAGGTCAAGGTCACTGTCAGCTTCAACATCTCTACCTCCAGAAAATTCTAAGTTCAGTTGATCAAGCAGCATCTGAGAGATCACTGATGATCTCCATAGGAAGTAGGAGCCTTGCTCTTTTTCTTGAGCACAGATCATTAGGCTGAGTGACACACAGATCTGCAAAGACTGAGGATTTTCCAGGGATTTAAGGAGGATATACTGCATTCATGCAGTATTTTAGGCTCTCCTTCAGAACCCAGTGCTCAATGTAAACCACAAGGACTATTACTCTCTGCTTGTACATTCTACAAAGGAATAATGAACATGAATATACTCAGCAGAAAGCATAGTCAGAATGAAGATGCCAATATAAGGGAGAATGCAGAATCAACTGGTTAGACGTCTGGAACCAAAATAGCCGAGAGTCTTTGGCTGTGAAGCTGTTCAACAAAGTACTAGAAAATCTGGATAAGTGTATACTATCTGCTGCCAAGATAATGAGAAAAGATAACTGACATATTGGAAGAATATGAGCAATATGTGTAGATAAACATCTTTGGCTTTTCATGATGCTGATGTAGAAGCCAAACTAATTAAGCAGTACCCCTAAATTCAAGTCAACTTTAGCAAATTGATAAAGGTCAGAGAAAAACAACACTGAACAATCTGAATCAACTCAGGGTACTTTGGACTTTCCGATAGTAATGGAACTAAACACAATGGGTCTTTAAGATTTGTTATCAATTACATGTTTAATACAGTTTTATATCTAATGTCAAGACTAAAGAATTGTGTTGACAAGATGGAGCACTTTGCATTTGTTAGTAAGATCGATTTGCTCAAAGGATATTGGCAGATAACCTTAACTAACAAGCAAAATGTGTATCTGCTTTTGTACACCAGATGATTATTTTTATTGCAAAGTCATGCCATTTGGTACAAAAAGAGCATTGGCAACCTTTCAGAGACTGACCAGTAAGATGATTGCTGGGATGAATAACTGTGGTATATGCTGACCTTTTAGTGTACAGTAATATTTAGTGACCATCTCAAATAACTGAAAGTTTTGCTTGACAGGCTGGTCTAGGTCAAAACAGAAGTCTGTTAAGTTCATTTATCTTGGACATGTAATTGATCATGATCAAGTGCTACCATGATAAGTTAATGCCTCAGTGATATTAAACTTCCTGCAAATGGAAAAAATAATGCTGAGACTTCTTGGCGTAAATGGATTCTACAGGAAGTTTGTTTCATACTTCATTACAGTAATAGTCCTAGTGACATGTCTGGAAGAAAAGACATGAAGTCTGTCTGGTCAGAATCATGCATGAACACTTGAGTAGTCTGCCATTTTGATAAATAAACTCATACTGGAATTGGTCGAAGCTGCTCCAAGATGCTGGTATGGAAAGGCCAGTCAGTTATTTCTCAGTGAAGCTCAATAAGTAGTTCAGCATTGAGAAAGATACCTTAAATCTTATATTAGTTCAACAACTCAATTTATCTCTTCAACAACTTGAAATGCATGTNNNNGATGCCGTGGTTTATATTAACCATGACCTACTTAAGTTCTTGAAAAGGTTCAAAACCAAGAACCAAAGGTTGTTTTGAAGTCTGATGCTGCAACCCTTTGCACTAAAAATCATGCATGTGCAGTCAAAAACAATCTGAATGTTGATGTTTTGAAAATGAAGACAGCATAATGTATAGCAAGTCATTGACAGTAAGAACTCATTGTATGTAAAAATTTTGTTGTAAAGAACTTTACTACAGTAATACTTTCAGTTTTCTAAGGTTGTGTGTGTGAGGAAGATATAATGTAATCTCATGCTAGAATAATTTAGTTATCTAGATGTGATCCTTTCTGTGCATAATTGGAAAGGAAACAACACTGCAGACCTCCCTCATTCAGCAAACTTGAATGAAGAAACCAATACAATCTCTACCCAGCTAACTCTGCCACCAAGAAAGAACATAAGAAACAACAATAGGCCATTTGGCCCATCATGCTACTTCTGCCTTTCAATAATATGACTTATCTCTTATCTAAGCACCCCTTTCCTACACTATTCCCATTGTCTTGACTCCCTTAACATCCTAGTAATCAATCTGGTGAACCCTTGCTGCACTCCTGGTATTGCAAGTATAGTCTTCCTTCGGTCAGGAGACTGGACCTATACACAATATTCTAGATGTGGCTTCATTAGGACTCTACTCAACTGGAGAAATATGTCTCTAATCCTGTGCTCAAATCCTTTCTCATTGAGGCCAACGTGCTGCTTGCCTTCCTACGTGCTTGCCGAACCTTCTGTGATCTGTGTACGAAGACACCTAAGTGTCTCTGAAAGCCAACACTTTTAAATCTCTCACCATTCAAAAGAAAATACCTGCCTTTCTAATTTTTCTATCAAAGTGGATAAACACATATCTTTCCACATTATATCCCATCTGCCCATTCACTTAGTCTGGCAGTAACCTCCTGAAGGCTCTCTCCTCATAAGGCCACAAAGCTTTGTTTCATCAGCAAACTTTGACAAAGACTGTGACAATCCAAGCAGCACTCAACTGTTCAATCTCCAACCAGTAAAGATCTGTTTACTCCTACTCAGTTTTCTGTCCCCTAACCAAATCTCATCCTAATTTCCAAGTGTCCTGTTACTGCCTTCTTAATAATAGATTACATTATAAAGCTGACAGTGGAAAAGATTCAAGGGTTTGCTCAAAGCCTCCTTGAAAAATTGCAACCTCCCCAGTGACTCTAGGAATCCCTGGCCCATATCAGCTCAAGATGGGAAATAGCATTTGGGATCATATTGAGAATCTTGAATCCATACATCAGGACTGCACAAAAGCCCAACCGAAACAGCAAAAGCAGTAGACCTTCTCACAAACTATCCAAGCACCCTGTGGAAGAGTCTGTGGGTCCTACTTGGCCTCATGAGTCACCTCAGATCTCAAAAAACCAGTCTAGAAGCAAGTTGTCCTCAATCTCAAGGGATTGCCCAAGATGAATAGCATTTTGGAGTGGATCATCTCTGAAAGGAAGACATGACACCTTTCTCATTTGATGCAACCTCCCAGGATATACCAGTGGACCTTAAAAAACAACTTAATTTAGGAACCGCGGCCAATACCACATATTAAATCACCTGCTCTTGCATGACGTCCAAAATATCTGATTATCATTTGCCCCATTTTACATTATACTTAACTTTCATAGGTGTTACATTTCAGAAAAGACAGCAGATCTGTGAATATCATTTATTCCCTCTGACTCCGGCAGATAACTTTACAAGTATTGTTTGTAAAGATGAGTGAGACCTATATTCTGGGAAATTTACCCTGAAACCTCTCAAAGTGGTAAGCTGCATGGACACAGGTAGAGGCGCCAACTCTGGGCTGTCAGTGATTTAGTAATTTACTCACAGAGGATGGGGAGATGTTGTGCTTTTCACCATGTCACTCAAAACTTCACACTTTTAAAAATAAAGGAGTAACTCGCCCAGGGATCATATAGAGATCCAAATTTGTTATCCAAACAGAAGAACCAATAGCTCAAAAGTCTCATTAAGGGGCTGCAAGACTATGTGATATGCATGATGGCAGAGGAATACTGCATCAGCGGGTTTCAACAGTGAATTTGCAAAGCTTAAGGGTTTACTATATTCTTTAAAGTCTATGTTGCAAAATTATAAATGAAATCTTGTGTGAGGCGATTTTTATTGTGTTAATAGTGGTTTGGATGTTGGCCTTACACTATGATTATAAAAAACTTCTGTGATAAAATACCATTTCCAACCTGCACCAGCAGGAACAGACACGGGGTCAATCAGGAGTGATCCAATTTCTAGGCAATGAAATCCTTAGTTTTATAATGGCATAGAGCAAGTAATTCCACAATTCCACCTCCATGCACATTTCTATGGTCAGGAGTCTTTGGCCCAGACCACAGACCCTTTCTCCTATATCCAGAATTCCCAATTTATCCAGTCGCCTCTTACCCCCGTAGATCTATTTATTGTTAAGTGCCATAGCACCATTACCCTTACTGACTCCCTTCTGAACTTGCAGCACTCTGTTCAGTGAGAACCACTCCTGATATTGTCATCAAACTTGCCAACAAGGATAAGTGCCATTGCCGTCTGGCAAAATGTCTTGCAGAAGCCAAACATCAGCTGTCCAATACCTACTCCTACCCTCTGGATCATACTCCACCACCAAACATCAGGCTTTTGTCTCCCAGTCACAAATCTCATTTTCTGACTCACAGTCCCATGCAGTCCACTTTGAACTTCTGCCCAAGAGCATAAGCAGGAATGTCCAAGCAGGATTGTCCAAGCAGAACCATTATTTCAGCCTGCTCTTTCCCAACCAAACTTATTCCTTCCTTGATTGCATTCTTTCTCCTAGTCCAGTCTCTTCCCACTTACATCTATGACACCTCTGATGCTATTTGCCACTTTGACAATTTCTAATTCCCAGCCCCCAACTACCTAATCTTTATCATGGATGTACGATCCCTTTACATCTTCGTCCCACACTAGGACAGTCTGAGGGCCTTCTGCTTCTGCCTTGAACAGAGGTCCAACTAGTTCCCCTCCACCAGCAATCTCATTCACCTGGCTAAACTTGTTCTCACATTGAATAACTTCTCCAATCCCACTCACTTGTTCTGGATTAAAGGTGTAGCTATCAAAAGGCATTTCTGCTTCAAGTTCTTAAAGTTTGTGAAATATTCACCATCACCATATTATCGCTCTTACTCAATGAAAATATAGCAACTAAGGTAAAGATCACTAGCCTAAGATTAGTTTCTACTCATACTTTAAGATGTATCCATTTTTGAAAAATGAGGATAAAGTACTGGGAACATTCAACCAAACACACTTCCTTTTTATTGTGTTGGGTATTTTTCCCCCTCACAATGCCCTGTAACTACACCAGTGGTGCTTGAGGGGCTCCTCTTTGTTAGGAGAAAGGATTATTACAAAATGCTATGCTTCTGGCATTTGTTATGTGTTAAATCCCCACTTGGCGGTAGAACAGCTGCTTTAATAAACAAGTGTTTATAGACATTCTGCGAATGTTGTGAGTTCTTGGTTTGCATCAGCTGAAATACAATCATGCTATTTTTGGCAAATGTGTGGTGTCTGCATCTGTGCTGCAAAAAATATTGAAGATATTAAACCAATCATAATTCCTTTTAGTTTTTGCAAATACTGACTTAATTAAGAGGTAATTAACTCAAACAACTCTGAATTAGAGAATTTCAGCTTTACACATGACCACACATCAGTTCCTCCATTTATTACAAAACTAAATGCATTAAGGATCATGTTATCTAATAGAAATCCCTGTTACAATATTTTGACATAAAAGCACTCACCTCCAAATCGCTCAAGCATGGTGGCCACATCACTGCTATAAACACAGATAAGAATAGTTAATACAGGTTCATTCACCTGCAGTGTCAGTTAATATTGGTAGAGCATATTCAAATTAAAGCAAAACTAAATCTTTTTGAGCTGGAGAGCAGGAACTCCAAAAGGTACAGCAGAAATATAAATTAAATGTATTTGTTTCAATAAAATTTAGCATTCACTCTGGTGGAGGAGTCTTGAACAGCTTTCATGTTCTTCCTCCTACTTTGCCACAATTAGATACAAGATCTGAAAATGCCAAAAAGAGGAGCGTGTACCTTCTGGTCATGCTTCAGGGCACTGTTCTAAATACTACTCATTTGGAGCTGCACATATCATGTGGATATGTGCAGCTCCAAAACCACATAAAAAGCTCAACACCATCCAGGATAAAGCTTGTTTGGCACTGTCTCTACCAGCCTGAACCTATCACTTCCAGCATTACCTTCTACAAAAGGCACACCATCTACAAAATGCTCTGCAGTTACTTGCCTGGACTACTTGGACAGTGCTTCCCAAATTACTAAGTCTGCCACCAATGGCAGCAAGCACATGGGAATCATTTACAGGCTTCCCTCCAAGTCACACACCATCCTGACTTGGATAAATATCACCATTCCTTCATCAGTGCTGGGTCCAAATCCTGTAACTTATACATCAACACTGTAGGACTACTATCACCAGCATAACTGCACTTCAATAAGATTCTCAGCACTACCTTTTTAAAGGCAGATAGGGAGAGGCAATAAGTGCTGGTCTTGCTAGTGATGCCCACATCCTATAAATTACTAAAACAAAGCAGTTGACAGAAATGAGATATAGTATTTACTATGTGAATGGGCTTGCCTCATAACTCACAGGCTATAAGAATTCTATAAGATTAACTCATTAGTTCTATATTTTCTGTTTATAACTGGATTTCTGTATTTCAGATTTCTTTTTCAAAATCTTTCAATAGAGATGTTATTTTTATACTTTTTCTTAGAACTCTTTTGCCAGTCAGTGAAAACTTTAGAGGAGACTGGATTTTAATTTTAATAGGAAATGAACCAAATGGAATGACAGAAACTTTGGTGAAGCATCCACTTAGCTTCCCATTTCTGATTTAGTAACCAATACGGTGCTGCCAACAAGCAGGCTCTTTTCTTGCTTGCAAGGAGTCCCTTCATCAAAATGTTTTGATGAGCCTCTACAAACAAAATGGCAGTGCGTAGATATATATAACTCTATAAAATTTAGCTAATACAAGATTGAAATTAGAAAATTATTGAATTTTATTCAATCATTTAAAAATTAACAGTAAAACTTGGATCACAGTAACTGAAAAGGAAATAAAAATAACTTATTTAGGCATAATTACCACAGTATATGTTAAATTTAATTAAAATGGTAACTAGAACTTCAAGCAGAAGGGAATGCATCTCACAGGAAGCAACAAAATATAATTTAATTATTCTAATAAATAAATAACTCATTTTTTTTTGTAAATACATTTCAAATAAAATGAATACAAGAAGTAGGGCAGCTAAAAGCCTGACAGGTTTGTGTGGAGACACTTGTCAGAACATTTTGATGAATGGAATCCCCTTCACACAAAACAGCCACTGTACCTTTCTGATGCTGAAAAAACTGGTGCATATTTGTGGCCACTTCTTGTTTTTAGATCATTTCATGTCGAACCAGGCAGTAATGTCAGATTATTAGGAAACAGGTTCCATTAATCAATGCTTCACTTAAATAATAATGCAAAGACTGTGTAAATAATGGAGTTAGTTGTTTTGATCCAGGAATCTTAGACATTCTAGAATCTGCCAAGTACGCTATCACTTTCCAATAAAGTAGAACTGAGCCTGGGAAGTAGAGGCAGGAGCACCGAATCCAAGTATTCTCACGTGTACATAATTAATCAATTATAGTTCTGTTTCCTGAAGCAGCTGTAAAACATTTAAATACTTCGATTGCATTTTTGACACAGCATACAAAATAATTAAAAGTACAATTTCTGACAGAATTTCAACTATTTAGTTAAAAGCTCTGGGTTTCATATAGCACTGTATTTAGTCAGAGTCACAGAATAATACCGCACAGAAACAAGTCCTTCAGCCCAACTCATCCATGCCAACCAAGGTGCTCATCTAAGCTAGTCCTATTTGCCTGTGTTTGGCCCATATTCCTCTAAAACTTTCATATCCATGTATTTATCCAAATGCCTTTTAAATGTTGTTATTGCACCAGTCTCAACCTCTGGTAACTCGTTCCATATACACACCATCCTCTGTGGGAAGAAGTTGCCCCTCAGGTCCCTTTCGAATTTTTCTCCTCTCACCTTAAACCTATACCCTCTAGTTTTTGGTTCCTTTCTCCTGGGAAAAAGACTGTGCATTCACCCTATCTATTCCCTGCATAATTTTATAACCCTCTATAAGGTCACCCCTCAGTTATCTACATTCCAAGGAATAAAGTCCTAGTGGGCCCAACCTCTCCCTATAACTCGGGCTCTTGAGCCCTGGCAATATCCTTGTAAATCTTTGCAGTCTGTCTTGCTTAATGACATCTCTCATATAACAGGGTGACCAAAACTGTACACAATACTCCAAGTGCAGCTTCACCAATGTATTGTACAAATGCAACATCCCAACTCCTATACTCAATGCCCTCACTGATGAAGGCCAGCACACCAAATGCCATCTTCACCACCCTATCTATCTGCAATCCCATTTTCAGCAAAGTATGTATTTGCACTCCTAGGTCCCTCTGTTCCACACTCCCAAAGGCTATTCACTATACAAGTCCTCCCCTGGTTTGACTTCTCAAAATGCAACATCTCACTTTGTCTGGCACTGTGGAAGACTAATAAGTCTCATGATCAAACTTTGACAGAAGAATGTGGCTGTAGAAGTAAATGATTGAATCAGGAACAATAAGAAGAGGTAGCATGTAGTGGATTCATCATGGAATGAAAAGGATATGGCAGTACCAATGCTTTGCTCAGTTCAGAGTGGGTATGGTGTTCAAACAAGACTGGATAGGCATGGTAATCAGGTCACTATGCAGTGATAGGGTATAAACTATCAGCATACTCATCAGTTCAGGTACAGCCTCTGAAAAACAAATATCATTATTTTTGTGTGAAACGTCAAATGGTTTTTGATGAAGGTTCGTTGAACTTAAATGCTAACTTTGCTCCTCTCTCCAAAAGTGCTGTCTGATTTGCTGAGTATTTCCAGCACTTTCTATTTTTATCTACCAGTGCAATCTGAATTCTTACAATGACACAATCTCATTTAAATCGAAAAATTCATAACTTGGTTATAGGGGAAATTTAATTTTCCGATGCACTGTCAGGGGGGGTTGCTTGCTTTTGGAGGGGAGACCCAATTCCTTTATGCAGCAGGTGTGACAGAGCAAAGCCCATGCAGCCTTCCATAGTTTCTGATAAAATGAGAGCAGTAGGCACAATGATAAATGCACATTTAATAGGACTTTGGAAACAATGTAGTTGCTTACAATGCCTTATTCACACCTGTAGTTACAAATGAGCTTCACATTATGGAATACAGTCCCTTCCAACTGACGGATCTGCCAGGCTGTCCTACAAATGCCTTGGCTGCTACTTGAGTGCATTCTAGTATATCACCCAGTGCATCTTGGGAATCCAGCCAGAGCAGCAAATCCAAGTGTTCTCTTATTCAGACCGCTATTACCTGCAGAGGAGTTAGGATACATAACAGCCCCATCAAACAAGGGTTTCTATAACGTGCTTTATAAATTTGTGTGTGACTATGTCTTCAATGGAGCTTTTGAATGATTCTGAAGCATAGAGGATAAAGGCCTCACTACTTGGACTGCACCAGGTCCAGCAAACAGGATGTCTTATCCATGGAGGTTACAGAGATCTGTCATCACCTTGCAAGACAGTGTGACTCTCCTGAGGCACTGATGTTCTGAAACAGAAAACTGAATCTCTGTAGGTAGAGCTATGTACATGGTGTAGGCTCTAACAAGCTGCACCTCTGTCAACAGTCCATCACGCTTGGGCACTGAGGCCACTTCTTCTTTGGGTCCTCCAGCACCTAAGTTCTATCTTTGGTTGAGAGCCGCTAATTGTAGCAAGCAGTGTAAGAGGGTAGATAATGAACAACAAGGTCACTGCAACTTCTCTCAAAACTTCCTCAGAAGTTTGCTGAAGAAATTATTAGCACACCTTGTATGAAGAAAACTATTCACAGGCACTCAAGTGAGAACATGCGAAGTCGCATTATTTATTGAGATTACACTGTCAGTACCTCAGCTGCCACTTAATATTCCTCTGCTCTCAACAGGATTTTAGACAAGAGCTCAGGAAATCTGTGCACTAAAAGTCATATTTCAGACATTCAGTTAAACTTGTTATTAATGACTGCCATTATACTTGAATTATGAACACTTCTCCTTTAGCATTTCCTGATTGCCAAAATCGTGCTCCAGCTAAATACAGAATTCAATGGCTCACATTAAGTTCCTATCACCTTTTACTGATTTAACCTCTCACGTACTACAAAACCAACTCACTCTCAAGAGATTAAAATGTCATCCATAATCTCAAACTAAAATTCAAGTATCAGTGAAAAACGCTGCCCATGATTAATTCTATGGAACCAGGGACAGGACCAATTGTTGACTTGGCTTAAGCAACACAGATTTTAGGAGGCACAAGAGACTGCAGATTTTAGGACCAATCCCTGCTCTATAATTAGATAGGAGACTCATGAGGGGCACAAGCATTAAAAATGGTTCAGTAACTCAAGTGAGGAAGAGGTAAGGGTGATGAAAGATGAAATTTAAAAGCAAACAACTTGCATTTCACAGGACCAAACTTAAGTATCCAGGTGTGCTCATGAAGATCTCTCAGCAGAAAAAGAGCAAACATTCAAAATAAATCAAGTGAAAACATTAACAATCAATCATAGAATCATTAAAATTTACAAAGCAGGCCATTTAACCCATTGTAGTCATGCTGACCAAAATTGATTTATGAGACTCCCACTTTCCAACTCTCGAGTTACACTGACTGCTCTAAAGGAAGAAAGAGACAGAGGTTTAAAGAGGAAATCCTAGAACTAACAGCTTTGCAAGCAGAAGGTTTAATGTTTAATTTCAGGGATGTTCAAAGATAGAATTAGAGAGAAGGCAGGGAAGGCAAAGCCATGGGGAGATTCAAAAGTAAGCAATACAATTTCAAAAAAAGGTTGTGACTTAAAGAGGAGCCAAAGTAGATCAGCAGGGACAGGGATGCGATGTGAACAGTACATAGTTCAAATTAGAACACTGGCAGCACAGTTCTGGAGGGTAGAGCAATGGATAAACAGTTTAAAACTCATCTTGGGATCTGCTATATTGTGAACATTCAGGTTCAGCTTTAGATAGATGCAAAAAAGAAAACGAGTTGCTCGTGACAACTATCTTGTCATCACTAATGGAACTGCATGTTAACTTTGTGGTAGTGTGGGAATTGCTTCTGTTCTGATAGCCTCAACCATACTGTCTGTCAATATTCACTGACGACACTCATTCTTAATTGGGTGAAGTATCAAGTAGTTTTCCATGCCTTGGATCAAAGTAATGAGTCGGGCAGAAGGATGAAGAATTTAGAAACTAAATTCAGGGATAAGGCTACAAAAAGCACAACATACTTTGTACATCTCCTATAAATAAAAGTGCCGGTACCACCTAAATTCTGTTAAGTTCACAATTTCTCCCAGTGATCTGACAAAGTAAATTATATAGCTTCAACATCAATACTCACCAATATTTATCATCAGTCAGCTAATGGAGTTGATGCATATGACAAAAGATTGTGTAAAGCAATATTTTTGTATTTCAAGAAAAAGGAGAAGAAAATGGATATGATGTATTTATCATTGAATAAATGCAATCCCCTCACCAGAGAAGCGATACAGGAAAACATGGTACATATGTAAGTCACCATTTTGAACCAGGTGCTATTAGTGACTTTAACTTGTCATCTATTTATAAATCGTTAAATGTGGAAAATGCTTATGCGAGTGAAGCTAACATTACTGTGCACCATATGCTGCTGCTTGAACATCATTAATCCTGCAAGGCTCCATGACTTCCAACAACATTCCAAATAAGCACATACAGTATAAATCATATTGAGTAGGCAGTGTCCATGGACAATACAATAATAGACAAGATTAACGTAAATACCCTGCTGATATAAAGTCAGGTTTCATTTTGGCCTGGTAATTCTGGATTATTTAAAAGGATTATAAATCAGAAACAAAATGATCCAGTTGAAGAACAGTATGCAGAGCTAACAACTGACAGCCATACTGAAACAAAACTAACTGCATACTAGAAACATAGCTGCAAAACTAGCTGCAAACTAGAAACATACTGCAGCAATACTTTCTCATTAGTCTCAGCCTACCACAATGTATCAGAAAAACACATTGACTGCAGTGCCCTCAAGTGTCAGGATCCTTTGCCTAGAAACTGGTTTGCTCCTAAATAGCATTAATCCTGTGCTTCTTCCTGCTACTATAGCCTGGAAACCCATCACAATCTCCCATGCCAATGTCTGTTGGAATGGCTGACGGAGGCACCGGATGCGAGGAGGAATGCCTCTGATTTCGTACTTATCAAAATCTCAGTGTTCTTATGGATGAGTGCAGGAGCCGGTTCTTGCAGGAAGACACAGTATTAAGGTAAAGGTAAGGCGACAGCTGAGCTACCCTCCTGGAGTGAATAGCCCTACAGTTGGGAGCAATGCTGAAGGAAATTCTATGAGTTGACAAAATGGATCAAGACATGCCTATGTACATCTGCTCCAAACATTCCTTTATTACCCTCTTTCAACAGGAAACACCTCTTATGTTATTCAATCTCTCCACCTAATACAAACATTTCCTCTTGCTGTCTCTGGCTGCCTCCCACCCCTCTACCTTTCCTTGTAATTTAAAACTTGCTTCATTTCTATCTATCAGTCTGATGAAAAGACATTGACCAGAATTCTTAACTGTTAATTAATTCTCACCACAGACGTTACCAACATTTTCTATTTTTATTTCTGACATTCAGCATTTGCAGTATTCTTCTTAAAGATGTGTCAAGGACAAAGTTCTAACATTTGCTATCTTCAAACACAACCACTAGCAACATTCGCATCTTTAGATATCAACTCAGACACACCAAACCACAATGACAGCCACAAGTTCAGCTGCCCTTTTGCACTCCCTACCTGCGTTCACGCTTACAGAATTTCTTCTTCTGTCTAAAACTGCCAGTGACAAGTTCTTCAAGCAACAAAAAGGAGACTCTGCCCTTCATACAGGCACTTCCAGCCTGAAGAAGTGTTCTCATCTGAACAACAATGGTTTGGCTCGAGCCTCAGGCCTTGGTACAACTGGGTATGACACAAACACACCAACTACTATATCTATTCAACCATTATCATCCATTCTTTCCTCTGATCAATGAATTTTCTGCCCAGTGCACCTACATGTGTCCTGGGCATTTTGCTTATCAGTGTCCCATACCCACCATGGTTAACCTCTTTCTGCCTTAATCAATGCAGACCTTTAGGCAGTAACACCCATACTGTTCCCTGCCCTCACTCCCACCTAGCAGCACATGAAGAGCAGGGGTAGGAGAACCTGGAATCATTGCCTCAATACCACAAAGCACCAGCTCAGAAACTGGAGAGAGCTGCAAAGGCTAGGTCTGACATGCATGTTTTATGCAAGGAATCACCTGGTATCAGAGGGCTGAACTTGGGCAGAAGCAAAGGGAAGGATGATACCGGCTCCTGAGAGGAGACTGAACACCATCACAACTTTAGAGGATCAAGGTGAGGTCATTTAATTGCAGGGTTGCAGGAAAATAAAGAGTGGGAGGAAATGGGACTGATGTGATTGCTCTGTTAGGGGCCAGAGTAGACTGATGGGACAAGTGGTTTTCTTCTGCATCATACTAAGCAAGTAAATGAATACTGTACTGTAAATTTTTATGATTCTATGACTGATCCATAATGATTCCACTTGAATATTTGGAAGATTTCTTCTTTATATGCTGAGGGGTCCTCATGAGCACCCTTGGTGATACTGAAGCAACTTCTGTTGTACCTGTCAGTAACTATAAACCACCAGGACTGGCCGACTGCTTGAAACAGAGAATACTTCCAAAGGCGTCATTAAATTCTTTTGCTTGCTGCAAAGGAATGTTCCATTGGAAACAACTCAGTGGAAGCTGCCTGGTAATCATGGCAAACTTCGTGCAATTTGCTGCAAGTCGTATTGTCAACAAGCGTTAAGGCATTTCAGAAGCAACTGTACGCAATGTCAGCAGCAACTGAAGTGCAATGTGGGAGTTAAATGGTGACCTTTCATAATGGGACCTTGGCAATTGAATACCAAAGACAGGTGTTCTGGATGTGGCCCACCATTTCCACCAGTATTATCTCCCTGCCCACGTACAGAATCTGTGCACTGAATCCTCAAGAGAATTACATAGCCACTGGACGAAAATCCTTGGAGAGTTTTGCTTCATCACTGATTGCCAAGATCCGTAAGATATAGGAGCAGAATTAGGCCATTTGGTCCATCGAGTCTGCTCTGCCATTCAATCCCATTCTCCCTGTAACCCTTGACCCCTTACCAAGCAAGAATCTATCAATTTCTCCCTTAAATACACCTAATGACTTGTCCTCCACCACCATCTGTGGGAACAAATTCCACAGGTTCACCACCCTTTGGCTAAAGAAACTCCTCCTCATCTGAGTTTTAAAGATAAGTCTCTTTATTCTGAGGCTGTGCCCTTGGATTCTAAACTCTCCTACTAATGGAAACATCCTCTCCATGTCCACTCTATCCAAGCCTTTCAATGTCTGGTAGATTTCAATGTGATG
>JARFYF010000053.1:35440096-35459508 GCA_030265395.1 Rhina ancylostomus | reverse complement strand
AAGACATTACAAAGGGAAGGCAGGGATGCATAGTTGAGGTTACAATCAGGTGAAATCAAGAATAGTTTTCAATGGTAAAGTGAGCTTTCAATATTTGGTCAATGAGATCTTGCATTTACATCTGGAAGGGATATTTGACTGCAGTGCCAGTCGCCTAGAGGGCACTTATGTTCTCACAAACTCCTCCCTAGCAATTTCCTACCATGTGCCCCTTGCACAAGCAGGCTGCCTTCAGAACGCCCTGCTCTTCAGGAGCTTGTGCAGGTTCTCTGTCCCCCTTTGAGGATTCTGTCACATTTTCCTCTCCCATCATCCACTCTTGCCAACATCTCTCAGTAACAAGAAGAATGCTCGATTGTATTGTACTTGAGCCTGTCTACCAAGAACCCACTGAAGCCCTGTGTAATCCGCAGGAGCACTCTGCCTCACAAGCTGCCCACCTGCCCATCAGTCTTCACACTGACTGTGGGACACTGCCCTCTTAACCCAACTGTGAATGATCTGCAGTTTGCTCATCAGCTACTTCAGAATCCACAAGGGAAATTAAATCACCCTCTACCCTGAGAGACTGTCCAAGAAGAAAGTTAGAGTGATCCTTCCTGAGATTGCAGACTTGGGAGGTGCAAATCAAAAATAAAAACTGCAGATGCTAGAAATTTGAAATAAAAGCTGAAGATGCTGGAAATACCCCACTATTTTCTTTCTGCTTTGTGAGGTGCTTTTGGAGTAACCAGGACAAGTACAACTTCTAACGGCTTGTTCCTGAAACAGTTACTTGAAGCAGTCTAGGCACAGTCATGGAACTGGATCAAACAGCTTTTGTGATTTTTTTAAAAAGTGTTTTTGAAAGTGTTAGGGAGATTGCCAATATTATTTTTAACTGGAAAAAGTAGCACAAACACGTTTCTCATTATGTTGATCACAGAGGTCATCAGGGGCTCGCAGGGATAAATTATGGGGGCATTTGCATAGAAAAGGCTTGTATTTGCTAAAGATGAATACATGATATGCGAGGATAATTAGAGTTAACAGGTTAGAGACTAAAGTTTTCAAGGCTGATATCAGCAAGCATTTGCTCACTAAAATGGCCGGGAAATCTAGAATTCTCTGCTCCAAAATGCTGTTGAAGCAGCTTGTCGTGTTGGGGCAGTCTCCCTGTCCTGAAAATGGTGTTGTGGAGTAAGTCATAGCCCTCTCCTGTAGATGGGGCTAGGAGCTGGAGTAATCACTTGTAGAGCTGTGATAGCTCTTGGTATCCTTGTTGGATCCATCAGTGATATCCAGGAAGAATGCAATTTGTAGTCCAGTGCAAACAATGAAGTGGCCAAGGCGCGGTTGAGAGAGTTGCTGGAGGAGGACGGGTTGCGGCAGAGATACAACTGACTTTTTAAAGTGCAGCACTTAACAATACACGGACCGAATTCACGTTGGAGAACTGGTGCTGGTGGAGATTGGCACCAGAAATCGATCGGAACAGTTTATTTATTTGTACAGTTGAAGAAACTGAGAGCTCAGGAACAGGCGTAGGACGCCAGGGAGCTGGTGCGAATACCGGTACCGTTAGGTCCCAGTGTTTGTGGGATCTGGCTGCAGGGTCCTGGTAAGAAAACTGATATTACGGTGTTTGAGTAACAAGTTAGAATCTGGTCACCTGACTCTCTTGAGGGCTTCAATCCCTATCAATTCAATCGCTAATCCCTCCTCTCTACAATAGTTCCAACCATACAATGAAGTGAAAGCATTAGCACAGAAGGTCCCTTCACATTACAGTGCAAGTCCCTGTACCTTGCAGATGAAAGTAAGAGGAAAATGCTTTGATTTATATGACGAAGGAATTTTTGGTACAAGATGTCCCACAGTGCTTCATGAAGAATATGATCCCTGGAGTTTTCCCCACAGTGATTGGGATCTTTTGTGTCCACCTGCGACGGAACAAACTCTAACCCAACATCGCATTCGCAAAGCCTATAGCTCTAGCAGTTCTATTGCAGAATCCTTAACTACCTCGCTGGAACGTCAGCCGGGATCATGTGCTCTAGACTCTGGAACTGGGCGAACCCATGCCCTTTAGACTGGGAGGCTGGGCCGACAAGTTGTCTTGAAGGGGAGATTGTATGATCAGAATTGCGACATCCCTGTCCCACAGCCAGGGTTTTAAGGAGGGCGAGGATACAATACAATGATTTGAAAATGATCAAGCATTGGATATGTTGTGCAGACTTAGCACTATGAGTATGGAGTGTAATTCATGGATGGAGGACAAGCTACCTCTTAAGGTGGGGCAGGAGACTGCGTTAGGAGCCATGGATTTGGGTTCAGTTTCTTAGTTTCCAAGTCTCCAAATTTCAAACTGGAATGTTTCTTGAGGAGCCGTGGAAATGAGTTGGAAGAGTGGAGCTGTGAGCAGTTAGTGTGCACTCTCCAGTTAAATCCTAGCTTAAACGTGGCTCAGACATGAGCACCTGATGACCCAGGATGGTTATCACTCTTCCAATCACAGATGAGCACTTTTAGCTGGGAAGGAAGCATCTGTGGAGAGAGAAGCAGGGGTAACATTTCAGACCAGAGGCCTTAATCACAACTTTTCAAGAAGTGAGGCCGAAATGTTAAATCTGCTGCCTCACTTGCTGAACATTTCAGCATTTTCTGTCTGTATTTAAAGTTCCCGTTATCTGTAGAACTTACTTCTGCATAATGACATGCATCCTATTCCCCTTGTGTTCACACTAATTCTCATTTCCCTCACCACCATCAAGGACATCTTCAAGAGGCAGTGCCTCAAGAAGGTGGCATCCATCATTAAGGGCCCCTCACCATTCGGGACATGCCCTCTTCTCATTACTACCATCAGGGAGGAGGTACAGGAATCTGAAGACCCGCACTCAATGTTTCAGGAACAGCTTCTTCCCCTCCGTCATTGGACTTCTGAACCCATGAACTCTACCTTGTTATTCCTCTTTTGCACTATTTTATTTATGTTTTAGTAACATGTAATTTTAATGCCTTGCACTGTACTGCTGCTGCAAAACAACGTTTCACAACATATGTCGGTGATAATAAACCTGATTCTGTTCACACACCCATTACACTATCCTCTTCCTGATCTCCCTTATGTTCTCCTTGCTCTCCTCTTCCTGTTCATCCTGACTTCCTATCTCCTGTTCACGTTAACAGTCTGTTCACCAACATTTCCAGTTCAGAGTGCCCTTCTGCATCCTGCTCACACCGAAACACTTGTCTTCCTACTCATGCTAACTCTGTTCACCCAGTCCACTTACGGTTCAGTTTACACTAACAGCTCACTATCTTCCTGTTCACTGACTCTTCTCTCTATTGTCGTTCTGTTAACACTAACTCTTCCTAATGTGTTTCCTGTTCATATTCTCTCTCTCGCTCTCTCTCTCTCTCTCTCTCTCTCTCTCTCTCTCTCTCTCTTTGTTTCTCTTCACAAACTATTTTTTCACTGTGCTCTTATTCGTTTACTCTGTGGTCATACTAACTCTATTCTTACCATCCTCTACTTGTTCACTCTTCTAAATCTCCTCTTGCTGTTCGCACAAATTGTTTTCTCAGTTCCCACTTCCTCTTCATGTTGCCCAACTTCCTGTTCACACCGGTTCTCCATTCACTATCCCCCTTCTGTTCAGCTCTTCACATAATCCTTTCCCTGTTCACACTGATGTTCTCCTTCCTATTCTCTTCCTGTATCACTTTCTTTTCTAAACACTCTTCCCGTTCTTACTCTTGTCCCATGATCCTCTTATTCATGTGACTCACCTCTCGCTCTGCATGTCCTAATCATCCTTCTCTATTCGTACAGTAGTTCTTCATATTTGAGACACAAGAGGCTGCAGATTCTGAAATCTGGAGCAAAAAAACAAACTTGGAGGAACTCAGCGGGTCAGGCAGCATCTGTGGTGGAGAAATGGGGAGTCGACATTTCAGCTCAAGACCCTACACCTACACTGCTGAAGGGTCTTTACTCAAAACATTGACTGTCCATTTCCCTCCATAGGGGCTGCCTGACCTGTTGAGTTCCCCCAGTAGTTTGTTTTTTGCTCTTAATTTCTTCCTGATCACACAAACATTATTATTACTATCCACTCATTCCCACTGACTCACTCTCACTTCTCTCTTCTTGGTTGGACTAGTTCCATTCTTACTACACTCTCTATTTGCAGACTTTATTCTCACCATCCTCTACTCACAGAATTGGTATCTGTGCAGTGGTCTTCACAATGCGGACAGGTGAGCAATGGGTCTTTGGAGACTTGGGTGTCTAAGTCATTCTCAACATTGGCTCTTGCATCAACAGTGTGACATCAGTACAAGTCTGCGAGATAGGGTTATGAATCCTTTCTGACACTTATTATTTGTAAGTCGCTAATAAGGGTGAGGCTTGGTCGAGTGGAGTGCACCTCCTGCACCATCTGGGAGGTCCTGGACGCTTCCACTGTTCAGGACCACACATGCAGGAAATGTCTCTGGCGGCAGCGGCTCGAGCTCTGCAGTGTGGAGCTGGAGCAGTGGCTGGAGGCAGTGTGGTGCATCGGAGAGCTTTGTGAATGGCACGTTTAAGGAGGCGGTCACATGGCATCTTTAATTGTGAATGGGTAGAGAAGCATGGACAGATTAAGAGGAGCAGCAATGTGGTGCACAAGTCTTCTGAGTCAATTTCACTCTCTAACAGATTTTCCCTTTGGGATACTGTTGGGGGTGACAATCCCTCACTGATGGGTGTGGCACCACTAGTGGCTCAGCTGCGCAGGAGGGGAGGAAGATGAATCTTCTGTCACCATTGCTCTTTCATTCAATGTTGAGGGGGACAGACAGATGTCTCTGGCTGTGGTGTCAGGGTCAAGGATGTCACTGAACAACTGCAGAAATATACTGAAGGGGAAGGGTGAATATATTGGTATCAATGACGTGGGTAGGTAAAAGGGAGGTCCTGCAAGCGGAGTTTAGAGAGTTAAAAGGGGTTTGGAAGCAGGTAGTAATTTTAGGAGTGCCATGTACCAAGTAAAGAAAGAAGAGCACAGAGCAGGTGGGATCTGCACAAAATGGACTGGTAGCACCTAACAGGGCTGTGACCAATCTCCTTACAATGAGTTTTTTGCTAATGCTGTTGGAGAGGTTTAAACTGGTTTGACAGGCAGGGGATGTGAACTTCAAAGGGAATTCAGGAATGAGAAATAGTGGGAAGGGGAAGTTATAAAAGTAGTAAGCAAAATAAACATTGGCAAAAAACCAAATGGGGTTGAAGTGCAGAAAATTATTAAAATGACAAGATTAATGGCACTGTATCTGGATGCCCAGAGCATTTGCAACCAGGGAGATGAATTAAAGGCACAAATGAGTATGATCTCACTGCCATTACAGGAACTTCATTATGGGAAGTTGCAGGGCAGCTGACAATTAGGAAGGACAAGTAAAGTGAATGGTGGAGGATTATTAATAAAGGAAGGGATCAGAGCAGTGGGAAATGATGTTGGCTTGACAGATCACTATGTAGAATTAAAATCAATTTGGAATGATTTGCCCCCTCTCCACCCCCATTCAGTCACCAAGTGGAGATGATGCTTGTGCATGTTTAGGGCTGAAATCATTAAGAGAAACATCCATTCAACATCCAACCCATCAGTTCCCTTCAAAATCAATTGCATTTCACAAAGACTAACTCTTATCCTAAGGGATTACCTCAAAACAACCTGAACTGTTTCTTTTCCAGATCAATGAGGTTGAAAATGACCCTGGGTCAATAACTAGGTGTTGTACCATCGTTGATGTGATTTGAAGGACTTTACACCAGAGCCACATGTCCAGTGCTAACAGTGGCCCTGATGGAAAGTCAATTGTCAAATTTCCCACTGGGCACTCAGAGGCATAGAAATAGACACCAAGAACATTGGTGGGAGTTATTTATAGGCCGACAAATATTAGTCTTAGTAATGGGTGTGCCATAAATCAGAAAAAGGGGGGTTCTTCTCATGGGTAAAACTGTAATCATGGGAGACTTTAACCTACATAAAAATCGGGTGAATCAATTTGCTATAATAAGGATGATGAATTCATGGAATGTGTACGAGATGTTTTTCTGGATCAATATGTTGAAAGAAAAGACTATGTTGGATCTGCAGTCAGAGGGAGAACGTACAAACTTTATATAGACCACACCAGAGGTCAGGTTTGCACCCAGGTCTGTGGAGCTGTAAGGCAGTGGTTCTACCAGCTGCACCACTGTCACCCTATCTTCCCCTTTAGTTAAAGGGAAGGTGTTAGAGGTCCCTGGGGAAAAGTTTTATCTTCAGCGTGAATGTCTCTATATGGTGCGACAGGACAGCAGTTTGTTCTCTGACTGCCACACAACAGTTGATCCTCGGACCGGTGTGAGGAAGAGCAGCAGTAAACTGTGTGGCTGCACGTGCCGGCCAGGGGCCTGGTATCAAACGTGGTTAGAAGGATTAGAGGGGAGGTGAGGATTGTATCTTTCACCCAGAGGGTGGTAGTGGTCTGGATTCCACACCTGAAAGGTGTGACAGAGGCACCACATTTATACACTACTTGAAGATTCATGACCTGTTGGGCTACGGAGCCGGTGCTGGAAGGTGGGATTTGGCTGGTGAGCTGTCTCATGACCAGCACAATGGGCCACGTGGCTTCTTTGTGTGTTGTACATTTTCTGAGATTCTTGTAACATAATTGTGGACGTCCTCTGTGTTCTCTTCAGTGCAATTGCGTTGCTTCTGTAATGGAGTGACCAGAACTGTACGTCGTACTCCAGCTGTGGACCAATGAGCGTTATCCAATTCTAGTATGACCTCTCTGCTCTTGTATTCAGTACCTCAGCATCCAATCTGCCTCTTTAACCTTTTCAACCCATCGTACTACCTTTTGAGGATCAGTGGATATTTACTCTACTGTTCTTTTCTTAATCCACACAACTCAATATCCTCCCATTTATTGTATATTCCCTTGCCTTGTTGCACTCCTCTCTGAATTGAATTCCCACTTTTCTGCCCAACTGACCAGACCATCTGTATCTTCCTGCAGTCTAAACCTTTCCTCTTCAACCACTTGCCCAATTTTTTTTGTATCAGGTGCATACATCTTAAGTGAAGTCTAAATCATTGATGAGTGTTACAAAAAGGACTGGGTGCTGACCCCTGTTGAACACTTTCAGTAGCAGCCTTCTATTCAAAAGACAAGTCAACCATAACAATGAAAAAAATAGTGCTGTGCAACTAAGAAAAGTTTTAAACTAGAGTAGACCCAGACGGTGTCTATTTCTATGCCTCTGAGTGCCCAATGGGAAATTTGACAATTGACTTTCCATCAGGGCCACTGTTAGCACTGGAAATGTGGCTCGGGTGTAAAACTCCTTCACATTGCATCAACGATGGTACAACACCCAGTTATTGACCCAGAGTCATTTTCAACCTCATTGATCTGGGTTCAGGTTGTTTTGAGGTAGTTCCTTAGAGTAGAGGCTAGTCTTCTTGAAATGTAAATGATTTTGTGGGGAACTGATGTGTTGGGTGTTGAATGGATGTTTCCCTTAATGATTTCAGTCCTAAATGTGCACGTGCACAACCATCATCTCCACTTGATGACTGAATGGGGATGCAGAGGGGGCAATGCAAGTTGAACAGTTTCCTACTTATCCTGTAGGTTACCTCCATGCCAGCTTGTTGGAGGTGAGAAAGAATGAGAAGCATGTTGAAGCAGTGATGCGTCTTTCATTTTCCCCCAGAGTACAGTGTTTGAGTGTGCAGTGGACTGTTTAGTTAGAATCATGACATGTGACAGATGTATATTGGAGACAAACTTGTTGAAGGGCACCAAATTTAAGCTGGCTTCTTCTCCACTGAGTTGAAACCTTTCGTGAAGTTGAAAAAGGCTGTGCATTATAGTTGGTGTTCCCTGCATTTCTTCTGAAGGTGATGCAGGCTAGAGGTCAAGTCCACTGTGCATCTTAATGTACAGGGTCCACACTGCAGCTCCAGAAGTACTTTTACCCACTGAGTGGAAGAGGATGTTTACAAAGACTTTGTCTGTGACGCGCCTCTCTAGTTACTGCAATAAAAAAACACAATGCTGGAAACACTCAAGCAGGTCAAGCAGAATCTGTGAAGAGAGAAACTGAGTTAATGCTTCAGTTCGAAGACCCTTTGTCAGAACTTGGAAAGTGGGGAAAAGAATGTGTAGCTTTAAATAGTGGAGAAGGTGGTGAGAGGGGTAGAGGGAATATCTGTGATAGGGTGAGGTTGGGTTTGCTGTGGGGTTGAGCTGAGGGTTTTGATGGGAGTGGTTAGAGGGAGATTACACCTTTTCACCTGTGTGTGTTACTTCCCACAGCCCTGCTATGAGTGTGTTTCAGTTTCCTAGATTAAAGGTATAATGAATTAATCAAAGAGCCTGGGTACTCTTTAAAACAACTTTGAGTTCCTTTTTTTTCCCAAATATTCAGCTCTTCTTCCTTCACTGGTCTTTCAAATAGCAAAAAAAACCATTCACCCATTCTCCCCTCTTGTTGCTTTGACAATTATCTGATGTCAGAATTTGTTTCCTGCCAACAGAAACAGTTTATTTGCATTATTAAAATCTCATGAGATTTTCTTTACATATCATGTTTCTTCTTAACCTGCTCTGTTGTGAACAACACTTGTTTCTCTAGTCTCGCCGCACAACTGAAGTCCCCTATCCCTAGTACGATTCCAGTAAATCCCTTCTGTACCCATTTCAAGGCATGGTATCTTAATTCCAGTGCCAAGAACTGAGCACAGCTGAGGCTGGTGTTTTATAAAGACCTTCTAATGATCTTCTGGCTGTTCCCTTGTTTCATAAAGCACAGGACTGTGGTTCTACCTCACTGCCTCATCCAAAGGCTGCAGGTTTGAGGAAAGCCCCTACACCTCTGTGAACTGTACCCAGGGTGAGGGAGGTGAAGTGTTGGGGAGCTGAAGCCTGTTTCCTGTAAATGTGTGGAAGGAGAAAGCTCAATCAGTGAATGAGGAAGTGAGACCGCAGTAAGCAGTTGCTGAGAAAGACTTTTTTTCTCAGTTTTGTCGCTCATCTCGCCCGTACATTGAAGTCCTGCCTTGTGTCTCTTTCCTTCCGATAGATTGAGTTTGGGTGGCGACCTTTTCCCTGGAGGATTGGAGCCCTGGGCTGACAGAGATGTGGTGGTTCCAGCAGGGGATGAGCTTCCTTCCGGCCGCATTGGTCATCTGGTCGGGAGCTGCCTTCGTCTTCTCCTTCATCACGGCTGTCACACTGCATCACGTTGACCCGTTGGTGCCATACATCAGGTCAGTCACATGGTGGGATGGGGTGAAGCTCAGCTGCAGCCACAGCACCGTGGGGATAGTGGGTGGTCCAGGCACAAAGAGTGACCTTGCAGCAGAGTGAGTGCTGACTGCCCTGTGTCAGCTTGGTGTCTGAGGAAGGCCCTCTGGAATCTGCAACACTGCCACGTCTGCTGTGCCTTTCCAGCACTATCCGTGCTTTAGTTGAGATTTCCAGCAATCACACTATTTTACTTCTGAACCAACTGTTCCAACACATCTACCAGGAGCTCCCCATTAACCCTAGGATTAGATCTGGGATCTAATCAATACTCTGTGGGCCAGAAAATGCAGAATAGGGCAGTCAGAATGCAAGACAGATGTGTTAACGATCCCAGGATCCCCCAGCTTCTGGTGAAGGGTTGCTCCTGAGGGCTGTGGTCACTGCTGCCCTGCTGCATTTACCAAATTAGCCTTCCAGCCTCTGCATCCTTATCTCAACCCCCAACGACTCTCTCACCCGATCTCTGTCCCCGCGTTGGGACTTGCTCCGTTTTAAAGGGGTGAAGCAAGTGCCATTACAGGTCTTTGTGGGCTCACCCTTGCAACCTCTGGACTTGGATATCTCACAGTATTGTGGGAAAGCAGTGTTCTTCCTATCAACCACCAGTGTTCCTACAGCTCCAGCTGCTTGCCCATCCTGCATTTAGCCTACTGCCTCTGTTGGCTGTACTTCCACCTGCCTGGGCCCCTTGCCCTGGAATTCCTCTGATCATTTAGGTTTATCATTAAAATGTTGCTCTGCCACCAAGATGCTCTGCTGTACTGTGGTTAATAATCAATTCCTTGTAGTGCCTCAAGGCATTAATACATATGGGGTGGCACAGTGGGGGAGCTAGTGGAGCCACTACCTCACAGCTCCAGAGACCCAGGTTTGATTCTGTCCTCTGGCACTGCGTGTGTGGAGTCTGCACATTCCCCCTGTGACCATGCAGGTTTCCTCTGGATGCTCTGGTTTCTTCCCATATTCCAAAGACGTGGGTCAGTAGCTTAATTGGCTGCTGTAGGTTACCCCTGGTGTGAGTGGTAGAATTTGGAGGGGAGTTGATGGGAATTTGGGGAGAATAAAATGGGATTGGTGGTTGATAGTTGGCATGGACTGGGGTGGGCCAAGTAGCCTGTATGATTCTAAATGCTTTTTGGGTGCTTACAGTTTGCTTTTGATAATTATTCAGTGGATGTTTCCATATATCAGCTGACATCTGGAATCAATAGAAAGTTAGGCAGAAAATAAGGTAAAAGGATCTTTTTAATTGCAGGCAGAATTCTTGTTACAATAATCTAAGTGTGATTGTTGATGGCAGAAGAGATGGGTGCACGAGTTGGCTGTGCAGCTCTTCACACCCATTCTGTCATTAGCTGAGATCGTGACCTGGCTTCTGAAGTCCATTTCCAGCCTGGTAACCAAATTTCCTTATTCCCATGATACCTGGCAATCTGTACATCTCAGGCTTGAATGTACTCAATGATTTGAATGACCACAGACCTCAGAGGTTGAGAATTTGGTTGCCCCTCCATCACAGGGTCATACAGCATGGAAGTAGGCCCTTCAGCCCATCTTGTCCCTGCTGGTCATTGAGCTCTAATTTAGTTTTACTAATTCCCATTTTATTCTCCCTACATTCTCATCAACTTCCTCCCCAGATTCTAAGTTGGGGTCAATGTTCAACAGACAGTTAATCTACCTGTCTGCACATGTTTGGGATGTGGGAGGAAACCAGAGCACCCGAAGGAAACCTAAAAACTCACGGGGTGACAGGAAAAAGTGCAAGCTCCACGCAGACAGCAGCCGAGGTGGGGATTGAACCTGGATCGCTGGAGCTGTGAAGCAGCAGGTCTGCCACCTGCACCACTGTGTCACCCTATTGAATATGTCCTGGGGATATTCCGTGCTTGTTCGAGGTTCTCCACCAAGAAGAAATGGTCTCTCACTGTTTAAGTGGTGAATCTTTTTGTACAACGCATTCCTTGGCACTCTAATGAATGCAGGTCAAATCTCCTCAGTTGTTGATAAGCAAAATACTGCAGATATTGGAAGCCTGAAATAAAAGCAAACTGACGGAAACACTCGGGATCTGTGGAGAGAGTAATAAAGCTAATGTTTTACATCAATGACCTTTCATCAGAACTGGGAGAATGTTAGAGACTTTAAAACAAAAAACAAAGTTTAATATTGCAGAGGAAGGAGCAGGGAGAACAAAAGGGAAAGGCCTGTGATAGGGCAGAGGGTGGGAGAGTTTGAATGACGGTGATGGTGCTGCTGACTGAAAATATGGTAAAGGGGCTTGTGAATGACAATAAATGTGTCTGGTGTTGGGTACTTGCCTCCATTAGTTGGATCATTGAGTATGAGAGTCAGGAAGTCGTGTTGCAGCTGTGTACATGTTTGAAGTATTGTGTACAGTTCTGGGTGCTGCACTACAGCAATGATGTGGAGGTTTGGAGAGGGTGCAGAAGAGGTTCACCAGGATGGAAAGAACTCGCTATAAGGAGAGATTGGACAAACTTAGATTGTTTTCTCTGGAGTGTCAGAAGCTGAGAAGTGACCTGATAGAAGTTCATAAAATTCAGAGGTCTAGATATGGTAGATAGGGTCTTTTTTCCCAGGGTGGCAATGTCAAACACAAGAGGGCATAGCTTTAAGGTGGGGTGGTGGGGAGGACTTGGAGAAAATTTAAAGGAGATTTGCAAGCTTTTTATACAGAGTGCCTGGAACTTGCTGCCAGTGGTAGTGGTGGAAGCAGATATAATGGCAATGTTTAAGAGGCATTTAGATAAATATATGAATACGTAGGGAATGGAGCGACACCACGGCCAAGTAAGCTCACCAGTGCCTCTATTTTCTCAGGAGACTAAAGAAATTTGGCATGTCCCCCTTGACGCTACCAACTTTTATCGATGCACATAGCTGGCTACATCACTGCATGGTATGGCAACTGCTCTGCCCAGCACCGCAGCCAACATAATCAAAGACTCTACCCACCCGAGACATTCTCTCTTCTCTCTCCTCCCACCAGGCAGTAGATACAAAAGCCTGAAAGTGCGTACCACCAGGCACAAGGACAGCTTTTACCTCGCTATTATAAGACTACTGAATGGTCCCCTAGTATGATAAAATGGACTCTTAACCTGACAATCTATCTTGTAATGACCTTGCACCTTATTGCCTACCTGCACTGCACTTTCTCTGTAGCTGTGACACTTTACTCTGCATTCTGTATTGTTTTACCTTGTACTATCTCAATGCACTGGGTAATGAATTGGTCTGTATGAATGGTATGCAAGACAAGATTTTCACTGTACCTCTACAAAGTGACAATAATATTCCAATTCCAACATACACCACATGCAGGCAGATGGGATTAGTTTAAATTGGTATCATGGTCAGCACAGACATGGTGGGTCAGACGGGCCTGTTCCTTTGCTGTACTGTTCTGTTCTACAAGTAGGAAATAGATGAAATCCGAAATAACCAGAGGACGAGAAAGGGAAATGTCCAGGATGTTGGAAATGTAAGGTACAAGGCTGAAGTGGCTGATTATCTGAAATTGTTGATCTCAATTATAGAATCAAAACAAAAATACTGCAAATGCTGGAAAAAAACTCAGCAGGCCAGTCAGCATCTGTGGAGAGAGAAACTGTTAATATTTTAGGTCAGTTGACTTTATTGTTGAATCTTGAAAACTGTAATGTGCTGAATCAGAAGGTGAGGTGCTGTTCCTTGCACTTGCATGAAGCTTTGTGGAACCGTGTAGGAGTCAGAGGTCAAGGCGGGAGGGGTTTGGAGGATTATTTCAACAGGTAACTGGAAGCTTGGGATCACACTTTTGGCTGAATTGGCTACTCTGAGCCTTTTGAAAATCCAGGTCCAGCATCTACTGGCTTCCTCTTGCCTATCCTCCTCGTCACATTCCAAAAAATACTAAATTTTTCTAACTTAATTTTCCTTTAATAAAGCAGTGTTGATTTTTCCAAATCATGTATTGTAATTTTCTAAGTATCCTTACTGATGGATTACAGCATTTTTCTTGGCAACTGATGTCAGACCTACTGGTCTGCAGTTTGCAGTTCCCTGTTTTGTCCCTTGCTCTTAAACAGAAAAGGAGAGACAAAAAGAAAGGTTAGAAAACAAATAGAAAAACGATTTGGGATGATTCCAGTATCTGGAGAATTTTGGAAGATCGTCACCAAGTTTACTTGTGTTATGGCAACACCCCAACATATTTCTGCAACAGTTGCCACAGCACAAGTAAGAAAGACATATGCAAAGAGAAGTAGCTCATTTATCAATTTAATCCATTAATCTGTGACTCAATTCTCTATCCCTTGAGTTTCATAACCAGCAAAAATGTGTTTATCTCGGCCTTGAAAGCACCTATTGTCTCCACAGCTTTTTCAGAAAAAGTTCTAGATTTCCCCTTGAATTACAGAATGGTTATAGTATGGAAGGAGGCTATTTGACCTATGGAACCTATCCGAGGTCCGTCAAAGAGTGTTCCACTCTGCCAGCCCCCTTCCCTGTAATTCTTTCCATTCGGATACTTTCAGATGACTTCTGAACACTGCAGCGGAATCCTCCTCCACTGCCACCCCAGCAGTGCATTCCACACCCTTTACTCATACAAAGTCAATGACGTTTGCTCAGATCTGCTGATTATCTTCTTCCCCTTAAGAGTTTCTTTCTTCTCCCAGTTTTGAGCCATTGAGCAGTAATCATTATTCTACAATCAAGGGTCACTTTTGCAAAAAATAATTTCATGTGAGAGCCACATTAACTACAAAATTAACATTCCTTATTGCGCCTGAATGGCTTTCTCTCCCTGTTACCCTGCCCTCTCAGTATTTCTTTTATTTCACGAGTAATCTCACTTTGCTTTTTCTGTACCCACCCTTCTAAAAATATTTCTCTCTCTCCCTGCCCTCTCTCCCCGTCTTGTTTGACAGTCTTTTGGAATATCTTGAGCCTGCAATGGGCTGGATAGTTAAAAGTGGACCAGTGGGTTTACGGTTTGCAGCAGGATCTATGGAACCACCAGCCAAGGGGTTCCTATTTCAAAATATAGGCTTTTGGGATTGACTGTTGCATGTAGTGCTCGTGTGTGAGTTGCCTTGGGGGGGGGGGGGGTGGAAAGTTGGTGTGTGGGTGTGTGTTTATGTGCCCCAAGCAGAGGGAGAGAGTCTTCCCTGCAGTGTGACACCAACCTTCAGCATCTTAGAGTTTCTACCCCCTCCATCTCCCAACTCTCTGAACTCTTCCTGCTCTCCCACAGAAGCCCCTCTCTTCAATCCTTTCCTCCCTCTCTGGGAACAACAGCCCACGTTCCTGCCATAGCCCAATCCATGGCTCCCTACTGCACACTTGGACCTGCATTCCTGGCCACATTCTGTTGGCATATTTAGCCCCATTCCTGGCCAACTTCCATCAGCACATTCATCTAATATTCCCAGCCATACCCTGCTGGCACCCTCAACCCTGTTCCTGGCCAAACTCCACCCACACACCAGCCCATGTACCTTGTTGAGTTCTGGTCTTTGGCTTCTGTAGGATACACATTTATGGTTACTGGGAGCATTGCTATCTCGTAGGCCACTGCCATAGATGGTTGCTATTCTCCAGTCCCTCACTCGTGTGGCTTCTCTGGATATGTGTGTCCAGGCTCTGAGCTTTGGGTGACTTTGGAGGATGGTGGGGAGAGCTAAGCACCAGTGGAGTTGGTCTGTCTTCACTCAATGTCCATGTGCCCATTTGTCAGCTTGAGCTGCTGGTTGATGAAAGTCATCTTTTCCTACCCCATTGGGAAAGGTCTAAAGATTAGTTGCAGAAACAGTAAATCCTGTAGTTTTAGGGTTCAGACATCTTGGGGATAGATCCTCAGATCTTTCTGATCAAAATCTCACAGAATGAAACGTAACCAACTGTCCAAGGGAGAAAAAAGTGGATTTCTAATTGTTTTTAAGCACTTTCTGATTTTGGTCTGTATGTTGCCAGTGATTTAGTCACAAACTGCCTGTTATAATATGTAGTGCACTCCCAAGTTATTTCAGGCACCAAGGTTCCCATTCAGGCAAAGTCTGGAGTATTGCTAAATGTTTGCATAATATTGTTTTGTGAATGACATGGTAATGCTGCTCAGAAAGGGAGTTGGAAGAATGCAAGGGGGTGAGGAAAGGGTTAATTACTTTGCCCAAACAAGATGCACAGTGAAACTGAAGACTGAAGTGGTTCCTGTTCCTTTATCTAACTGAGCGTTAAGCCAACAATTCTTTCCCATCTGTTTCCATCTGGTGCTGATATTTCTCGCTCTTGCTCTCCTGCACCCACTGGTTTACCTCCTCTCTCTGTTCCCATAACTGGTATCTCTCTGCACTGTTTTGTCTGTCACTTCTTTATTTTCCTTACTCTTATCGTCTAGCTGCTTCTTGCCATTATGTTCTCAGTCTGTTGCATCTTTGTCACTGTCTCTATCTGTTGGGACTCTGTGCCTCTCCCCACACTCCCCTATATTTCCCTCTGTCTGTCTCTGTACTCGTAAAATTTTGCCTGATTAGTTGGGCATTTCCTACACTCATGTCACAGCTTTTACAACTCTTTTTTTTGTCCCCCTCTCTCTCTGTTCCCTTGTTAACCTATGAACTGGATGGCTTCATCAAAAACTCATCACCATGGTAACCTGGCCTCCCCTTGTCAGAGAGATTCCTCTTGTCCTATCCATCCTTCCAGTAACTTCTCTGCGACTTAAAACTTTTTCTCTCTTCCCCAGTTCTGACGAAGGGTCTTCGACCTGAAACGTTAACGCTGCTTCCCTCTCCATGGATTCAGGTCTTCGACCTGAAACGTTAACTCTGCTTCCTTCTCCTGACCTGCTGAGTGTTTACTGTTGATTTTTTTTAAATATCCGGACACGGGTCGGATCAAGTTTAGCAAGTGATACGTCATAGTCAGGTGAATGAGAAGATGCAACATTAACTAAACGATCCCTTTATAAAGGGGTGCAGAACCAGACTAGAGGGAAACAAGGGTAAGAGACCTCCAGCTTGACACACTGAGCTACAGAGTACAGAACTAACGAATTTCATCTGTGTCATTGTAAGACATTGTTGGGCCTCAGGTGGAGTATTGTGTTCATTCCCAGCACCATGCTTGTGAGAGTGATGTTAGGATGTAGGTGAGGATGTGGATCGGATTTACTGGGATATCTCCAGGGATGAGGATGTAGATGGGCTGGGGAAACTCTGAGTTTTTTTAGATATTTTGGATCCCCTAAAGTAAAACATCTGTCTTCCATTTGCCCATGGAATCACACAGCATAACACAGGCCCTTCAGCCCACAGTGTCTGTGCTGACCACCAACCACCCATTTACATTCATCCCATTTTATTCTACCCAGATTCCCATCAACTCCTGCCAGATTTTACCACTCATCTACACGCTAGTGGCGACATACAGCGGCCAAACCGCATACCTTTGGGATGTGGGAGGAAACTGGAGCACCAGCAGGAAACCCACACAGTCACAGGGAGAACACGTAAATTCCCCATGGACAGCACCTGAGGTCAGGATCGAACCTGGGTCTCTGGAGTTGTGAGGCAGCAGCTCTACTGGCTGCACCACTATGCTATGTGTGTGGACTTGCCCCTGGTTTAATAAGACACATTTGGAATATGGTGTTCAGTTTTGGTTGCCCTGCTGTAGAAAAGATGCCGTTAAACTGGAAAGAGTGCAGAGGTGATTTACAAGGGTGTTGCCGGGACTCAAGGGACTGAGTTATGGAGAGAGGTTGAGCAGGTTGGGATGTTTTTCATTGGACTTTAGGAGAATGATGGGTGATCTTGCAGATGTGTATAAAATAATGAGGGGCATAGACAGACAGAATACACACAGTCTTTTTCCCAGGGTTGGGGAAATCAAGAACGAGAGGGCATGGGTTTAAGGTGAGAGGGGAGAGATTTAATAGGAACCTGAGGGCAAGCTTTTCACCCAGAGTGGTCAGTATGTGGAACAAGCTGCCAGAGGAAGTAGGTGAGGCAGGTACATTAACAACATTTAAAAGACACTTGGGCAGGTACATGGATAGAAAGGTGTAGAGGGATATGGGCAAACACTGGAAAATTAGACTAGCTTGGATGGGCATCTTGTCGGCATGGACGAGTTGGGGGTGTAGGGCCTGTCAGAGATGATTGTATGACACTTGGGATGGCACTTTAGAGTAATTTCAATGATTCCATTGGTCTCTAGTAACTTTGAAGCACTCTGTTAGAGTACTCCACAATTTCTTCTTTCCTGAAGAAGAGATTCCCAGCCTGTTCAACCTTGCCTGACACATAAAAGCTTAGTTTAGCCTTCACCACGGTAAAACTTCCTTTCACCTCCTCCAGAGCCTCTCTCCTTTCTGTAACATGTGTGAGTGCCGTTCCAAACGTGATCTAACCAGTGTTTCATCGGTTTGACAGCCTTCCTCAGCTTTCCAAATCTGTCCCCCTCGAAGTGATCTCTGGTACTTTGGTCATGGAATCAAAGAAATACAGCACGGAAACAGGGTCTTTGGCTGACCAAGTCCACACCAATTATCAACCACCCATTTACACTAATCCTAAATTCATCCCATTTGTTTTATTATTCTCCCCACATTCCTGGAAGGTGCACCCAAGGGAAACCCATCCCGTCACGGGGAGAACGTGCAAACTTTGCGTGGACAACACCCAAGGCTAGGATCGAACCCGGGTCTCTGGTGCTATGAGGCAGTGGCTCTACCAGCTGTGCCACCTTTAAGGTCCTTTGGGACCTCATTGATTTGATTCACAACTTTTAGTAATTTGTGTGTCTGCCTCAGATCCCCAGACCCTTTAGCATGGAGTGTGTTGTTTGATTCTTAAACAGCAGCCTTCCACTTATCAATACCAATTCATTTGCCAATTCTTCTTCTATTCTGTGAATTTATTTTCGGCTTCTTGTAAGTAGCCCTTGGTGAAAAGCTCAACTCTTGACATGGTGCTTGTGATCCTCAGTCGTAAATTGTTTGTATAAATGGTGAGCAACAAAGGCACCAAATCCAGCAACACAGACTGCAGGTCTCAACGGGCACTTTTGCCTGGTTGCAGTCCATTGGACTGTCCACTTGTTCTTCCCCTTCTTGTTATGAATGTTGAACTATTTTTTAAAAGAGACAACCCATTTAAATTCAACATACCTTGGCAATTTCCAAATTATCCAGTGAACCCACAGTTAATCGACTGCACCCCCAGAACGTGGGCCCCTCTCTGGTGGAGCCTGAGCATGGGCCCCCGCCCTCGCCCAGCCTACGGCACGTCTTACGGTGAGGAGGATGTGAAGTATAAGGTTAACATTTGAAGTGTTTTAGATGGCATGGTGTTGAAGGGCAGCTGTGGTATTGTTCCGGCACGGAAGGAGGCCAGTCGGCCCATCCGTTCTGTGGGGTGGTATTTCTAGCTCGTACTTGGTGTGGTTGTGAATGAATTGTTGCGTGTACTTGTGGACACCAGGTGGTGTCAGACCCTGGTGACTTAGTTTTACATGAGATGTCACTGGCACTCGCAAGCATATAATCAGGCTCGTTCTCAGACAATGAATGCTGTGTTCATCGCTGTATGTGCTCCAACCCCAGAAGCAACAGATGAGGCCAAGGATCAATTCTACTCCTGGCATTAGAAAATCCTGGGCCACGTGCCAAAGGGAGTCCCTCTGACTGTCCTGGACAACTTGAGTGACACAACCTGCGGTGATTTCAGTGCTGACCAAGCCCAGCGAGGGGTTGCAATGGTCTGACCAGCAGCCAGACGTCCCCACTGAAGCGCCAAATCATGGCGGAGATGTACCCTGATGCACGTTCATCAACCCTGTCTCGCTCATGCAGGACGTGGCAAATGCACCGGGGATCTTGAAGTGACGTGATCGTGAAACGTCTTTGAGAAAGAAGACTAGTCTGATGAGAGAAAATGCTGGAAACACTCAGCAGGTCGGACTGCATCTGTGGGAAGATAAATAGTCAATGTTTTTCTCTGGAGCGGCGGAGGCTGAGGGGTGATCTGTTGGAAGTGTATAAAATGATG
>JARFYF010000053.1:34943137-34953379 GCA_030265395.1 Rhina ancylostomus | reverse complement strand
CCTCACGCTGTCGCACAAACGTATGCACATAAACATACCTAGTGTGGTGAATTGGGCTAGTCAACTCAAGCACAATAGCTGTCTGGGAATACAATGAAGTGAATCACAAGCACAAAGAGCCTCAAGGGAATATGACAGGAATAATTAATAGAAAACGTGTCTTAAAAGAAGTGAGGACTGGGCTCTTAAAATATCACGGATATAAAGTGTTTGGGGAAAAAAAGCAGGGAAGGGTAAAAGGGAGATGGGCATTGTAGTACTGATTAGAGAAGACACTGTTGGAAAGAGAGAATGCCAGAGGGGGACAGGACACAAAGCATTTGGTTAAAGCTAAGGAGCAATGACTAAGATTATACTTCTTGGAGTGTTCAATAGGACTCCAAATAGTGACGCAAATCTGTACAGGGATATGCAGAGTGTGATAGCAAGGACTTTAATCACCAAAATATCAAGTATGTTAGAGTGAAGGGAAAGGAGGGGTAAGAATTTCTAAATTGTGTTCAGCAGTATTTCCTCCTTCAGTGTGTTCTCGATGAATGAGTCATTGCTGGAACCATTGGGGATGGGGAAGGGTCAGGGGAGGATTGAGGGCAAGTGGACCAAGTATCAGAGGGAGAACATCCGGAGGAGTAAGATTGATCACTATATAGGTTTACAATAGTAACGAAGGGTCAAGAACAATCTTAGAAACCAGGGGATTGAGTCAAAGTAAAGCGGGACCAAAAATATACAGGAAAAACCATAATGGAATAACTGGGGATCTTTCATGAGAAGTTCTAGGATGCAGTTCCACCAGAGGGACATGTCAGGTAACCAAAGACAGGACTCCTTTAATGACCATAAATATTATAACAAAACAAAAAGGGTTACAATGCAGGTTGGGTGAATTCTAACAGTAAGAGCCAGGCTACACGCAATAAATTGAGAGTGGAAATGAAGCAGAAAATGAGACTGACAAGGAGAGAACAGAATGGCACTCTCGCACAAAAAGCAGTAGCTAGAAACTCAAGTTACAGTTTTCCATCTGAGGTCAACAGACCACCAGCCAAGGGCATTGCAGAATATTGGTAACAAAGGCAGTAAATAGGAAGTATGGATTACATCACTGAGTAGCCCATCCCTATTTCCACGTGATGCACTCAAAGACGTTAGCTGTATACAACATGTATTTAAATGCAGCTCTGAGCCTCAACTATTTGCAATCTATACTAGTGACTTGGATGAAGGGACCAAGTGGCCAGATTTGCTGATGATGGAAAGATAACAGATTAGCAAAGGGGAGGAGGTCCAAAAAGGTGGATTTAAGTGAGCGGGCAAGAAGTTGGCATTTATGGGAAATGTGAGGGTATCCACTTTGTAGAGGTGAAAGGGATCTGTGGTCCCTGGTACCTGAAACATAAAAAATGAACATGCAGGTGCAGTAAGTGGTTAGGAAGACTAAGGGAATAGTGGTCTTCATTGCAAAGGGGTATGGAGTTTAAGAGTAGGGGTATGGGGTGGGGGGGGGGGGCGGTGAAGGCAGTGATGAGGCCAAGATGGGATCAGCCATGAGCTTACTGAGTAGTGGAGGAGACTCAAGGGGCCAAGCAGCCCACTCCTGCTCCTGCCTTTTTTGCTCTCAATGCTGACCCCCACTTCTCTGTCCCTAGATGCTGCCTGACCCAAGAAAAGGCAGCAGGAGTACGCCGTTAACCCATTCAGCCCGTTTCCCCTTCAGAAAGTTCACGTCTCGCCACACCCCATGAACTGCCTTGGAGGTTAACTGTCAATCTTCAGCTTGAATAAATTCATTGATTCTACCTCCATGGTTCTATGGAGAAGAGAACTCGAGAGAGTCACCACCCTCTATGAGGAGGAATTCTTCCATCTGAAATGGGCGACTGCTTATTACTGAAACCATTCCCCCTGGTTCTAGGGGAAACGTCCTCTCTCCATCCACCCTGCTCCCACTCCTCTGAATTTCGGTCTTACCTGAATCACCTCTCATTCTGCTATACTCCAATTAGCACAGGTTTCTTCATATGCAAAGCCCTTCACCCTAGAACTTAACCTAGTGAACATTCTCTGCACTGACACCAACACACAATACTCCAGGTGCTGTCTCACAAGCGACCTCTAAGGTTGCATCAAAACTCCCCTACTTTTACACTCCATACCCATTGCAATAAAGGCCAGTATTTCATTAGCCTCTCTAATTAAACACCCTGTATTGACATGGTACTCCCTGTAGTTAATATACTCAGGCCCCCAGATCTCTTTTTCCACTCAATATTTTGTACTCATTCCATTTAAATAATGTTCCTTTTACATTCTTTCTTCCAAAATGGTTAACTTCACTTTCCCACATTATACTCCACCTACCAGATTCTTGCTCACTCACTTAACCAATCTATATCCCTTTGCAGGCTCTGTGTTCCTCTCACAACTTGTTCTTTCACCTACCTCTGTATTATCATAAATACAAGTCTTTTCATCCAAGTCATAAATCTAAATAGTTGACCCCCAACATAGATCCCTGTGGAATCCCACCAATTATTCATTGCCGAAATGAAAACGACTCATTTATCCTCACTATTCAGTTAGCCATTCCACTGTCCGTGCAAATATATTATTCCCAACTGCTCTCTTACCTTGAGCAGTTTACCTTTTCAAATGCTTTCTGGAACTCCACCACATCTACTTGTTTTCCTTTGTCCAGAGTGTTCTTATGTCCTCAAAGAACTCTAGCAAATTCGCCAATTATGATTTCCCTCACATAGAACCATAGAACACTACAGCACAGAAAACAGGCCATTCGGGCCTTCTAGTCTGTGCCGAAACTTTATTCCGCAACCATGTTAACTCTGCTTAATTGTCTTATGATTTTCTCAATGCCCTGTGATTACCTCCTCGATTATGAATTCCAGCATTTCCCCAATGACTGATGCTAAGTTAACCAGACTAGTTTCCTAATTTACATCTCTCTCCTTTCGTGAACAGTTGCATTACATGTGTGGTTTTCCAATCCTTCAGGAATTTTAGTAGATTACAGTGAAGGCAATCATAATCTCCTCAGCCAGGTTAATGACCTTTTATAAGAAACAAAAGTAGAACTCTTTCTCACAAAACTAAAACATTGACGTGGTTTCTGCCAGACTTCCTGACCTGCTGAGTATTTGCAGCATTCTGTTTTTATTTCCAATTGATAACATCTGCAGTTTGTTTTTTGTCACAAAACTGATTTATGCTGAATAAATGATTTATCAATGTAATGCTAAAAGCATTTTGTACCAAAGCTATACTGAACTTAGGGGGCAGGGAAATGGCAAGTGGAATGGGGAAAGAAAGCACCGATCTATTGATATGCTCTGATCTATTATTGAGCCTTCTGACAAACAAGGTTGGCCATTTGAAAATGCTGCCTTGCGTACTACAGATCTTCCTAAACTCAGACTAAAATTGCCAACATATGGCACCCAAAGTCCATTAATATTAAACACTGACTTCTGCCCATGCATTAGATCATTTGAAGACAATGGTACTGCCCTTGTGAAGCTTCTGCACATACACTGGTGAAATAAAACAACGAAGCACTAATTCTATTGTTTGTGCCATTTAGGTTTTTTTTGCTTGAAGTGCTGAAACAGAATACTGCTGAGATCAGAAGTCCAATACAAACCCAAATAAAGATACATATGCCCTGTAATGTTCTAAAAATCATTAACGCAAAAATAAACACATTAAAACAGTTGAATATCTAAAAGGAAATCATATTAGCTAGCGTACTTCCATCGAAATTTACAAGCAGTGATCTGATTTGAAATCGTAAGTGTAGAAAAGACCCACTGTCTATTAGAAGAGCGCAGAGCAGGGAGCCACTTGACGCAAGTGCCATAAAGCTGCAGAGTCATGCAGCACAGAAACAGGCCATACCTACACCCAACATCAAGTACACATCCACACTAATCCCATTTACCAGCATTTGGTCCACAGCATACCACACCCTGGCGATTCAAATGCTCGCCCCAATGCTTCTTGAATGTTCTGAGAGAACCAGTCTCCATCATCTTCTCCCACACTACACTCTAGACTTCAACCACCCTATAGATGAAAAAAATTCTCACTCAGATTTGCCCAATGCCTTACTCCTCACCTTAAACCTATGCCCTCTGATCTTTTATCCCCTTGGGTCTTAGGCACATCTGCCGGGGGGGAAGAAATTCTTACTTTCTACCCTATCTCTGCCTCCCACAATTTTGAATATCTCTATCAGCTTCCTCCTCCAAGGAAAATAAACTCAGCCTACCCAGTCTCTCCTCATCACTGAGATGTTCCATCCATGGCAACATCCTGCTACATCTATACTGCACCCACTCCAAGGCAATTACACCCCTCCTATAGTGTGACAATATACCAGCTGGGGCATAACCCTACACTCCAACTAATGAAGGCAAGCATCTCACAGGCCTCCTTCACTACCCTATCTACCTCTGCTGCCACCTGCAGGAATCTTTTGATTTGTACACCAAGTTCCCTTTGTTCCTCAATACTCCCTAAGGCCCTACCACTCATGGGGTATATCCTACCTTCATCCTACCCCAAAATGCATCAGCTCAAACTTGTTAAGTTTAAAATTCCATCTGCCATTACCCTGCCCAACTCACCACCTGATCAATATCATTCTGGAGACTATTTTCCTCACGATCAACATCACAACTAATTTTCATGTCATTTGCTAATCTATTGATCATGAGTTCTATGTTCACACCCAAATCATGAATGAGAACAAATAGCAAGGATTTCAGCATCAATCCCTGTGGTACACCACTAGTCAAGGGCTTCCAACTGCAAAAGAAGTCCTCCACATGACACTTGGGTCTCCTATTACCAAGCTGATGTTGGATCCAACTTGCCCTGGATTGCATGGGCTCTAACCTTTTGGACCAGCCTTCTATGTGGGACTTTGTCAAAGGCCTTACTGAAGTCCATGTAAAACACACCATCAATATACTTAGTTACCCCTTCAATAAAACTCGATTAGTCAGACAGGTTTTCCCACTGACAAATCTGCTGATTAATTCCTGACTTTCCAAGTGACCCACAGATTTTCTTTTTCTCCAAGTATTTCCGCAGCAACGACATTAGACTAACTGGCCAAAAATTACTGGTGGTCTGGAAACAAATCACTGTATTTACACAGACAATGATTGCCTCCTCAATGTGTACATGTGCATAATATAGACTCCCCAGACAAAGAAATTGAGATACAAACCGAGGCCAACCTCACGAGTACAGAGCTATGGATAACAAATCGGCAGATAACAAGGACTGAGTGTACTGCACCACACAAATCTCCGACCTGAGTGGCTACTGTCCTTTTGAATTATCATGGATGGTTGCATGTACAGGTCCTCCCCGGGTAACAAACACCAGGCTTATGGACACCCCTGTACATTCTCATAGAAGACCAGTGGGATGGATGGGGATGGATTTGCTGGCTGCTGTGGGGCTTCAGGCATCTGCTGGGTGGGAGCAAAGCATTTCCGTGAGCCTTCTCCCCCCACCACCCCCCCAACAAAGCCACGAAAGTTGGGGGCTGGGCGAAGATGAGCAGAGCCGGGAGTGCCAAACAGACTCACTTGCTCATTCACGGAGTCAGTGAGGCCGGCTGGCACGCCGCTCTTCCCGCGCCTGCTCGCTGTCCCGTCACAGCTGTTTCCGTGACCCTCTCCCACACACTTCTTGTTCATTTCCGACTTCCAAACAGTTTGGGTTATGAACAATTCTCAAGAAGAGAACCCCATCATAACCTGTGCGCTGCCCACAGTGCTCAAGTAGATTATTCCAAATAAGACAATGAGATCAAATTATAACAACTATGATCATAAGCTGAACAGCTGCACACAAGCTAATTGTACTGTGCATTCATGCTAGGTAGTAGCTGTGAAAGCATTTCACCTGTTGTGCCAGCTCCAATCCATTTTGCTGAGTTTTGGCAGAGCCAACCATAGGATCATTTAACCAATCATCTCTCTTTACAGCACATTCTTTTCTATTCGTCTCAGGCTCACGTTTCGTTACCTGTGAATCAATCTCACGTCTTGCAGTCGAAGAGCTGGCAGAGGTTTGACCAGTATCAATCCTTTGTTCAAAGCAACCTAGCTCTGTGGCCGGTCCTGGCCCCCCTTGAACCGCTTTTGGCTCACGTGCCCCCGATTCCCTTGAAGCCAGCTTCCCTTTTTCTGCCCCAGTGGGAACCTCGATGCCTTTCTGGGCCAGGAAGAACAGCTGCCCATTGAAGAGGAGCAGCGCGTTGTCCTTGAATGAATTTGCAGTCTTGATCTCCAGCGGACTGTTGAAGTAAGTCTGCATCAAGTCATCCATGCTGCCCCCTTTCCCCTGCTGCTTCACATACGTTTTCAGTACCTGAGAGGCCAGATTGTTGCAAAATTTTACAGAAACAGGTGTTGGGGTAACAGTAGCTTCCTTTCCTAACCGATTCGTTTTGGTGTCTTGTCTCCCTGAGGAAGTTTCCTTACTTTGCACTTCGGCTGGTGAAGAAATGGGCTTGTCGGAATCGGTCACACTAACCGATGACGATGGCTTGTGCATCAAAGGCAGGAGGCGCTTGGTGGGGATATCAGTCAACTTAACTGGGTTGACCGGATAGATGTAAATGGCAGTGGAGGGCTTGCTATTGTCAGTGCCCTTGCGCAGGTTGCAGGTTCCTCCATAGATCTTCTTCTGGACTGCCGTGGGTAAGGAGAGCGTAGAGACACAGCGAACCTCGGCGTTGATGGGGATCTGGATGTAGGTACCAGGGCTGGCCACGCTCTGCACAATCCCCAAACCTGCCGCAGGAGAAGGGCTGGCAGCCAAGCCACTGGCTGGAGAGGCGATGGAGGAGTGGACCTGTTCACAGCTGCTGGACAGGTTGCTGCAAGGCTTTGGACTAAGTGCCGTCTGGGGCTCGGGACTCAGCTGGTTTTGGTTCATAGCTCCTGTAAGTAAAAAGTCCTCGGAGGAGACTCTCAAGCGAATACAAATTGCTGGTCTGTGGGAGAACCTGAAGTGGGAGACAGATTCAACACAGTTCCAAAAGCTTGTTGGACACCTCTTGATGTTCCAAAGCCAAAGGAGCAGCAGCTACCAAACCCAAGGAGACAATCAGTAGCTCAGGTCCTGAAAGCACAAAAAAAGGGTTCAAGATTATTAACTGGATTCAATCCCAAATAAATGACCACCTGTATTACTGTGGTTTGTTGAATTCACACTGATGATAATCCAGATTAGAGCAGGCACCATCATAAAATATTATCACAAATAACCCCACAGAAAACCCGGATCCAAATACATTCTCTAGGAGGAACACAGGTCTCACTTGGGTTGACTTGCTTTGGAAATCTGCTATCCACTTAAAAGGAAAAAGTAAACAAAAAACAGGTGGAACCAGAGAGAGACAAAACTTTGTTGGCAACTAACGGCAACAGCTTCTTCTTGTGAATGCTGCTTACTTGATGCTATGTGTCTGTGATGCTGCTGTAAGTAACTTTTTCATTGCACCTGTGCACACATGTATTTGTGCATATAACAATAATCTTGACTTTAACATTACTAAGGCGCAAGACATCGAAATGACTTTGGGAAACAGCTTCCTCCAAGATTGGACCGAGTCCAAGGGCTGGGCTTGAATCATCCAATTAGTGACAGAGCTGGGGTAGGAGGGCCATCATGGTCTCCACCCACAACCCAGGCATCACTGTGGCCAAGTAGAAACTCAGCAAAGGCTTTAAAGATTCACTATGATCATTTCCAACTGACTTGGGGACTACCAGATGTGCAGCAAACCATCCTGGGTTTGAGAAACTGAGCTTGAATAGTTTCTCCGTTCCCAGACACTGTTGTCTGGCCAAATATGCATCACATTCTGCCACCCCTCCCATTACCCCCTCCACTCCAACTCAGGAGCCTGTGGCCAAAGGGTAATCCACCATGCAGTTGTGGCTTACTTCCCCATCACTGTGAACATCTTCAAACAAGCTGCTTGGACACCCGATGCTCAATGAGTGAAATAACCCGCTTTCTTCAGCAGTTACACTCTCCAAACCTCCTCTCACTCACGCCCATTCCCACACATGCAAACAAGGCCGTAAATCAGTTTGGGAGTGGAATGGGAAGGGAGAAAAGCTAAGCTGAAAATGAAAAACGGGTGATGAAGCATTTAGGAAGGCAAAGTAACAAGGTAAAAGTAACCAGAGTGTATCAAGGAGGAACGAAGCTTAACAACAGATCAGCAAATAGAGTCAGGTTATGGAAAACTTATGTTAACTTAGAGGCTCTCTATATCTGGATGCACACAGCAATCAATACAAGATAGATGAGTTGATGGCACAGATACAATAAATCAGTCTAATCTAAAAGTCATTACAAAGACAAGGTGACCATGATTGGGAGCTGAGTATACAGAGATGTCTGACAGCTCAGAAGAATAGGCAGAAAAGAAGCAAAGGGGAGTGGTAGTGCTGGTGAAGTGCGGTGGTGAGGAATCACATTGGCTCGGACGCACAAGGTAAAAAATCAGTTTCAATAGGAATAAGAAGTAACGAGAGTAAGAAGTCGCTGATGGGAGCACTTTACAGCCCCCTAGGAGTAGCTATACTGTAAGACAGACTACAAAGTAGGAAATAAATGAGCTTGGAGAAATAATAATGTGGTAATCATGTGCAATTTTAACTATCACATACATTAAACTAATCCGGTTGGCCAGCTGCCAGGATGAGTTCATAGTGCATTCAAGATGGCTTAGTTAGAACAATACACTGAGAAAGCAACAGGGAGCAGGCTATTTTAGATCTGGTGTCTTGTAATGAGACAGGAGTAATTAATGAACTCATAGTAAAGAATTCCCCCAAGAGTAATCGTAACATGGTAAAATTTCAATTCTGTTCAAGGGTGAGAAACTTGGATCAGAAATCAGAGTCTTAAACTTCAATAAAGGTATAAAAGACAGAGTTGGCTAAAGTGGACTGGGAAAATTAAAGGGGCAGACAACCTTTAAGGAGATATTTCATGAATCTCAGCAGTGAGACAACAAGGATCTAAAAAATAGATGCACCAACACTGGAAAACCAAGAATGCTATCACATTGACACAAAAGGCATATAATGTTGCCAAGATGAATGGTAGGCCAGAATTATTGCTTTTTTTTAGGAACCAGCAAAGGATGACAACAATTTGCAAAGAGATAGAAGAAAGAGTACATGATTAAATTACAATAAGATATACCAGAGGTTTATAAAAATAAAACATTAGTCCCTTAGATGATGAGACAGGAATTAATAATGGGAAATGCAGCAATGGCAAAATTTCCAAATCATTACTTTGGATCTCTCGAGGTAGACAACAGCTAAACATTCCAATAATGATAAATAACCAAGGGACTATAAGAAGGGGGGGGAGGGGGGCACTTAATCTCCATCATTAGAAAAAAAAGTTTTAGGCCAACCAATGGGGCTGAAACCAGCAAGTCCAATGGACATGTTGCCTGTATTCTAGGGTCCCGAAGGAAATGGGTACAGTGACCGCGGATGTTTTGGTTGTAATCTACAAAATTTCCTGCATTTTGGAGAGGTTCTAAAGGATTTGAAAACTGCAAATGTAACACCGCTATTCAAGAAAGGCAGGAGACTCAGAGGAGGAAACTCTTGGCCAGTTGACCTTAACATCAGCCATGGAAAAAGAATAGTTCATTATTCAGGTGATGATAGCAGGAAATGGAGAAAAATAACAAGACTCTCAAGCACAATCAGCAGTTTCATGAAGGGGAAAATGTGCTTGACAAATTCCACAGATTCCTTTGACAATGTAACAAAGGGGCAGAAAAACAGGATCAGTAGATGTACTGCATTTGTATGCAAGACAGAATTTGATAAGATACCACATAAATAAGAAAAGCTGGCACAGATAGGAGGGTGTGGCTAATTAACATGAAATAGAGCGGGGATAAATGGATCACTATCATTTTGGCAATCATTAACTGGAAGCAATGAAGGGATTGAGTGTGCTTTGGTCAGATTTGCTTATGACGCAGCTGTGCACAAAGGAGGACAGAGAGAGCCTGCAGAAGAACACAGATAGGTTAAGTACATGAGCACAAATTTGGCAGATGGAGTATAATGGAGGAAATTGTGAAGTTACCCACTTTGGAAGAATGCAAAATCAAATTGCTATTTAAATAGGTTGAGACCACAAAATGTAGCAGTA
>JARFYF010000053.1:34656256-34671762 GCA_030265395.1 Rhina ancylostomus | reverse complement strand
AGCCGGTTGACGTTTCAGGTCAAGACCTTGCATCAGGACTGAGAGTGTCAAAGACAGGCAGTATACAGAGGCGAGAGGTTGGACAGGGGCTGGTTGGTGGAACCAGGTGAGGTGGGGGAAGTGCGAGTCGAGAGGTAGAGGCTGGGGGGTGATAGGTGGAAACAAAGAGGGAAAACAAGGGTAGGGCAGATGGCACAAGTGTGGAATATAATGCAGAAAATGTGAATTCATCTGCTTTGGTTGGAAAAAAAGCAAGGTGATGTATTTTCAAATGGTGAGAGATTGAAAGGTGTTGGTGTTGGCAGAGACATGGGCGTGTGTACTTGTACATCAATCACTGGAAGTCGACCTGTAGGTTCAGCAAGCAGTAAAGAAGGCAAATGGTAAGCTGGCCAACATTGCAAAAAGATTTGAGTACAAGACGCCCTGTTCTAATTATACAGCCCCTGGTGAGAGGGCATTGGGAATGCAGTCTACAGATCTGGCCTCCCTACCCAAAGAACAAGAAAATAAGAACACTAAGAGATCCTCCAAGTTTGCCCCACCGTTTAACATGATCACTCTGATCTATACTGGCCTCAACTCCGCTTCTGTGTCATTTCTCCATACCTGTCTATTCCTTGATCTATCAAATATTTATCCACCTCCTCCCTTACATACTTCTCGTGATCCAGCTTCCACCAAGTGCTAGGGCAGAGTTCTGGAGATATTGGAAGGAAGGATATACTGGGGACAGGGGGCGTGCAGCTGAGCTTTGGAGATAGAATGTCTGTTCCATTTTCTCTGCAACTTCAAACTTGTTTTATGTCTAACACTTCCCAGTTCTGGTGAAAGGTCAGCAAGCCGAAATAGTGAGTTTTTTCTTCACAGATGCTGTCCGACTTACTGTGTATTTCCAACATGTTCAGTTTTGATTTCAGACTTGGCATCTGAAGCTTTTGACCTCAAGTATCCTGTTCAGTTCTGGGAGGATACCACATGGTGAGAGAGGTTGCAGGGAAGATTTATTAGAATGGTTCTGTGGTCAAGGGAGCTGTGAAGTTGGACTTGTGAAGCTGTTGTTTCCCTCATTGCAAAGACAGAGGAAATTAGATAGAGGTGTACAAGACTGTGACAGCAAAAAGCAGGAAGGTGTTTTTATGCAAAAGTAAGGACCAGGGGATGTGTTTAAACTTTCAGGGGAAGATGCAAGGCGGAAACAAGGGGATACCTAGTAAACATGTGTCTGACCTACTGAGTATTCCCAGAAGTTTCCTTCCAAAAAGGAATTTGAGAGAGAACGAGTTGCAGGACTGTGGGAAAACAGCAAGAGAATGGTCTTAAAATTATGTGTTATACAGTGGTGCCTTTTGTAGCCCCACTAACCCATTCCTTATTGTTGGAGCTCAATGCTGGGAACCTGATCGACGTTACATTGAAATTCCACTGTTCCATAGTGTCCCTCCACAGCCAATGCATGGTTCAAGCACTGCCCACTGTATTCTTTCTCATTACATGACTCAAACACGCAGCTTTCATGAATGGAGACGGAGTGCCAAAGAAACCAAAAGATGCTTTATTTTCAATGATTTCAATGTCTGGTACGACCCCACTTTGTTCCAAACTTTGTGTGTAACCATTTACAAAAATAGCATTTGTTAGGACAAAAATAGGTTTTATATACATCTCAGGTGCTCTGGATCCAGCTGGGGTCTTCCGTCTCAAACTTTTTTGTGAGCATGTTTTCATGCTGTATTTATGGATTGTCACTGTGTATGTTTTCAATGATAGAGCATCAGCAAGAGAAAAGAAGCTCCCCTGATGGTTTGCTGAATGAAGATGTGATCGCACATTGCATTAAGGCACACTAGCTCATTCAGCAGGGTGAGGAGTGTCATAACCAAAGGGTTAAGGTTTACTAATGCCCATTGTACACCGGAAATGCCAAACAGACTGCTAATTCACACAAGAGCTTCAAAGTTTGTTACAGGTGAACCCAGATGCTCATCCCAGCGTCATCCCAACCTTGCAGCTCCAGTCTTCATCAACATCTGTGCTCCTATTTTGGTCCCACATGCATTCCCAGTTATCTGTACTCCGGTGCTGGTGGTTATACATTCAGATGTCTTGGCCCCAGAACCTGGCTCTCGCCTCCCCAGATACCTCCAAACCCATCCATTCAACCAACATCACTTCTCAGCCCTCAGTTTTTCTTTTATATATGGCCCGGTGTCAGTTTTACCTCAGTAACATTGTAAAACAGTCCAAGACACAATGGTGCAATAAAAATACATTTTCCAAAATTCATACACATAGAAACTAAAGTAAAAATGGGGAAAAAAATGATCAGCATTTTTAACTCTTGGGTGGTGAGGGGGCAATGATATATAGCTGAATGGAAAAAGGGCACATCCAAAATGCAATAATATGTGAAAAAGAAACAGGTTTTGCTGCCTTCTAACTGCCTTGGACATTGCACTCCTTTGCTGATGCTTGGTTCACTTAATCTAACATGCTCCCCCTGTAATCTACTGTGCAGTAAATCACGGTGTCATTCACGTGCAACATGGGAGCCCATTCAGCCCACTGAGTCTATACTTGCACTGAGTGCAATCTCGTGCTCCCACTTATTTCTCTGTGACCCATTCTCTCTCCCATGCCTGTTAACATCCCACTGCTGAAGAAACACAAGACTTGTTTTAGTGGAATAGGACCTGTAACTTCAGCTCCCTGTCAGGTGTGATCACTGTACATTATCAGTGTTTTGATTCCATCTTGACTTGTTCCATCATTGCCCATTCTAGGTCTGGCAAATCTTCAAATATAAGAATTAAAAAAAAATTAAAACTGCACCCAAGAGCAAACATTGGCTTGAAATGGAAACACAAAAGAGATCTGGAAACAACGCAGTGACGCGATTTCATCAAAGAAGCAAAAGCATTTTCAATTTTTTCAGATACCCATCCCAGAGGCCGCTGTTATAATGAAGATGCAGTCTCTCCACAAACAAGGGCAGTTCCACACATCTACTCCAGATATGCAGACCTGTGACGTGGATGGTAATTGGTGACTGAAGTAGGGAAAGCAAATTATTAGACCTCTGAAACATTGAGATGCTACAGATTACAAAATATTAAACATATCCTAAGAGACCATAGTCAAGTTGTACATTGAATGTTCACATAACTGAAGTAAGCCACAGTATTCTACACACCATATTTAAAATCTAACACTAACAACTGGATGTCTCTGTCCTCTTCCCAGCTGCTCCAGTAATAAATTAAATCACATCAGTAAGACACAAAGTGCGGACTCTGGACAACTTTATTGTTCTGAAAAACACAAAAAGCATCATGTATAGACATCTTGTGGCTGCACACTGAAATGTCAACTGAAGTTAACAGTAAATTGAAATGGATGTATAACTAAAGTAACACTAGCTCAGAGGTAAATGCTACTGACTTTAATACTTGTAAAAACTTGAAATTTTGCCTCAGTATTTTTAAAACATTGCCTCTAATGTGATTACATTCAATGTTGCTGGTTTTATGATTGAATTGCACTTGTTGGTCAGTGATAACTATTTAAAGGCATTTTCAGTAGCAAATTCTAAATCAAAAGTATACATGTTTCATCTATAGTTTGTTTAAATTGTGCAAAGTTCTTGAAGTTCTGAGTGAATAAATTTTCTGAAGCATTAAAAAAGGGATAAAATACAGTTTAAAAACAAAGTGACAATTTATAGTTTGATTAATTTTATTTCAATTTATTTAGTACCATTGTGAAGTATGTCATCTGCAGGCTTCAGCCTCCCCAAGCCTACACTGCTCTCTGATGGATCTGGGTTCCATGGGCCATCAAAAATTCACCTATGCTTGGACCAAGCCCTTCAACACCTGGGCAGGTCCCTAGCACAGACCTGTTACTCATTATGGCCTTGTGCTCGGAACCAGGACACAGAGACCAGGACAGAGCTGCAGGCTAAAGAACATGTTGAAAATGAAGCTTTCTTAATATTGCTGCAAACAGTAGCCATAAAGCAGACTTGTTCACTGATCTTGCTTCAGATCCCTGTTCTCCTGCCTTTCCCCTAATCTGAAGAGGTTACTAGGGCAAGGTCCACTGGTATCTCTTGTGGGAAGCCCTGAAAAGAGACAACTAAATAAAGGTAGTGGTTCAAGCAGAAAGGCTGGAAACACTCTGCTTTGATCTGTGTAGAGGCGTTGGATATTTAATCCAATGGGTTTCCACCCCTTTGCCCCTGTGCTTTCCCCATGTTGGAGAAGGATAATTCAATTCCTGTGCAGACTGGTGATTGTGAGCTGTCGCCTGAAATTGTGGGATAGTGGTCTCAATTTCCCACCATACCCCAGAAGCTGGCCAACTGGCCTATCTTCGTCTATTGAAACTTGTTAGTCAAAGTTTTTTTTTGGGAAGGAGAGGACGAGTTTCAAAAGCAATAAGCCAGTCGTATTACTCCACTGAAGCATTATTCTCTACAGTCATCAACCTGAAATATGCACTCTCTCTCCACAGATACTGCCTGAGCTGCTGAGTCCCTGCAGCATTCTGTTTTCAGTTTATATTATTTTGTGGGTTAATTTGAGAGAATAAAAAGACTAATGACGGAACTGGTGCAAGAATCGTACTTGATAACTTAAGTAGAGGGGAACAGGAAAACAAGAGGGAGGCAAGGATACCATCTCAGCTTAATTTGAACTTGAAAATGCAAAGGAGCTAAATTTTGAACCCAGGTAGAAAACCTCTGAATTCTTTTCTGTAAGAAAAAGATTAATTCCAAGAAGAACATGGTAGAAAGAGACATGGGAGAGAGCATGTATAGATTGCCAAGTATTAAGTGTTATACTGGGTTCTACCCCTCTTTATTCTTCAGTTCTTTGCCACCAGCTCTTCTCCTTCCCATGAGTGAGAGTCTCTGCGAACATATCACACTCCTGGCCTGGAAACTGAGTTATGAAGCACTTCATTTCTCTGTGTTACGCCCAAGAAACAAAAGTCACTCATTTGTGGACTGGGATGTAACTGTGACCATTCATGGGTCACAACACTCTGGCAGTTTGACCTGGCACTTCAGTATAAATCACCCTGGCCAATGATGCAATTTTTGTCAGTTGCATACGAGATGAGAATTTATATTTCTTTCTGTAGTCAGCAGTAGTGATTCTCTCTTCTAACTGCAAATCCTGTCCAATGGACCTTTAGGGGCACAAGAACCAACGTTGTAGGTTAGGTGCCCAGGTCAGCAAAAATTGTGAAGGAAGCAGAGAGTCCTATATTGATCTCACTTGGAACAACTTATCCCCCTTTGAAATTAGTGACTTCCAGTATCACATGTGCCCATTGGCAACATGAGACATCACTCAGTTATTGATAATGAGAGTCAGAGTGTGAAAGAACGCAAGGAACAGGAACAGGTGTCAATACCTCAAACCCAATCTACCATTCAATGAGATTATGACCATCTATCCTTTGGCCCAAGTCCACTTTCCCACCAGGACATGCTGGAAATGGGAAGTTAAAAGCTGAAGGGAACACAATGGATGCAAGAAGATTGGAAGGAACCATTTTACTAGGGATAACTTATTCCTTGATTCTCCCATCAAAGACTGCAGCATTCCAACCACACAGCTCATTTCCACAACAAGCAGCAATTAATTCCCCCACCAAATAAAAGGAGAGGGGTGTGGCGAAGGAAGGATAAAGGAAGAGGCTAGTTGTAGAAAATAGGATTAGTATAGAGTGGTCCTTGATGCTCGGCATGGACACGAGTGAGCGGAAGGCCTGTTTTCATACTGTGCAACTTATAATCTATGACAGAGGAATTGAAATGGAGGGTGAGGGTTAGATCAGAAGAAGGGAGTGCGACGAGAAGGGTTAGTTCACGCCATTATATGACTAAATACTGAACAGTTTAGGGAATTTACAGCAGCAAAACTAACTTTCCAAATGCAAGACTTACATCATTGCTCTGACGACGGAACTTTTGTGCTGAAGACTCCACCGCATCACCAGCACCATTATCATGTTCCAATCCACGTTTGGCAGTCATTGCTCCACCTGCACAACTTTGAACCATGCCTGGTTCAAAAGACAATGTAGGGAAAGGAAAATTAAAAATGGCAAAAAACGATCACCAATTTTAACTCTGGATGTGGGGCAGTTGCAGAAAGGACCTGAAACTTAGTTTATAGTCTTGGCCATTGCACAACCAGGCCTTATGCCAGGCCCCATTACTAGTGGAACCCAGCGTTAATGACGCCATGCCGGCAATGGGTGAGCAAGGCTGGATACGTACAATCACCAATGAACTACTTTTGTCATTGTTGTAATGTAGGAAATGCAGCGGTCAATTTATGCACACAAGCTCCAGCTAATAACAATGTGATATTGTTTTCTTGACTGTGATTGAGATGAACACTGCCCAGGCAGGCAGGGGGAATGTCCATGGGCTCAGCATCATAGGTTTATTTTAAGAAAGCAAACAAGCTCAGTTTCATCCAAAAGACCAATGTATCAACTCCCTCAATACTGCATTCTAGGGTCAGCTTAAGCTTTCACAGATCTGGATTTGCACTTGAACCTGCAGCCCTGTGAAACGCACTCACTGACCCACAACAAACACAGTAAAGTAAAACATTCCTGCACCCCACAGGTTAACAAAATAATGTGGTAATAATTTACGGCATTTTCAGTTATGGGTCAACTAGGGCTCAGTTGGGAGCACACTTGCCAATCAGAAGGCTCCATGTTCGAGTCCTACTTCATTGTCTTGTGCACAAAAACCTAGGCTCACACTCCAGTGCATTACTGTTGCCTTTCAAAGTGGATATTAAAGCAAGGTTCTCTTGGTGGGCAAAGGAGATCACATGGCACTGTTTTGAAAAGGAGGAAGAATTATCCCTTGTGCCCTGGTCAATATTTATTCCTCAAACATTTCTAAAAACACTACTTGGTCATTGCCATACTGCTCTTGGTGGGAGCCTGCCAATGCACAAAATGGCCACATAACCGCACGATGTGACAATGTCTATACTTTAAATGCTGACTGTAAAGCACTTTAGTATTTGAAACATGCCTTATTAATGCAGGTCCTCTTTTCCCTCAATCTGTGCCAACCACTCTCCACCCAGTACTTTTCTAAAATGTGCTCTTAATGTCAATTTGTACAGTTTTGTATAACCTGTCTATTGGCAGCCCCTGGGGATTGGGGGTGACTTGCTCCCATTCCAGTTCTGTGGGTTCTGAGGTGTCAGAAGAGGCTAATGCAGGACCCACAGAGTTTGCTCCAGGTGAGGTAGAAGGTGCTTGGTAAGTGGGTGAGTAGTTTCAGAGGAGGTGTACTTCTTCCACCATTTTCTATGTGCTCCTGACCCATGTGCTAATGACAAGGACACAGCCACAGCTGATGAGATCTTTAAAGTGTTCCTTCTAGCAGGAACTAAAAGCTTCTGCTTTCTTGACAAGTTCATCTGATTTCTTGGCTCTCGGTGGCATGGGGCCTTGGCAGAACTGACATTTCAGGAACATTTGCTGAATGCTTACAACAATAAAGCAGTGAACTCCAATAAGGAATGAGCAAGCACAACCATTATCACACTGGACCTATTTCACTATGAAAAAAGGGTTCTAAGTGAACCAGTTTCCAAACTGCTGCAACTATATTATTTCAAACAGTTCTACTAGAATTGCCCAATGCAAAAGTCAAATTTATTCAGTCTGTTTTGAATTGAAACTCTGGAATTTTGTTCTATCCCCTCAAATACCAATATCCCATTTCACAGATTTGGTTCAAAACCCAAATGGAGTGCTTCAGATGGTGACTCAATGCTCTTTGCAACTCAGTCCTTTCCTTTTCATTCCTGTTCTCTTGAAAGGGACTACCAATGGCCTTTCTGATAATTTTTCTGTAGGTGCTCTAACTTTTAAGTGATGTGTGGTGGGACATCCAATTTATTTTATTCCTTTACATTTCTTCTTTCACCAGAGAATGTTCCTATTTATCTTTCTTGGATCCAAATTCAATGATATAACATCTTCCTACACTGGACTCCTTCCACTCAGTTTCGGTACTTTGAATCGAATTCCTTGTTGAAGTCTTTTCTTGAGAGCTAGTGTGTAGTCGGTTCCGGTGTCCTCGAACTATAAGAACCCTTGGCTCACCCTCTATAAAGACACCCCACAGTGGTACTGACGGACGGACAGTCCACCCTGGATTAGGAACAAAGTATCCTCTAGCGCTCCACCTGGTGTCACAGGACACCAATTAATTTTGCTCTGTTCTAATCAGGGAAGCTTCTCAAATTCTGCTTGGGTACCTTGCAACCCAATGTTGTGAACATTGAATTTTCCAGTTTCAGATCACCCACACCTCTGGCATTCTTCTTTCCCAACCCCTCCACTGCTCCACAAACGCACACACACTGGTTTTCTTCTCCCTTTGTTCTCCTTTCCCATCCTCCCCCCCTCTTCCTCCACCTGCCCATCACCCCCTTCCCATCTGGTTCCACCTATCGCCTACTGTCCTCTGTCCCAGCCCTCCCTCGTACTGATACTGTATATGATAACAATCTTTCATCTTCTCAGTCCTAATGCAGGGTGTTGACTTGAAACATTGATATACACCTTTTGCCTCCACAGATGCTGCTTGATGTGTTCTGCTTTTTTTCATTACATGTCATTATTTGGATTGCATCCCTTCCATGTGTTATAAAAGCAGCATTTTGTTTTTATTTCAGCTCCAAGGAAACAGGAAACTCCAGACTTACCAGAGTTCTCAGGTACTTGATCTTCCAAAGAGTACATTATTCCTCCATTTCCACTTTGGTTTGAAGGCACAGATGCAAGCAGACCTGTTAAAATTTGAAAATTGCTAACATTTATCTAGTGTGTAAGATATAGAGAAACATCCAATGCAACAAAGTACAAATAAAATACAAAGGCTTCACTATTTGTATAAATGACCTAAACTGCCATTTGAAACAGTTTACTAAATTATTCAAGTATTAAACTGTAAATTTGTTTACTGACATTGTATTCTTTTGCTTTTGTTTTTAGTGACGAGTGTTTAATCTCAATTTTTCCTTCAGTGATTATAAAGATTGCAGCTTTTGTTAGCTTAACCTAACAACCTGATTGGGATATCCTAGATAATGGCAGAGCAAGAATTTGAATCCTTGGTTTTCATATTCAAGATTTGAGAACTTAATACTACATTTTGTGAACCACAGCTTCAACCAATATTGTAATGCAGACTGTGTTCTAGTTATAGAGACAGTGCTGCCACCTCCATGCTTCAAATAATAGTTTTGTGGAAAGACTGCAATTGTTTATGTAAGCATATGTACGGTTTAGGAAGGTAAAATCAGACTGGGCCCTTGTAGAATACAAGAAAAGTATTCTATACAAGAAAAGCAGAAAAGGGCTGAAGCAGGCAATTAGGAAGGCCAAAAGGGGCCATGAAATGTCCTTGGCTAGCAGGATCAAGGATAATCCAAAAGCATTTTATACTTATATTAAGGAAAAAGAGGACAACTCAGAAGAGGGTAGGTCCACTCAAGGATAAAGGAGGGAATTTGCGCTTGGAGTCAGAGACGTGTCTGAAGTACTAAATAAGTACTGTGCGTCAGTATTTAAAATGTAGATGGGTGGATTAGCAATTTATTGGAGTTTAAGAGCCTTTTAGATAGACACACGCAAAACAGTTAGTAAAAATTGGCATCAAGATTGGCACAACATTGTAGGCTGAATGGCCTGTCCAGTGCTGCACTGTTCGATGTTTGACATTAGGCTATGCAGAGTCAAAGCTGGGAGGTCTAGTCAACCCATTTGCTAGGTTCTCAGGGTGCATATTCTGAGGCTTGTCTAATGAAAGGCATTGTGATGTTTTCTCTGGGTGTCAAACCTGCAGTAAATTCCCTTATGGCTAGCTTTTAATTATAAATATCATGAAATACTGTGAACGTAGTTATCATCTTGCAAAAAGCCTGATGGCACAAGGACTAAAGTGGCACAAGGGCTAAAGTTGCACAAGTTTCTTAAAGAACTATGTTTGGAGATATTCTGCCTGATGCGAGTTAGAGCCAGAGAACAAATTCTGTTTGCAGGTGGAGCTCACTGAAGTAAAAGGAAGACATTCGTATAAAAGATATTATATCAATGTGAGTACTACTGCATCAAATGACAACTCAAGTGCACTGTTTGAAATGAACACTTTTGGTTTAGTTCTTGAATGGAGATAATGGATTTCTTACCAAGTCCCCTATAGCGTGAAAGTTGCTGGTAAATCTGCTTCATTCTCTCAATGTTAAGCCGACTAGCCTCTGCGTGTATCACCATGGGCTTTGGATAATGCACCCCGATGATGCATTTAGCAGCAATCTGCACAGATTCAGGAGCGTTCCATGGATCATAGATATACTTTGTAGGAAACTCCTTAAGAATTGGCAAGTAACGTCTGCAAACACAAGGTTATACAGCAAATATTAACATATTAAGAAGGTAATTCTGGTATCAAAGTTACCTGCTTTGTGGTATGGAGTCTCCCACCTCACATCCGTTAACAAAAGCAGAATTATTTATGCAGTTATTTTAGAGCAGCCACGCATCTAATTACAGTTAACCAAGAATGCTGATATAGATTTTAAAAGGTTAAGGATTTGGTGTAGATTCAATATGTCACAAGCCATACAGCTTCGTATGGTTAACTCTGAACTGCAGTCACTCTATTGGATGGGCCAAGGCAAAAGTTATTCTGGACTGCATTTATGCTTCCATTATAGTCCTACTGGGAAAATTTATATAACATCTTTCATAGCTTCAGGACTTTCCAAAGAAGTGGCTGGTTAACTACAACTGAATGTAATCACTTATGTAGGGCAGTGAGAGGGATCTGGGTTGAAACATGAAAGATCAAGCTGTATCTTGACAGGGTGAATATAGAGAAGATGTTTCTTCCTGTGGATGAATTTAGAGCCTGGGGACCAGTGTTTAGTAAATATGGTCACCACATAAGACAGTTCTGGCAAAACTTTTTCAACTTGGGATTGAAAATCTTTGGGTCTCTTTTCCTCAAAGGATGGTGGAAACAGTCTATGAATATTTTTAAGGTAAAGGTACATGGATATGCAAAGGTAGATGGGAATGCACAGTTGAGATTATAATCAAGTTAACCATGACCTTATTAAATGTCAGAGGAGGTTTGAGGAGTTGAGTGGTATTTTGAGGCATGATGGAAGGCTACATTTTTATCAACTTTAACTGGCATTGGAGATAATACAACGCCACAGAAAGGGGAAAGATTCCCAAATCTTTGCCGATGGCTGATGGTCTGTCCTGTGTTAGCCAATAGCCACGGTAACAGGTGTGTTCTGTACTACAAACAATCTGCTAGATGAACTCTGCAGGTCTACAATTGGTTGCAGCATTCTAAAAATCTGGCAGGGCTCCTATTCTTAATTCCTATTTATTGACCCCAGTGGGAAATGTGCATTTAAAAAACACCAGTGAGAACAGTGTCAAATTAGGCATCAGGCAGCTTATTGACACCATTTGGTTTCACTTGGATTTTCATGATGTGGCTGGATGGTGTAAACCATTTAGCTTGCACAAGTGGAGTTGCTGCTGCTTTGACAATATTGCAGATGTACAAACATTCAACACCTGGAAACATGCTGCATTAAGACAGAGTAGTGTAGTTCATTGACTGAAGTTACACACTGTTCCAAGTGAAGAGAGTTTGAGTTGGCTTTACCCTCAAAAGTTTTGCTGATGTATTCTTAATACTGATTTATTCTCAAATTAAGTGATCATGATCTTAGCAAGTTGGAAAGCTGTTAGGATTTTCTTTTTTGAAGCAGTACATACAAAAATGTAATATAATAGATATAACACATTTGTATTTTCAAAAAGCACCACATAAGCTCGTCGACTCAGGAAGAAAAGAAACTAAATACGATGCTGATTAAAATACATAACACAAAAGTTATGAGTTACAGCATAGACTGTCAGAAGGTGGGAAGTGGTGCTCCAGAGAATCAGTGGTGGGACCACCGTTGTTCACATTTTACAGTAAAGATTGTAAGTAGATTAAATTTCAAAAGGTACAATATTCAAAAAGCTGGAAGGCTCACATATAACGAAACAAACTGGTGACAAACTGCAGAGGGAAATTAATTAGCTTGTAAAATACAAGGGTAATTGGCAAATCTTGCAATATTGATATATTTGTGGTGGTACATTTTGGTGGGAAGTTATAAGACACAACATCCTGCTTGGATAACAATAAGAATAAATGAGCAAAGGGACATTGCGGGGTACCAAAATATAAAACATAAAAAGTGGTGACCCAGGTTTAGAAAAAACATTTAAAAAGTAAATAAAACACTGGAAAATAGAGCAATGCAGATGCTGGAATCTAGATGAAAAACATGATGATGCTGGAGGAACTCAGCAGGCCAGGCAGCGTCTGTGGAGAAAAGCAGGGGTCAACGTTTCGGTTCAGAACCGTTGTTCAGGCATTGGGATTCATTCCTATATGAGTATAATTGAAAAGCTAGGAAGTTATATTAAATTACTATATCTTGATTAGACAACACTTGGGAAAACTGTGCACAGTCTTATTTCCATTAAAATAAAAGGAGAATGAGACCTTGCTAAAGGTGCCAAAAGTACATACAAGGATGATCCCAAAAATGACAGAATATCTTTATTAGGAAAGACCAACAGGCTAGTGATCTATTCTTTATAAAAAGACCAAGTGCTGACATCTGATGTGACAAGGCCTTTGGTTATGTAAATGATGCTAAAAGAGTAAATTTAAATGAAACCGTTATACTTCACACAATGTTATTGCACAGGGGCCATTCATTGAGTGCATATTGTCTCGATGCAAAGGCAAACTAGTTGTCTCAGCCCCTCTCCCCAAAGCCATGCAGATTCTCTCTTTTCAGATACTGATCTAGCTCCTAATATGAAGGTTACAATTTTACCAGACTCTTCGACCACCATCCCTGGCTGTGCACTCCAGACTTGTCACTTTTGGTTTTTCTGCCAATCACGTTCAACCTACGTATTCAATTGCTTGCCCCTTCCACCAAAGGGAACAGGTTCTCTCTAACTGCTGTCTTTACCTTCATGATCATATCTCCTTGCTTCCTTCTCTTTTCCAATAAGAACAATACAAGCTTCTCTAAATCTATCCACAGAAATCCCTAATCCCTGGAAATATTTTGGTAATCTCATTAGCACCCACTCCCAAACCACATCTTTTCTGAAGAATGGAACCAGAACTGTCCACAATACTCCAATGTTTTATAACATTTCGTCATTACTTCCTTGCTTTTGCACTGAATGTATACTTATAAAGCACAGGATTCTGTACGCCTTCTTAATCACTTCCTCTACCCGTACCGCTACTTTCAATTAATTATGCACATATACCCAGATATATTCTTTCTTTTATCCCTTTTGGAACGGTGCCCTCTAGTTTATATCGCCTTGTCTCATTCTTCTTACCGAAGTATTACACTTCACATTTTTCTGCATTAAATTTCATCTGCCCTGTATCTGCCCATTCCAGCAGCCTGATTATAGCTCCTTGATGTCTGTGACATCACTGCACCTGCCAATTTGCAAATCTGGAAAATGTATCCTGTACACCCAAGGACAAATCATTAATTTTCATGAAGAAAAGCAGCAGCCCCAATGCACAACAGCATGCTGCAATCTTTCACCATTTCATGCACATGCACTCCTGAATCCCTCTGCACAACAGCATGCTGCAACCTTTCACCATTTAAATACTAATCTGATCTTCTATTTTTCCTTCCAAAGTGGATGACCTCGCATTTACCAACATTGGACTCCATCTGCCAGACCCTTGCCCACTCACTTAACCTATATATTTCTTTCTGCAGACTCTCCGCATCCTCTGCACAATTTGCTTTTCCACTCAATTTAGTGTCATTACCAAACTCAGAGATGCTACATCTTCCAAATCGTTAATGTATATCGTGAACAGTTGCGGGTCCAGCACTGACACCTGCAGCATCCCCACTCACCACTGATTGCCAATCATAGAAACACTTATATATCCCGATTCTTTACCTTCTATAGGTTAACCAATGCTCTATCCATGCTAATACATTACCCCCAACTCCATGCATCCTTATCTTATGGATAAGTCTTTTATGTGGTACATTAGTGAATGCCTTCTGGAAATTCAAGTACACAACATCCACCTGTTCCCCTCTATCCACTGCACTCATTGTATCCTTAAAGAACTCCAGTAAGTTTGTCAAACAGGACCTGCCCTTCCTGAATCCATGTTTCGTCTGCCTGATGGAACCACTTCTATCCAAATGTCTCGCAACTTCTTCCTTAATGATAGCTTCAAGAATTTTCCCAACTACAGATGTTAAGCTAACTGGCCTAGAGTTACCTGCCTTTTGCCTACATCCTTTTTTAAACAGCGGCGTGACATTCACTGTCTTCCAGTCCGCTGGGACCTGCCCGGAGTGCAGAGAATTAGATAGCATTTTCCGTTGTAGGTTCACTAACAAACTGTTCAAGAAAGCTATCACAGATGCATTCCATGAAGTCCTTCCCAGGACTACCTCGACCAACCTGATTGCCCAATCTACATGGAAGTTAAAATTCTCCATGACAACTGCCATTCCATTATTAGATGCATCAAATAGTTCTTGGTTTATTGCCTGTGCCACTGTAATATTATTATTTGGTGGCCGATACACAACTGCCACCTCAATATTCTGCTCCCTAGATCTTATACCATCTCTCACTATCACCCTGATCTCATTCTTAACTAAGAGTGTTACTCCACCTCCCTTACCTTCCTGCCTATCCTTCTGTACCAACAGATAACCTTGAATATTTAATTCCCACTCATTTCCACCTTGCAACCATGTTTCTGTAAGGCCACTAAATCATACCCCTTTGTACTGATTAGTGCCACAAGTTCACTGACCTTGTTTCAAATATACAGGCATTCAGATAAAGTGCCCTTACACTCATTGTCCCTTCAGAATCTAGTAACCTTTGTGCCCTTTGTGTTTGACTTTTCTGAACTCCACACTTACTCTTCTCTTTTCTAACTTTTGCTCTGGTCTCTGCTTTGCTTCCCTCTTTCTGCATGGATTCGCATCCCCCTGCCATATTGGCTTAAACCGTCCCCAATAGCACTTGCAAACAATCCCCCTAGGACACTGATCCCAGTCCTGCCCAGGTGTAGACTGTCCCATTTATACTGGTCACACCTCCCCCAGAACCGGTTCCAATGTCCCAAGAATCTAAAACCCTCCCTCCTGCACCACTGCTGAAGCCACATGTTCATCCTAATTATGATGCTATCCCTACTCTGACTAGCAGAGGTGGTAATCCTGAAATTATTACCTTTGAGGTCCTACTTTTTAATCCATCTACTAGCTTCCTAAATTCGGCTTGAAGGACCTCATCCCGCTTTTTTCTTATATCGTTGGTACCTACATGCA
>JARFYF010000053.1:34117991-34128019 GCA_030265395.1 Rhina ancylostomus | reverse complement strand
AAGCGGCTGAACCTCTTCACTGCTTATCCCCCCAGTGTAGAATGCCTCCTTCCCCTTCCTGAAGTCAGCAATCAGCTCTTTAGTTTTGCTGACGTTGAGCAAGAGGTTGTTGTTGCAGCACCAGTCAACTAGGTGACCTACCCCGCTTCGGTAGGCTGACTCGTAGCCTGTGATTTGCTCAACAGTAGTGTTGTCGGCGAATTTGAAGGTGGCATTGGAGTTGTGCTTAGCCACACAGTCATGTGTGTATAGGGAGTAGAGCAGGGGGCTAAGCACGCAGCCTTGAGGTGCATCTGTGTAGATGATCAGCGAGTTACCAATCCTGATTGAGGTCTGCTGATGAGGGAAGCTGAGGATCCAATTGCAGAGGGAAGTACAGAGGCCCAGGTCTTGAAGCTTGATGGTGAGGTTTGGATGGGATGATTGTGTTGGATGCCGAACTGTGGTCGATGAACAGCAGCCTGATGTGTGAGTTCCTGTTGTCCAGATGGTCCAGAGTGAAGAGCCAAAGAAATCACATCTGTTGTTGACCTGTTGTGGCGGAATGCAAACTGAAGCGGATCCAGGAAGCTCTCTGGTCACTAAGTGTCAGAATGTTGTTTAACGGTAGATGATACCAAGAGGGACAACACCATGGGAAAGTATATTGACCGTGCAGAAACTCCTACTGCCCATCAATGCTAGGAGATTGGGTGGAATACAACAGGAAATAATTGAGAGAGAACTATGCAAAACTTCAGTCAATCAGGCACAGATCCTCCAACAAAATAGACAAAATGACCTGAGTATTTCCAAGACTTTCCACAACGTGAGCTTATTTGGTTCATGGCAAAAGCAATGTTATTGTGAATCTCAGTGCTCCCAGTTCTGAAACCCACACTGCTTCTCAGAGGGACTGGGAAAAGCTAAAGGACATTCATCTTTGGAGAACATTTTAGGCCTTTCCAGGCTGCAAGCCTACAGCTTTATTAAGAGGGGCACAAGTATTGCTATTGAAAGCTTTACAAAGCATGGAAAAACAAGGCGTGCGTGCGTGCACTGGGGGGATTCTTGAGTGCTGCATTTAGTCATCGAGTGATATAGCAGGGAAAGAGGGCCTTTGGCTCACCAAGTCCGCACTGACCATCAATCATCCATTTATACTAATCTCACATTGAACCCATTTTTTCATTCTCCCTACATTCCCATCAACTCCACCCAGATTCTAGTCCTCACTCACACTTTAGAGGCAATTTACGGCGGCCAATTAACCTGCCAAGCCAAGAAGCTTTGGGATGTGGGAGGAAACCAGAGCACCCCCAGAGGAAATCCACGCGGTCACAGGAAAAACGTGTAAGCTCCACACAGACAGAACCCAAGGTCAGGAATGAACCCAGGTCTCGGGTGCTGAGACAGCGGCTCTACTGCATCACTATGCCGCCAGATTGCAGTGCCTGAACAGCACCTGTAGCATTGTCTACTTCAAGTGTAAACAATATGGGCAGATATCCAACTATATCCGGTAGTATGACGCTTCCCTTGGCATGTGATGAGGCTCTATAGGAGCATAGTCCACAATGTGCAGCAGTCCAATACAGACCTCTGGTGGATACCATGGTTACACACCACTTTGCTGCCCAAATGAAGGAAGATGAAATTGTAGCTGAATTATACAGCATCAATCAGAAACTCTTATTTTGGGGTTGAAAGATCATACATAGATCAAGTCCTTTAATAATTTCCCCCCAGCACACCCTCAGGCAGTAGTGCACTGTTAGAGGTGTCTCATCTCAGATAAAACATTAAATTGAGGTCACATCTGCCCTCGTAATTTATTGAGGAGAGTTCTCCCTCTCCTTGACATCTTGTCAAGGTTCAATCAACACCCCCAAAACAAATGATCGGGCGATTACTTCACTTGAAAGATCTTACTGTGCTCAAGTTGACTGCTGAATTTCCTATACCATGATATCAATTACCCTTCAAGGATACTACAATGACAGTGAGCAGTACTCTGCTGAGGCTGTGAAAGTCATTATAGAAACACATCACTCTTTCTCCTTTCTTATACCAAACTACCCCTTTTCCTCCTCAAGATCTGCACCTTTCATATAATGGTTAGCTCTGTGATGTTAAAATGGTATGTCCAGGTCTTGAAGTTGGGTTAAGACTTTGGATATTACCTGATGGAAATCCTCAGCAAATCTCCACCTTGGCCAATGGTTTACAGTGCGATCCACTGCCTGGTTTTCCAAACTCCAGCCAGATGTGATGGTGAATTAGACATTCCAATGGTTGTGGAGGTGGTCATTAACCCAACCAGTACCCTACCATTGGTTGATGCCTGCCCATATTTTCGGTGGCTGGCCTAGGCCATGAATGAGGATGTTTTTCCCAACCCAATGGTCTTTGCGGTTGAATCCTCACTATACTACTCAGTTTAGTTGTGTTTTGAGGATTCCCCTTTAAGTGACGAGCTGCAGACCCTGTGCAGAAGATCCCACCATCCATCGCCAGTATGCAAGATCAACCAATACTGACAGCTTTGGATCAGATAAGCTGCTGTGTCAGCGCAAGTCTTGGATGCATGGCTTGACTAGAGTACTGTGCTCATTTCTGAGCACCACACTTCACAAAGAATGTCAAGATGTGAAGCGGAGCCTGATGAATTGCTAGAATGGTAATGGGGATGAGAAACTGCTATGTAGTGAAACTGAAAAGCTGCAATTGCTCTTCTTACAGCAGAGAAAGTTAAAGGGAGTTTAAATGGAAGTGCTTAAAATCATGAAAGATTTTGATAGCATAAGCAAAACTGTTGCTGCTGGTGAGAGGGTTGATAACAAGTGGAAACAGATTTAACATAATTGGCAAAAGAACGCAGAGTGAAGGTGAAAACTTATCTTTTGTTACGAGTTGCCTAAAAAGATTTAACAGTAACATTCCAGAAGGGAAGAGATATTTAAATAGTAAACATTTGCAAGACTGTGGGGAAAGAGATGGGAGTGGGACTAATTGCACAAAGTGCTCTTTACCCACTGACTTACTATCTGTGGATGTTGTGAGGTGGGCTGTGTATTACCAGCAGTGTTGTAAATATAGTGCGATACTCCAGATGCTGCTCCTGTGGAATCTGGTGAATGCTGTTTGCCACAAGGTGCCTTGTACCAGTTTATTAAGGTGCATTAACATACTAGCAGGCTCAAGGACAGCTTCTGTCCTGCTGTTAGAAGACTCTTGGATGGACCTCTTGTACATTAATGATTAACTTTTGACCACACAAACTACCTCTTCATGGCCCTCATACCTTATTGTCTGCCTGCACTTTCTCTGTAATTATAGCACTATATTCTGCATTGTTACTGCTTTTCCCTTGTACTGCTTCTATGTACTTATGTTTTGAAATGATCTGTATGGATGGCTTGCAAAACAAAGTTTTCACTGTATTTCGGTACGTTGCAATAAGCAACCCTTCTGTGGATTTAACAACTTCTCTGAGTTTCAGCCTATCCAAACAGCCTGAAAACCCAGCTCTGACTGTAAATGCTATGCATGGTCCTAACCCCAACCCCAGCTTCCATCTCACACTTACTATTGAAATGTCACTGGCTGCCAGTACAAGGCACCTCATGGCAAACAGACTCAACAGGAGTGACTGCAGTGCCAAACTATATTTACAACCCTCCCAGTAATACACAGGCCACCTCACAAGATCCAGATAGTAAGTCAGTGGGTAGAACACTTTGTGTACCTTGGTGCCATTGTCAGCAGTCTTAGCAATATCGTTTCTTATCCAGGAAGGCCTTGTCCCTATTCTTTGTAAATAACGAGGACTTAGTGTCAAGCTCTTCCAGAGAACTTGAGCAGATGAGCACATGCCAATTGCTTTACTCTGTCCTGTAAATCACTACATGGATATTGAGTTTTCCCCTGATGATAAAACCAGATGCTGGAGGAACTCAGCAGGCCAGGCCACATCCATGGAGAACAGGTTGTCAACATTTCAGGTCAGGACCCTTCTTCAGCCCTGACCTGAAACATTGACCGTCTGTTTTTCTCCACAGATGCTGCTTGTCCTGCTGAATTCCTCCAGCATCTTGTTTTTTCTCCCTCCCAATCTAGATTCCAGCATCTGCAGTCCTTTCTCAATGAATCCCCTGCCTACTAGTTGACGATCAGGAGAATCCTTTGTGCCTCTCTATCCCTTTGAGCATTTCCTCACACCCTGCTCAAAATCCCTGATACAAGTTTTTTGTGCCATTAGAGTATTAATATTGAAAACATGTGCACAGGTACCATTGTGGCCATTTGAGAAACAGCATTTTAAGTATCCAGCAATAAATATCTGCTAATAGTAATAGCAACCATGAATCAAGGGAGAGCAGATATGTTCCATTGTGCATGTCAGCTCTTTGAAACTGTCCAGTCCTACGCCCCTGCTCTTTCCTCAGGGCCCCAGGATTTGTTTTCCTTGCAAGTATTTATCCAATTTCCTTTAAAAATTACCATTGAATGTTCTTCCACATGCAGTGAATTACAGGTTAGAGCAGTTTACTGTATGAAGTATCTTTCTCATGCACCTTAAGTTCTTTAGTTAAACTGTTACCCGTTTTACTCTAGGGAAGGAAACATGCCATCTGTCTTGTTCTGACTTAGGACTCTTGCCCCCGCAGCAGTGTGACTCTGTCTTAACTACTGTGCAAAGTAGACAAGCCACTCAGTTTTATTACGCTGTGACCTTCCTCCTCCTTATTCAGTCTTTCTGGAGTAAGGATGACTTGTTTCCACTTGGGTTTTTGCAGTTCCCAGATTAGTCACCACAGAATGCACAACTCTTCCACAGTGAAGGGGCAGGCTGGGGGAAAGAAGGTGGTGTGCTCCTTTGGCCTCTTGTAGGGCTTCAATGTGCTCTCTGATACAGAGCCTTGAGATCCTCAATCATCAGAAATTCTCCTCCTCCACTTTAAGCGGTCACAGGCCAGATTCCCAGGAGTAAGTGGTGATGCTCCACTTCAAAGCAGCTTTGCACATTTCACCCCATGATAGAGCTCAGAATAGTGTCACTTTCAGGAGTTTGGGATGAGAACAGTGTGGCCTGCCCAACATAGCCAACCAACTGCATGAAAGCTGATTTAATTTCATACATCCCGACCTGACAATTTTTTAAATCCAGGTCTTGTTTGTCATCAGCCCAGTTTCTGCACCCACCCTGATGGACCACTTACAATCTATGTACATTACAGCAGCTGTGATTTACGCAGCCAATTACTTACCAACTAGCACACGCTTGGGATGCAAGAGGAAAGCAGAGAACATGGGGGACCCCCACTATCACAGGTGGGGGGGGGCTGCAGTGGCAGGCAAACTCCAGACAGAACTGGTGGTCAGGATCAAACCATGGTTGTTGGAGCCACATGGTAGTGGCACAACCAGTTTCACCACAGTGGTGGTTGAAGACAGTTTTGAGAGCTGACATCATTGATTTGATATCGACTTTGCCCATCCATGCCCCCTGCTGTGAAGTGTCCTACGAAGCTCACTTTTGCTCACGGATAAGGGAGAGGCAGTAGATCTAGTGTATTTAGACTTTCAAAGGGCATTCGACAAGGTGTCACACAACAGACTGGTCAACAGAATGAGGGGTTATGGAATTACCGGTAAGATAACAGAATGGGTGGAGCATTGGCTGGTTGGCAGAAATCAAAGGGTGGGAATAAAAGGATCCGGCTCTGGTTGGCACTTGGTCACTAGTGGTGTTCCGCAGGGGTCAGTGTTGGGGGCGCTTTTTACTACCCTGTACATCAATGATTTGGGTAATGGAGTAAATGGTTTTGTAGCAAAGTTTGCAAACAACACCAAGGTAGGAGGATTAGACAGTATTGAAGGGACAAGAAGGTTGCAGAGAGACCTAGAGAGTTTAGAAGATTGAATCTCATCTGCCATTTCCTTGTCCAATGTTGAGAAGGGTGCAGTTATATACTTTGGAAACAGAAATCAGCAGGCAGACTATTACCTAGAAGGGGAGAAAATTCAAAGTACTCAAGTGCAAAGAGACTTGGGAGTACTAGTACAGGATACCCTAAAGGTTAGCCACCAGGTCAGATTGGTGGTAAGGAAAGCGAATGCTATGTTGGCATTCATTTCAAGAGGTATAATGTTTAAAAGTAAGGAAGTATTGATGAGACTCTATGGGGCATTGGTGAGGCCTCATTTGGAATACTGTGTGCAGTTTTGGGCCCCATATCTTAGGAAGGATGTGCTACTGTTGGAGATCGTTCAGAGGAAATTCACGAGGATGGTTCCCGGGATGAAAGGGCTGACATATGATGAGCATTTGTCAGCTCTTGGACTGTACTCACTGGAGTACAGAAGAATGAGAGGCAATCTCATTGAAACATTTAAAATGTTGAAAGGAATAGACAGAGTTGATACAGCCAAGCTGCTTCCCTTAGTGGGTGAGTCCAGGACCAGAGGGCACAATCTTAGAATTAGAGGGTACAGGTTTAGAACAGAGATGGAGGAGAAATTTTTTTAGCCAGAGGGTGGGTAAGTTTATGGAATTCCTTGCCACGTACAGCAGTGGAGGCCAGATCAATGGGGACATTCAAAGAGGAGATCGACAGATATCTAATTAGTCAAGGTATCAAGGGTTATGGGGATAAGGCAGGAAATTGGAGTTAATCTTTTTTTCTCTCATCCCCCCTCCCGCCACTCCTCCCTTCTCATTTCCATGGATCAGGCTCGATGGGCCGAATGGCCTACTTCTGCTCCCTTACCTTGTGATCTTGTGATGTCTTAGCAGAGGCCACCTAACACATACAGCCTGCAGGAAATGCCCAGACTGCAGTCAGGCCTGGACAAGACTGCTGTCACTGTGACCATGTGTGTCAATGTTCAAGAGGGATTGCAGCAACCTCCCCTCCAAGTTATCCCCAGCACTGATGAAGTATTGCTCTATGAAGCTATCTAATGTTGTCTTCTTTCATGATGGAGTTTGCATCACCATCACTGCACTAGTGCCCTTGCTGTTGCCAATCAGCAGATCAAACCAAACGGGTGCCACACTTGCTAAGAAGGTGCATTCCAAATTCTAAGCCCAGGGCTGCTTAAGGTTGCCTTCCAAGAGCTTTGCAGCCTCCTCTACTGAAAATCAGCAGCCTTCCACCAGTCACGGTACAGGCAGTGGAGCTGCAGTGTAGAGATGTATAGTGAGTGCTTGTTTTATGAGAGAAAACTTGAGAAGATTGGATCAACACTATAGAAGATAAAGACGTGACCTTAATGAAACAGGTAAGATTCAGAGGGAACTTGATAGGGTAGATGTTAGAATCTAGAACTAAGTCAGGTTATGGGGCCAAGTACTGATGTTTGAGGTGAGGAAGATTTTTTTTCTCACAGAGTAAATCTTTTATCCCCAGAGATCTATGAACGTTGAGTCATTAGTCATTAGATTAGGCTGTGATAGATTTTATAGCCAGGACAGTGGAACTGTTATTGAATGGTAGAGTAGGTTCAAGGAGCATGCTCCTATTTATCATATTCTTACAGCAAGAAGAAATGTACATTGTCCTTTGCTGAGGCAGTGGTAGGAAAATTGCTCCCTTCTACACCTGGGAGAATATGACCTCCTACAGAGAGGCCTTCTCCTACTCTCTCTTCAAGCAGTTTATCCTGCTCTGTCTGTCTTCTCCAACAATTGCCCCCTCACCCCTGCCCCTTCAGAGGAATGTCTATTCATGTCTGGGATTGACTGGTTTAAGCATAAGGCTAGAAAACAAGACACTTGTGACACCAATCCCTGTAGACTTTAGCAATGTTAAACAAGCATAGGAAACACCAAAATATTGTTTCATTGAGGCAACAGCCTGTAGAAATAAATCAGCAGCTAAACTAGAAGTGGTTGAGTATTTCTTTAAAAAGAGGTGTGGCTCTTCCAGCTCCTGCACATGAATTCATCTATTCCAGGTTGACACATGGAACTCCAGTGTGACGGTGTGGGCACCGAAGCAGTAGATTGTTACCACCACCTACCCACCCTGCATTTTTGCACTCTTGTGCTAATTCCCTTCCCAAAATGGTAGCCACCCATGACTTGCATTACAAGTGTGCACAAGTTCATCAGTCACCATATTGGTGGTACTCATAGAAACCAATGAACAGACAAAATTAAGGTACTGCACAGGCACAAATAAACAATGTTGTACAAACATGTACATTCTGTTAGTTACAGAATGTGGCTCATTCTGCCTCTCCAGATTCTGTGGAGTGACCAGCTCAATGTGACAAGGAGTTTGACCATACATGAGATCAGCGAGCATGCCTGAGGTTCAGGAAGAGAAATACTGAAGTCCTGTTGGAAGAAGCTGAAGAAAAAAGGGACATACTTAGAGTAAGGGAAGCAGGAACCCTCAAGTATCTCCTGCTTGGGATGTGAAGTACTGCAAAAATGGAAATGTCATCATTGGGCCCACAACAAACATCAGCACTAAGCACAACCATGACATCCAGGTCCCCTATCCCACTCTGTTAATTACTTAGAGGTTGTTGCAGCTTCCATCTTCTCACCTACCAATCTACGTTGGATCCCATTCCACTGAAAATAAATAGTGGGACAGAATCCAATATGCAGGTCATTGTGTTTTCAGACGGTAACCCTTTTCTGCAACACTGATTAATTTAAATTGACAGAATTATCAAGCAATAACTGTAGGACTTAAGTTGTCTTGGGCCATTAACTGCAGATTTGTCCTTTACAGCCATATCTCCAGGAAAGGTCTGTCCTCTTGCTTACCATATTGATGACACAAGTGGGTAATTAAAAGCTTAGTGGGGCGATATCTGTCTGGATGACATTACTATTGCAATGTCACTGAAGCTCAGGCATCAGAGATTCATTCTGCACACAAATCAAAAGATTGCTAAAGAATTGCCATTTGTTTTACATTTTCTTTTTCTGTAGGTGGAGATGTTTCCATCAGCTATGAAAGCTTTAAAACCTTCACAATATGACAATATTGCCCACTTAAATCTGTGAGAATTGGTAAATCAGTGTCACATTTTGGAGAACAATTGGACCTCAGATTTGTAAAGCCAGATACATTACACAGTACATCATAGAACCACAGAATGGTTTAGTGGAGAAGGAGGCCGTCTGGCCCATCAATCCATACCAGTTCTGTGCAAGAAATCCGGCTAGTCCCAGTCCCCTAGCCTCTTCAAGATCCATGCAGACTCTCCTTTCAGATATGTATCCAGCATCTTTTTGAATGCCACAATTGAACCCATCCCTACCACCAGCCCTGACAGTGTATCCTTGACTCTGACTATTCAGTGTGCAAAAATAATTTTTCTCATGTTGCTTTTAATTCCTTTGCCAACCACCTTAATCCTAATGATTTTACACTATTGGTTGTATGATGTACATGAATATTTTTCAATATCCCAAAAATATTTAGATGGCTACCAAATTTTACACACTTTGTTCAAGACCTGGACGTCTTTTAACTTTCTCCCATTCTGTCCTGGACCAAGATGGTAGTAATAATGGGATTTGGAAAATAATTTAATGTAGTAGTTATTGTGTGCACAATCAATTTAGTTAATTAGGAAATATCCTCTTGAAAGTAAATATTTTCCCCTGGTATGTTAACAGAAAATTATTATGGAAACAATTACATCTATTTCATACATGGGCTGCAGCTGTAACAAGATCCAACAACTCAATACCTGTCATGGTTCTGAGTTCTGGCCCTCAATATGGCTCCTTTAATGCCTTGTTATACAGCACGTGGATTCCAAGCTGGACTGATTGTATAATGACACTCACCTGAGCCCCATCAGGGACCAAGCAAAAGTACCTGTGTTTCTCTAGCACTAGTTGCCAGAGTATTGGTCTGCCTTTGGGTACTTTGGCTCCAAGTTGCTTAGAGTGCGCTAATCTAGAGCAGTCCTGTGTTCTCTATTCCTTTTTGTAGATCCAGTTCATGTTGGGATTCCTCTTTAGATCTCTGAGGCAAGATTTCTTCCAGTTGCTGCCTGTGTTTGTCCTGAGG
>JARFYF010000053.1:33909700-33922709 GCA_030265395.1 Rhina ancylostomus | reverse complement strand
CAACTCTTGCACTACCACGGATTTGTCTCTAATTGTGCATTAATGTCTTGCACAGTCTTTTACTTCACTACCTTGTATAATTTATGTACAATTTATGCATAAGTTATTTCTGTGCATTGTCTGGATCTCTGGTGCTGTTGCAGGCTGGTACCTGTACCTCACCATACTTATGCACATGACAATACCTGAACTTGGACTTGGAACACAGTGGCTGTGGTCTTCAGTAAACGTATCAGCTCATGTACTGGTTCTCTGTGTCTCTCAGAGTTTACTTAAACCACTACTCATCAGATTTACAACGGTGGTACCTGCTCCAGCTCCCAATACACCTCTGTGCTGATACACTTGTTATTGCTGATGTTTGCAGGAACTTGCTGAGAGCAAATTGGCTGCCATGTTTGCTGAGTTACAACTGTGGCTACGCTTCATGGGGGATGTGAAAGGTGCTAAAGAAATAAAAGTATTTAAAATGAAGCATCCAGTGGGGATTGTGGCTTTACACTGCAGTCAGACTCATCAGATCAAGAACACAGATCCTGTAATATTTTGTTGCAGATGTAAAACTGTCTGAGGAAAACGACAATTGTTTCACATCTCATACCAGAAACAGCAAGTTGTTGCTCTTGTGACTCAGTTCAGGGACTTAAAATCAGACCCAGTGATCACAACTGAAATCCTCTTTCTTCCTGGTGGCACGGTAGTGTAGCAGTTAGCGTAACACTTTACAGCACCAGTGATCCGGGTTCAATTCCGGCCACTGTCTGTAAGGTGTTTGTACGTTCTCCCTGTGTCTGCGTGGGTTTCCTCCGGGTGCTCCGGTTTCCTCCCACATTCCAAAGACATACAGGTTAGGGAGTTGTGGGCGTGCCATGTTGGCGCCGGAAGTGTGGCGACACTTGCGGGCTGCCCCCCAGAACACTCCACACAAAAATGTATTTCACTATGTGTTTCGATATACATGTGACTAACAAAGATATCTTAATGGTCTGCTCACATTGAGAATCAAGTAATGGCAGATGTTGGAAATCATAAGTAAAGACAGAATACGATGGAAACACTCAGAAGGTCAGGCAGCGTCTGTAGAAAGATGGGGTAGCACAGCAGCAGTCAGTAGAGCTACTGCCACAGAGCTCCGGTGACTTCGGTTCAATCCTCACCTCTCATGATGTGTACGTGGAATTTGAACCACATAGAGTTATACAGCATGCAAATGGGTCCTTGGGCCCAACTGGTCCATGCTGATCAAGACGCCCCCTCCAGGGTAGTCCCATCCAAGCAGCATCACAGGTAGACAGGGTGGTGAAAAAGGTGTTTAGTACACTGGCCTTCATCAGTCAGGGCACTGAGTATAGGAGTTGGGACATTATGTTGCAGTTGTATAAGTCGTTGGAGAAGCTGCACTTAAGAGTACTGTGTACAGTTCTGGTCACCCTGTTATAGGAAAGACATGGTTAGACTGGAAAGAGTGCAGCAAAGGTTTACGAGGATTTTGCCAGGATTAGAGGGCCTGAGTTACAGGGAGAGGTTGGCCAGGTTAGGTGTTTATTCCTTGGAATGTAGGAGAATGAGGGGGGACCTTATGGAAATGTCGACCTTATAGAAAGGCATGGATAAGGTGGATGGTAACAGTCTTTTCCCCAGGGTAGGGGAGTCCAGAATTGGGGGGCATAGATTTAGGGTGAGAGGGGAAAGATTTAAAAGGGACCTGATGGGGAACTTTGTCACACAGAGGGTGGTGAGTGTATGGACTGAGCTGCCAGAGGGAGTGGTTGAGGCAGGTACAATAGTATCATTTGGATAGGTACATGGAAGGGTGAGACTTAGAGGGATATGGGCTGAACATACGAAACTGGGACTAGCTGGGTGGACAACGTGGTCGGCATGGACTTGTTGGGTTGAAGGGCCTGTATCCGTACTACGTTGCTCTATGATTCTACTTGCCAGTGTTTGGCCTATAACCTTCTAAACCTTTCCAATCCGTGTACCTGTCCGACTGTGTCAACCACTTCCTCTGGCAGCTCATTCCATGTACATACCACCCTTTGTGTGAAAAAAGTTGTCTCTCAAGTTCCTGTTAAATCTTTCCCTGCTCACTTTAAACATATGCCATCTAGTTCTAGATTCCCCAACCCAGGGGAAAAAGACTGAGTGCATTCACCCTATCTACGCCCCTCATGATTTTTTACATCTCTATAAGATCACCTCTGTCTCCTACACTCTAAGGAATAAAGTCCTAGCCTGTCCAACCTCTCCCTATAACTCAGTCTCCCAAGTCCTGGCATCATCCTTGTAAATCTTTTCTGTACTCTTTCCAGTTAATAACATCTTTTCTATAGCAGGACGACCAAAACTGAACACAATATTCCAAGTGCAGCCTCATCAGCATCCTGTACAATCACACCATGACCTCCCAACTTTGATACTCAATGCCCTGACTTACCAAGGCCAGCGTGCCAAAAGCCTTCTTCACCACCCTGTCTACCTGTGAGTCCACCTTCAGTGAACCTACTTGTACTCCAAGGTCCCTCTGTTCTGCAACACTCCCCAGGGTCCTCCCATTCACTGTGACACTGTGACTACCGTTCACAGCAGCACGGTAGTGTAGCGGTTAGCGTGACGCTATTACAGCTCCAGTGATCGGGGTTCAATTCCTGTCACTGTCTGTAAGGAGTTTGTATCTTCTCCCACGTCTGCGTGGGTAATGGAGTTGTCATGTGAATTGGTATAGACTCAGTGGGGCCCAAATGGCCTTCCTCTGTTGTAATGAAATATGGATACAGAAACAGTTAATGTTTAATCTGTGGAAAGAGAAATGTTAACTCTGTTACTCTTTCAACAGATGCTGCCTGACCTGCTGAGTGTTTCCACTATTTTCTGCTGCTATGTTCTAAGGGGCAAATGGGCTTGGGTGCCTCTTTGCCTGTCTTCCTGTCAGCCTCGGATCGTTCCAGTAAGACACTGGCTGCAGCGTTGAGTTTTCCGTAGTGTTTAGCTTCCAAGTGGAATCTCCTGACCCTTGAATTTGTGGACAGCGCCTGCCACTGGCAATCAAAACACTGCAGACATGAAGAGGTGCACCATATTGCTAGAACGGTGGAAGCTCCCTGCCTCAGTGGGACCCCAGGAATTGAGGGGGTACTGGATCCACGGGACACTGGTATCAGAGGAGATAATGGCTCAGTGGAACACTAGGAATAGGGGATATTGACTCAGTAGGACACTGGGAACAGGGTTACTGGCTCAGTAGGATACTGGGTACAGAGGTTTACTGACTCAGTGGGACGCTGGGAATAGAGGAGGTACTGGTTCTGTGGGACACTGGGAACATGGTTTCTGGCTCAGTGGGACACTGGGAACAGAGGAGGTACCAGCTCAGTGGGACAGAACTGTTGGTATATATACAGTAACTATACATAAATACTGCCCAGCTGGTGTTTGACATAGTCACCAAGCTGACCTGGGTAAAGTGCTGACCTGACCTGAAACCAACCCCAAATGTTTCAGCAGAACATACATCAGATGTGACTCAAACCCTATGGCCAGGTTTCATTTGGCTCAGGTTTGTTAGCCAGCTCCAGCACGGAGATTATGCAAGAAAAATAAAAAAAAACCAGCTAGAGAGGTGCGTACAGTTCTGGTCACTGCATTATAGCACTGGAGATGGTAAAACAGAGATTTTAAGAGCTGTTACAAGAAATGAAGAACTCTCACTATGAGGAATAATTGCAGAGATTGGTGGTTTCCTTCGGGATAAAGGAGGCTGAGATGGAAATTTAACATTTATAAAATTATGAGGGGCCAAGGCAGAGTGAAAGAGTGACACCATTTCCCTCAGACAAAATATCAATACACAATGATCATAAAATGATTGGTGATAAGATCAGGATGAAAATGAGTAAAGAGCTTAGTGTTTCTGAAACTGGCTTGAACTGGAGTTAGATGTAAAAACCATTATCATAGTTTAAAAGTACTTCCATATGTCACTCCTACCATCCAGTGGAATACTCTTCCCCGGATGAGCACAATTTCAACACTCGAGAAACTCAATTTCATCTGGGACCGAGTTGTCCATTTGATTGGTGCTCCATCCACCACCTCAACATCCACACCCCTGGAGAGTGACGTACTCTAGCTGTTGGATGCACCATTTGTAAAACGCTCTCCTGAAATTTGCCAAGGGTTCCTGGGAACACAGACTCCTACAAGTTCTTCAGTAAATCACATGCTACCATATCAAATGCATTTCCCTTTTCCTTCACTGTTATCGGGCCTAAAGCTCAAAAGTTCATAATCAGCTCCACTACAGGTGCACCTTTACCACATGGACAGCAATCACTTCCCCAGGGACATTCAGGGAAGGGTATCAAATGGGGATAGGGTTATATAAAGACCATGTACCAGGAGATGTGGTGGAATTAGGCTAAGTGACCTTTCTTTGAGCAAGATTATCTGAGTGGTCTTGTTTTATGAATTAAATTTCAAATATCCTCATTCACTCCCAAGCAGAAAATTCACTGATTACAGTTAGGAACCTCTTGTTTTCCCAGTCAGAGATCTCACTCATTTCTAATTAATACCATCACAACTTCAAAACCAGAACCTCGCACATCCCAGTCAGAAAGGTTACCCATTCCCAGTTGAAAACCCAAGCCACTCTTTCATTCCTCAATGGAATCACATCCCACTGTCAACCATGAACCTCTTCTCTTTCCACTCAGGAAGCTCAATCAAACCCAGCCAGATATCTCACCAACTCCCAGCCAGCAATTCCCCCTGTTCCTCAGGCAGGTAGTAACCCCCAATCAGGAACCTCACCCACTAAACCAATCTCAGACAGGGAACTCATCCAATCCCAGAAAGGAAATTCACTCACTTTTCTGTTAACTAAGACTGACAGCTGTGCCTACCACTCACCCGTTCATTCTATTGGTATTGTGTTAAGGGATCTGGCAGTATCCAAAGGGTGAGAAGAAAGAATAAATAATCAATCAATTTATCTGCTCTACATAAATAATAAGCACAAAGAGGATTTTTTTATATATTATGTTGATAAATGTACATACTCAAAGGGAACTATACATTTTCATATAGATGTTGATATAGACTTGGAAGATGTCACAACCTTTGTACGGGGAATGGTATGGAATCAGAGTTAATTATATCGAATTGATATACAGTTAGGAGTTACAAATCTTTGTCTAGAGATTATTAGATGCCACAATCAATTCCATGGAGAGAACACCTATTAAAACTACTTTAGAAGTCAGAGGGGTGGTGCAGTAGTTTTGCAGGTTATGCAGCTCCAGTGACCTGGGATTAACCCCGACCTCTGCTTCTGTCTGTGTGGAGTGTGCACACCCTAAAGATATGCTGGCTGGCAAATCAATTGGCTGCTGTAAACTATTCCTAGTGAAGGTTGCTGGTGGGAGGATCAGGGAGGTACTAATGGAAATGTGGGAGAGAATAGATTACAGGGAAATAATTGGAATGATGAGATTGCTGTGGGAGCTGGCACAGACTTGTTTTTTTATCAGTTGGTTCTTTTTAAAATTTTTCTTTACTGTGTATTGCCTGAGCCACAGTCTGACAGGATTCGAGATCAATAGACTACTCAGAATGTATTGAGTAAGCTAAAAAAAATCTTTGCTGCTTGGCTCCTATGCATTTCTAAGTATTTGAAAATGGGACAAAAAAATCTATTAGTGTTTACACTGGGTGGGCTTGATGTGTCTTCCTGGATAAATGAATAAAATTAGTTGAAATAGCTTCTTCCATTTTGTGATATTGAAACCAGAAATTAATAATAGGAAATTAAGGACTCTAAAACAAAGTTTTAATTAGTTGTAGATTATTATAATGTAATTTGTCATTATAACTTTAATTCAGAATCATGTCCTGCCTCGCTGTAAGTGAGATATGGTAGTGTAGTGTGAAATTCTCTCACAAGCCACCCCATCAGGTTTAATTTTAGGATGTCTCAGTGGATCGTGGTGCTCACGTATTGGAACAGCTGTTTAAAAGTGAAACTTAATCTGGTACAAATGTTCCCTGAACTGCATTTAGGTTAATTCCCAGCGAGTCTTCAGTTACATTGAATCGTTCACTGGAAAAGTACGCAGGAATGAGTGCATTGAGTTTATTTGTAAAGTTATTGAGATGGTGGGTGAGGATAGTGTGGTTCTGTGGTGTATATGGACTTTTAGAAAGGGTTTGTTAAAGTATTATATGAAAAACCCGGGGAAACTTGAAACTGTCATGGAATTAAAAGTGCACTGTGGATATGAAACTGACTAAAGGACTAATTGCTGGGAACAATGGTGAACGTCTTTCAAACAGGAATACAACATACAATGCCATCCCCAGGGATTAGCCTCAGGACAATGGTTCTTTTTAATGTTAATTAGTTACCTCAATTTGGGCCAGAGATAAAATTTCAATGTTTGCAGATACAAAGAAATTGAGAAATGGGAAGCAAAACAAAAATCTGCTGGAGGGACTCAGCGGGTCAGGTGGCATCTGTGCAAGCAAAAGGATTTGTCGATGTTTCAGGTCGAGGCCCTGCATCAGGACTGAGAGTGTAGAGAGAAGATAGCCATGATAAAGAGGTGAGAGGGAGGGGTGAGACAGGGGCTGGTTGATGATAGGTGGAATCAGGTGAGGTGGGGGGTAATGAGCAGATGAACCCAGGCTAGGGTAGGAGTTATGAGACAGAGGCTACCAGTCTCTCCTTACCATCCCCCTCCCCTCCACCCAGCTCTATCTGCCCAATTTTGTGTTTCCTTTTCTGTTTTCACCTATCACCCACTAGTCTTTGTTTCAAAACTCTCCCCTCCAAGGGTCTCAACCCAAAATGTCAACCATTCCTTTGCTCCCACAGATGCTGCTTGAGCCACTGAGATCCTTCAGCAGTTTGTTTTTGGCTCCAGATTCTAATATCTGCAGTCTCAGGTCTCAAAGAAATTGGGACATTAGTAACCAGTTTCAGAAGTCTGCACTCCCGTAGTAGAGGTGGTCCTGACAAATGGATCCTGGTGGACAAGGGTTACCCTCTACACACACCAGTGCACTCTCCAACCATAGGAGCAGAGTGCAGACAAGTTTCAAGAGTACCAAAATTATGCTATTGGCAGACAGGAGACTGAAGGAAAGACATGTGGGGAGATCCAGAGCCTGAGGGCCATGAGGTACAGTCTGGAGAGGAGGAAGTCAGCAGGATGTCCCTGCTCAGCATTTACATTTCCATCTTTTAGCTGAGCAGAGGTGGCAAGCATTTTCCAAATGAATTCAGGGGGTTCCCCAACAAAGAGACAGTGTTCATGAGGCTGTGAAATAATCATCCCCAGAGATCCTCTCCACACTTTGATGGTTGCCAACAACACAGATCAGTAATCAGATAAGTCAGAATACATTTAATAATCCCTCACGTACTGCTTTGCAAGTCCACCCACACGGAGACTTCAATAAGCAAATTCCTGCGAGTGCTCAGTGGCTTGCATTTCACTGATGCTTTTGAGAACACAAAATTTGTTTATGCTTTGCTTAATCCATGGGGATTCTCACAACTGTAAGAGACAACCGTAGCAACCTCCTGCCAGCAACCTTTTATGTTAGCACACAAGATCTCTCCAGGCACTTTTCTGACAAATGAGATTATATCCTCCTCTGTCCTGTTTGCCCTCTTCTTCCTGAAGCCATATGTATTCATGGCTGGCTGTCATGGCAAATGCATCTCCAATGGCTACTGCCCTTCTTGGTATAAGTGTCTAAAGCTAAACACGGTTCCTGTTTTAGCACATTAAACCACCCAGCTGCAAACACGTCACTAGTCTGTTCACAACTTTTTTTCGTGGGGAACCCAAATTGGTATTAATACCGAGCATGAGGGCTTAGTAAAGAATTACTTGAATGGTTCAGTGGGGATGACAAGGTCGTTCTCTTTAATGTGTAGATTAAGAGAGGTAGCCAAGATCGTGAAGTGCTTTGTCAAAACAAAGAAAAACTTTTCAGGTGCATGATGCACAAACTAAAAAATGTTAATTTAATCAGCCAAAGAATCAGGATAACCAAAAAACTGGTGGAAGCAGCTTTAAAAGCTGCATTTTTATTGGAAAAGAGCAACAGGCAGGAGAAAATTGGCTTTTCCAAAAAGCTAGCACAATAGATTAATTGGCACATTGTTGGTAAGCCTCATACTTTATACGTGTAAATGTGCAAAACTGCTCTCCTTGTAAGAGAGCATTGGTAAATGTCCTATCTGTTACTGATGTGGACTGCTTGAAAGGTTCATTGCCTAATCTAAGAAATTTAATAACAATGCACAGTTTGTTGGAGGTACATTTGAAAAGGTCAACATTTGGGAAAGCAGATGATTATAAAAATGTCATCTACTAATATCCAGAACAAATCTGGAAAGAAAAAATGTTTGATTGCTAATAAAAAGAGCTGGGTCTATCTAGTCTTAAGATAATAAGACTCCTCAAAATAAAGTATTATCCATTTGAGAAGGTAGGTAATTATTTTTTTCTTCTCAGGTGGAGTTTTAAAAACTCTTCAAGAAATGGTGGAAACAGTCTTTGAATATTTTTTTTAAAGCAAAGGGATTCTTGAATAGCAAGAGGTAAAAGGTTCTGTGGGTAGATGGAAAACACAGTCAAGGTTGCAGTCAGATCCACTGTGTTTAATATTGCAGCAGGCTCAAGTCTCAAGAAAAACCAGTAGCAGTAGACCACCAGGCCCTTCAAACCTGCCCCACCATTTAATATGATCATGGCTGAACTATGCAATTCATGGCCCAATGTTATCATTCTGAATCAAGCATTTAGTATTAGACTTCAGAAGGATGAATTGTTGTAACCAGTTTACCGAAGGTAGGAGTTTAAAAAAGATTTGAAAAAAATTGAAATGTTGCTTCTTAGCAAGATCATAATACTGCTGCCATTTGACTGAGGGTTACATTGCAAGTAAAGGGAAGACTGCAAATTTGTGTTGCAAGTCCTGTGGTTCCAATCCAGAAAATAACCTGTTTGCATGAAATGCAGGGCCCCGAAAGTCAGTAAGAATTTTTCCTCCAGCAGAAAAATCCATTCTGTAAGCACAAAGCAATGACAAGATGGTCAGTCATGATGCTTACTGACACCAACATACTGTTAAGTACATTTAAGTCTCAGTCTTTAGAAATTATACCAGGAACAAGACTACTTTCAGCTTGAGGGGGAAAGATAAAATCAATAATATTGGCACCTCATTATTACCAGCAGAACAGATGTCAAAAGTCAAACACAGGACCAACTGATATTACAAAATTCTGGTTTATTGTCACAGTTCAATTTAAAGTGTTTGTAAACAGTCTTATTTCAATGTACAGATTAAAATGTTTGAGAATGGTGCTCTGACCCAGTATTATTATTTGTTGTAACCAGCTCAAGTGATATAAAAAGGCACCATTACGTTAAAAATTAAAGGCATTTGTTTCATGACTTTTAAATATCACAGTAAAAAAGGATCAGTTACAAACCAAGTTGTCAAAGATCAACACTGTCCTTTCCTCAGTGGAAGAATGCCAGTCACCTGACAAAGTTTCAAACTGTTTCCTAAACAAGTTGAGAATGACCTTGAACAGAGACTAGTCATTTAATGTTGTATTAGCACTTTTGCTACTGTAGTGCCAATGAGGAAAGTGTTCTGCATGAAGTGGATTTTAGCCTTGATTGATCTATTGCCACTGCAGTATGTTAACACATTAGAAGTGATAAATCTTAATTGAACCAATTCCAGGATGCATGGCTTATGATCAATATGGATCTAGAACAATGATGGCTTGCAAAAGCACTTGGGGAAGAAACATACGATGGATTATTTTCTTTAAGTGGTCATTCCTACAGTCAATGCAAGAAATGCTTATTGAATGTCTCCCCCAGGTCCATGTTTGTGTGGGTGGGGAAGTAACCAGTGCAAATGTAGAGGGTAGCAATCCCTTCAACAGCTTCAGGTGAGGAAGTATGAATTGTTGTGAAGCCAACAGTAATGGCTCCCTCAGGGCAGAACGATATGGGTGATGATCTCACTAAAGTCATAACTTGGGCTGCTTCCCCACGACACCCATCAAATACAGCTGTTATTTGTCTTATACTTGGGTTCTTATTTGGAGTAATTAGTTTAATACCCCAACCATTTTTAAAAAGGGCTTACTCTTAAGAGCTCAAATCTCAACACAAGGCCTTAGAATGTGTAACCAATATACAAATGTATAAAAAGTGTTTAAATAGTGTTAACTGTACAAAGATTAACTCCAATTTTTCCACAAGTGAATATGGAGCTATAGAGGGAACAAAGTTTGGCCCCTTTAGTTTAACCATTCTTTCATAACACTTCAAGACATTCTTTCCACACTAACCATCCTGCAGTAGCTCAAGGTGGTTGAGCAATATTCCTCCTCTTCCTCCCAACACATACACAACCACTTTACATATCTGAATAATGGCAACATAATGAGTGAACCCTCCAATAACCACAGTAGTGTCTTGGTTCCATGCTTGGTGTTTTTCATTGTACAATGTAGTCCTTCAGGAATGGATGCCAACAGATTAATACACTTCAAAATGTGAAAAACCCAAGACAAATTCTCCAACTCCTACAAAGTAAATCACTTGGGCAATGCCAAAAAGTGGTGCAATGACTAATGCCCGGCAGCCTGATCCCTTCAGGAATGAAGAAGGACCCTCATTTTTCCAGATTTTCCTGCAGAGAAAAAGTAATTGATCAACATCAAAGAACCACTTAAACCTGAAATTAATATAAAATACTCTCCATTGCAATAACCATAATTTGAAATGGCCATGAAACAATTAGAGCATTTGGGTTCAATAACAATCAAGGTCACATAGCAAGGAAACAAGCCCTTTGGCCCACAATGTCCTGGCCAACCATCAGGTGCCCAACTATGGTACAGGCAGTCCCCAGGTCACAACAGGATTCTATTTCTGACAACAGTCCACAAGTCAAATGAACAAAACAGTGGGAGAGGATCACAAACAGATGTGACAGCAGAGTGAGCAGGCACAGGAAGATGCTGCCTGCCAGCCAGCCAAATAACCGAGTGAGCAAGCCTTCTCAATGTTCTGCTCGACCCAGCCTGACTATTGCAGCTCAACTTTTTTTTTGGGGGGGGGGGGGGGTGAAAAAGAGATGGTGGTTAGTGCAGGGGCAGTGTTGGAAACAGTGGCCATCCCAACCTGGTAAAACTCCCACAAAAGAAAATTCCCCTTTCTGAAGTCTTTAATATTTTTAATCTTTCTTAATATTGCAGTCCATTAACACGTGTCCCTGTAATACTGCAAGATTATAGAAGGGCATGTGAGTAAATCCCAATTTAACAGGGAATAAGCTAATTTTTAAGTACATGCATGTCAGTCACAAATGATTAAACAAACCAATTCTGCAAATCAATTTCGTACATATACATTATCTAGCCAGTGCAAATTTAAACTTATGATCACCAGCACTCACTCACCTAGCACAGTCAACAATTCCACTGTATGTTTCTTCATTTGCTCCTCTATGTAGTGACTGGAATCGTGTTTTGATCACTGAAATACAAAAACAAAACAAAAATGGACTGTTCACTTTCACAAGCAACACCCAAAAGGAACTTGCATTTTACACTAATTTAAGCAAACTACATCCAGTGTACCAGAAGTTATTCTCATATGCAACCCTGCTTTATCTGGCCAAATGCCAGCCGCAAAGCTTACAGCTTACTTACAAGCTTCAAAAATCCCAATTTAATAGGGAACAAGTTAACCTGCTCAAGAAGTGCAACTGCAACTATTTAAGCAACATGTCATTTTTATGATGAATTATCTCTAATTTTACAGCAGATCCTATTGAGCAATCATATTTATTTTGCCTCAAATTTAATCAAATCCAACTTTATTCAAAACAAGGCCATTGGAGAAATTATAAATCTCTAAGTCCAAATCAGTTCATTACCAGCATTTATCTTGTCTAGTATTCTTGCAAATTCAGTCTACCAAAATGTTTACAGCCATTATTGTAACTGCTAAGATTTCAACCAGCTCAGTCAAAATGAAGGCAACAGAATTCTTGCAGTTCAGCAACCCCTAGAATAAACCTGTCCAGACTAATCTAACCACTATGTCAATAAGTGACTATCCCCACGTATAAACAAGATGTGGTAGAAAAATCTCAAGTCATTGTACAAGTCTTACCATCACATGGATTGACAGCCACAGCTGCAACAGAACCAGCAATGCACCCAGATAAAAATGAATGGACAAAAGAAGCTTTCCCATCCACTGAATTTTGCCCAAGTTTGTTCAGATTGGCAAACAATGGAAAATAGATGACAGAAAATGGAACATCCCTGTTCAAAACAGAAAACAAGTGTGTAAACAAACTTTGAAACTATACCATACTTGTGTCTATTTATTATGATTGCACTTACATAGTGGTAAAGGAGACCAGAAAAGTAACAATTAAGGGGGAAGAGGGATATGGAGTTAATGCAAGTGGGATTAGTATAGATAGGCTTGGTCAACATAGATGTGGGGGGCCAAAGGGTCTGTTTCTATGCTGTAGAAATCTATGACTCTATAGCCCATTAGTCATCTTTAGTTGAAGGACACTGCAAACCCCAATGAGCAGTCAACCACCTTCCCAAGAGCTGTAGCTGCAAACATGGCCTAGAACTCAAGTGACTACAGAGAATGAAGCCATAATCGACACAATTTCTAGCTATGTCTATTTTTTTTTAAAGATACTCAATGGCATTTAATTACATTCCTTCCCAAACTTGGGTACTTCTACCAAGAGCATTTGCACAATATGAAGGTATTGCTATGCCAACATAAAATTGACATACATTGTGGCACAGCATTAAATCAGTGTTTCTTACTATACCACACTTGCATTGGTATATTTAGCCTATTGGTTACTCTACACACAAAGCTTTTGTACCTCAGTATAGTGGCTCCTAGTCCTTTGTAGAGTC
>JARFYF010000053.1:33691005-33702592 GCA_030265395.1 Rhina ancylostomus | reverse complement strand
AGACCCCGTCTCCCTAATTCTCTGTACTCCTGCAACTCCCTTGCATGCCCGACACCCTAACAGTATGTGGGTATTCCCACATGATAATTAACCATGAATCAATATTCTATTCACATACATGAGCAAGAAGAGAAGTTGGAGGAAGAAAAAGTGATATTCCAGTAATAAGGAATTAACTAGCTTTGCTACAGAGCTCAAAGATAGTTCTTTATCATTTCACATTGGGGGTAGATCAGTGGCCAATAAAAGTTAATATAATTTGTCAACGGACGGAATACATATGGGGTTGTGTGAGCTAACCATTACTGAGGTACGCAGAAACAGCGGGCAGCTTGTGCTCCTTGGGTCAATGGCAGCTGTACATTTTGCTGACATTTATGTTCACACTAAAGGAGCCTTAGTGCTGGGAAATGGGTCTAGTGTGAGGCCATTGGAGGATGAAGCTCCCCTGCATTGCCCAGGAACCCCATTTATTCCAGAACTTGCAATATCGCTGCAAAGCTGTCAACCACAGAGGGGCCTGCACTCAACCACACAGGTTCCCTGTGCTTGGGTCAGACAATAACCACGGATGATAACGGCCACTCAGCCCATCTTAGACTACCTATCTGGAGCTACCCAGAGTTCCTCCCATTGGTTCAAAGTAACTTCTTAAATGTTTCCAAGGATCTCACCTCCACTGGTTGAACTGGGCGTCCATTCCAGGACAACGTATGGGAACTGAGGGTTGGTCCGAGGTTTGGGTGTTACAGTGGGGAGGGGACTGAGCACGGGATCAAGCTTGGGTTGATGGGGGAGAACTGGATCAGGCTGGGGAAATGTGGAGGTCAGTCTCAGCTGCCCAGCGTTACAGAGGCTGGCTGGTGGTCAGGGAGGCAATCAGAAGGCCTCGGGACATCCACTGCTAGTGGGTGGATAGTGGGGATCGAGCTGAAGGAGCAGCTATCTGGAAGAAGGTGGACCATTTGGAATCCCTATCAGCTCAGGTGGAACCCCCTTTAACCAAAACTGGCTGCACCCTCAAGGGAAGAACTGTTTCAGTGTGTGAGACCCACACGAATCACATGTTGGAGCAGATCAGTTTTGTTCTGACATTAGTGACATCAAAACATCTGTTCCCGATAGCTGATGTCGCCACACACATCCACCAGCCTCTGTGGGAGAGCTCAGAACTGAAATCCAAAGGTACATGTAATTTGGATTTAGGTAAAATTCCTTAACATAGCACACAAAATCACAGCAAAGGTCTCCGGCTTTTTTTACTTCTTTAAGCCACTCCTACAAACCTTCCTCTCTGGCGCAGTTTTACTGATAATGCATCTGTGGGCTTCCTGAGGCAGGTTTTTTAAACCACATTACAGGAACAATATAAATGACAGCTGTTGTTGTTTAACAAGACCACTGAGAAAAATGGTTCAGTGGTGATATGAAACTACCAGCAGGAAGCAAAGATATTTCTCCACTCATTCATTTTCTACATCATTGACCTAGCAGCCCCACAGCACGAGGCGAAATACAGGTGGGATCTTCTGAGGGACTTTACCAGTACTATTTTTAATTCTTTGTGGCACCAATGAGAAAGAAAAGTGCACAGTAATATTAAGAAAATAACCTTTGGAATTCTCCACTCCAAGGACTGAGGTTGTTTATCCAAGGCTGTGGATGATAGATCTTTTGGGATGGGATGGGATGGGAAAGTTGATGGGAAGGACATGATGTTATTGCTCAAGGATCCCACTCCTGACTTAGGTTCTTAAGTTCAGTGGCATTGCACAAAACCTAGAATCAGGATGTGAAGTTTGTAGTAGATCAGTATCCACAGTCATCAAAATATTCGTCTGCCAAGAAGGCTTACTCTTGATCTCGTCGGGACAATCTTCTTCATGTATGGGGGAGAATTGAGTTCAGAATTGTTTCAGAACAATAAGATCTCGGGGGGAGTACTCACTTTAACTCTGTCAAATGGGTGCACCGTTGAACAATGGAGAAGAAATTCAACAGGTCTTTCTCTTTCAAGTTACATTCCTTCACGCTGTACACACCAAAAAAGAAAAGTAATTGAAAATCAACAAACTGCAGATGCTGTAAACCTGAAATAAGAACAGAAGGTAACTGTAAACACACAACAGGCCAGGCAGCACCTGCTTTTGATTTTGTTTCTCTTTACACAGATGCTGCCTGACCTGCTGATTAGTTCCAACATCTTCTGTCCCAAGGACAAAGGAAAATAATTCACATTAAGATTATCAGCAAGAGTTTGACATCCATATCTCCCCCAGTGAGTTCAAAACTTTACCAAATGTTGAAATAAGTGGCTCACATTACAGAATATTATCTAAGGATCAGGCGACAAAGGGAATTAAGCAGAAGAAAGAAATGGATTAAAGAACCAATAGCTATGGAAGGCAGGCAAGAAAAGTGTAAGAAGCTAACCAGAGAAATGAGAATTCATGTGCTGTAGACAAAATTAATAAATAAGTATAGATAGATGACAGTGTCAGTCATGTGCTAAAAGTAACAATCAACTGGCTCACTCACCTGCACACCTTTTTTTCACATCTCTTTGCAAATTTTAGAAGTGATCTTCCATTTGATGCCAAACTATACAAACAAATGAAGACACACAACAAACGTCATTCGCATCAGTAATCTTTGATAAAAGCTAAGTTCAAGCAGGTGCAGACAAGGTCCCAACAGAATTTGATCCAGCTAAGTATCTGAGTTAAAAAAGACTAAACCACAGATGGTGGATGGATTTTTAATGGATTAAAACACCTTCCTCACTGTCTGCTCCTTCACAAATCTTTTTTTATTTACCGCCGCATTTTACCTACCCTTGTGACTTGTAAAGCCTGGATACGATCGATTCACTGCCACACTTCATGGCAATCAGTACAATGATTTTACCTGATAAAAGATCTCCAATATTTGCTGCATTTTTTTATAACATTTATAAGAATTTCAAAACCAACTACCTTTCTAATTCCAGTGCAATATTTAGAACATAGAACATAGAAAAACTATGGCACAATTCAGGCCCTTCGGCCCACAAAGCTGTGCCGAACATGTCCCTACCCTAGAAATTACTACCCTTACCCATAGCCCTCTATTTGATCAGATTGCTCCGAGAACTGGCATGGACTCATTGGGTCAAATTGGTTCCTATGCTCTGAGGAAATATGAAGTAATATAATAACAGGCTGCCCAGATTCCATGGTCTCTCACATCACCTCCAAAATATTTGTCCCCTCCACCACTTTAGCAGCATGCATCACCTACTCTGGCAGCACCTCTCAAACCTGCTACGAAGAAAAAGGGCAGCAGGTTCACAAGAACACCACCTACATATTTTCCTTCATGTCAGACACTGTACTGACTTGGAAATAAATTGTCATTCCTTCATCATCGTTGAGCCTAAATTATGGAACTCACAACCCAGCAGTGTTGTGAAGGACCACAGCAATTTGAGAGGGTAGCTCATCAACCACAAATGGGTAATAAATGGTGCCCTTGCCAACACAACCAATATCCCAAAAACTGAATAAAGAGAACAGGACAAAGTCAATGTGATTTTATTAAAGAGAAATACTACTTGGCAAATTTCATATTATTTCATACTTCCTTACAACATAAGAGGCCATTTGGCCTATTGAGTCTATGTCAGCTCTCTGAACTATCCCATCAAACCCCTTCCCCCACTTGGTTCCCATTCTCTCTCACATGCTCATTAACTCCACCCAAATCTCCTACCACCCACCTACACTAGGGATAACTTAAAGTTGCCAATTAACCTACCAGCCAGCATGCCTTGTGGAGTGACCACCTGGGCAACTGGAGCCATGAGGTAGCAAAGTACCTGCTGCACTGTGCTGCCACCCATTTATTAGAGTTCTTTCAGGATCTATCAGCGTGGGTAAAAGTCAATTAGTATTAGGATTTCCAAAAGGAATTCAATAAGGTGCCATCCAAAGGAGTACTGCACATGTAAGAGGTCGTGCCATTAGGAGCAATATATTTATAGAGGAGTGGCTGTCTGACACAAAGCAGTCAGGATAACTTGGCCATTTTCAGGTTGGCATTCTCTAACCAGTAGGATGCCACAGGGATCAGTGGCATTTGCTATTTAGGTTAATGGTTTGGATGAAGGGCTCAAGTGCACTTGGCCAAATTTGCTAATATTACAAAGATTGGTAGCAAAGTAGGTATTGAAGGATTGTGAAAGGCCCCTAGCGATATATGTATGTTGGGCAGAAATTTTCTGGATGGGGTATAATTAGGGAAATGTGAGGTTATCCACTTGGGGCGAAGGATTAGAAAAATTGGTACCCTATTGAGATTATTACAGTAGAGAAATCTCTGGGCTGGGGAGGTTAGCGCAGCCAAACAGAGGGGGATATGGCAACCCCCATCACATGTAACGGAAGATGTTGTGAAAGATTGTGGGATCTGGTCAGTCTGTCAACACGAGGGTCAGGTGCAGCCAGTCTCTAGCTGTGCCACCCAGGATTCAGCCCTGAAGTCAGCATCTCAACACTGAGCTGCTGTGCAGCTCGCTGCAGTCCACAACACGAGTCCCCACAAGCAGCTTCTCCATACTGAGCCATGGGGCAATTCATCGATGGGTTTGTGCCAGATACTTGGCACAGCAGCGGGGAGACAGGAGTTCCTGCCGCATTCCTGGCACAGCAGCACTGTTGGTAATGCACCTCTTATTATGTAATTGTATAGCAACTGCTTTTAGCACCAATTCCATTAGCACTCATTTCTGGGAAAGCATACTATGTGTGAAATGAGGTACCAGTGTACAGAATGCTGCAGTGCAAAGGGATCTGGGTGTCCTTGTATGTGAAACACAGACTGAGCAAATAGGTATAGCAAGTAATTGGAAAGGTAAATGGAAATAGGCTTCAATGCAAAGGGAAGGGATATAAAAGTAGGGAAGTTTTACTCCAACTGTACAGGGTATTGTTGGGCCATACTTGGAGTACTGTGTAGGACTCCTTATCTAAGGAGGAATGTACTTGTACTGGCAGCTGATCAGCGAAGGTTCACGTGGTTAGTTCCTATGAATGAGATGGACTCTGACCTCACAATCTACCTTGTTGTGACCTTGCACCTTATTGCACTGCACTCTTTCTGTAGCTGTGCACTGTACTGTACTCTACTGTTATTGTTTTTACCTGTACTATGTCAATGCACTCGGTACTAACTCATTGTAGCTGCACTGTGTAATGAATTGACCTATGTGATTAGTTTGCAAGACAAGTTTTTCACTGTACTTCAGTAAAAGTGACAATAATAAACCAATAGCAATGAATAGAATCACGGGCAACAATTTTAACACTTAGTCTTCTACTCTGATATGAAATTGGCCATACCTGTGTCAGTGAAGGAGGGTTGAGCAGATAGGTTCTTTACTCATGGGAGTTTGGTATAATGTAAGGGAATCTTACAAAACATTTAAAATCATCAGGGGTCTTGATAGAGTCGTTGCTGCAGGATATTTCCTCTAATTGGGGAATCTAGAATTAGAGGATGTTGTTTTAGAATAAGGGGTTTACCACATAAGATAGAAACAAACAGGTATTTATTTTCTGTGTCTTGTGAATCTTTTTTGAAATTCTCAACCACTGAAAGCTATGGCGGCTGAATTATTACATACATTCAAGGCCTAGACTTTCAGTCAATAGGGGAGTTGAGGCTTAGGGTGACCAGGCAGAAACGTGAAGCTGATGAGACCAAGATCAGAGTAACCATGACCCTGTTCAATAGCAGAGCAGGCTTGAGATCCATATGGCCTATTCCTCTTATTTCTTATGTTCAAATGGTTTGCATTAGAAAAACCAGATCGTTACATGAAGTAAGGGGGGCAAAGGAAAGTCAGGCCTCAGGAACAAGGCTGACTGTGCATCGTTCACTAACTGGCCTCAGGAGTAGAGTTAGTAGTGTAACACAGCACTCTGCAGTGACAATGTTTGGAACAAGGTAATACCATGAAAAATACTGCTTTCTTGCCCATCTTTGAAAATAAGAAAATGTGTTTTTGCAGAATTATTGCAGAAAATGAATGTCCAAGTACATGTCACAAAAAATCCTCATTATAAATACATGTCATAATAGCCCCATCCTCCTGTGATAATACAATTAATTGTCTGGAACAGGGAATGAGTTTGAGCAGGGAGCCTAACTATGATTTTCCAACCATCCATATTAAGCACGAGAAAATTCTGAGCACTGTGGACCTAGATTTCTGATTTGCCCCATTTGCAAGCAAGGTTCAAAAAAATTCTTCTCTGTTGGAGTACAATTTTGTATGTTAACTTTGTTAATCAGAAATAGACACCACTGAAAAATTAACTATAACTACTATTGATAGAGATGTTTTGGTATGCTTTTTAAAAATGTACACTTTTAAATGCTCACTGGATCTTTGCTGAGGCTGAATGTTTTAGTTAGTAAATGCTGGAATTGGAATGTAGATCTGTGATTATAATAATGGCCACCATCTAAAAACCAGATGTGTCTGAAACATATGTTCAGCTGATACATTGGGTGGTAGGCTGCAATTAGTTGGTGTACGGCAGGCTGTCTGTGACCTGACTTTATTGGGTGATATTTGAAGCAAATTGATATCTATTCCAGTTCAGGATGTATTACAGACTGCAGTTAATTTACATCCTCCTCGTTGCCATTTGGAAAAGTTATTAAATTTGTCATTTTAATGATAGAATTTAAAGTACTTCCACTTCCACCTTGGCATTTCAACTCAGCCACGGACTCTTGTTTCAGTTTGTTGCTGAGACAATGTGTTCCTAAGCAAAGCAAAAACATTGTTAATTCTGACAGCTTTGTATGCAAAACTGTCAATAGCTCTGGACATCAAAAGTCACTTCATGGATGAGGATTTTTGTGACATTTCAGTGTGCTAAGGCATGATTTGAAGCTTTGCAAAAATAAAGCCGGTTCCATTACTTTGGACAGGTATGGCAGAGGTAATTGGACGTCCTGGGATATCAAAATGCAAATAATGAAGAAAGAGCTTGCATTTACATAGCACTTTTTACAAAGTTTTTACAACTTTGACCTTCACAGTCAAAGAGTTTAGAACGGTACTTGCTGGTTTTGAGAGAAATGTAGTTGGCACATAAAGAGCAATGACATAATAATCTGCCCTTTTACAGTACTGGATGAGGGATAAATACTAGTTAGCACAATAAATGGCACCTCCAATAGTGCAGCGTTCTCTTAATAGCATTCTGAATTATGGAGTTTGAATCCACAATCTTCTGGCTCTGAGATGAGTGTGCTCCAGTTTAGTCAAGGCTGACACCTTAATCATCTTGGCTAGAAAAATAGTGAGTGTGGCATGATGGTTGAGATAGGTTGAAACAGGCAATGAGCTGAGATAAAAAGATGGTCTTGCTTTGTTATAGGAGGAAAGCCAGGAGACAGAATTGGTCAGATTACTTAAATGCATGCTCAGTTCTTGTGTAATATTTTCTCACACCACATGCAGTTAAAATGTCAATATTAATCTTACCTCATAACCTTTGCGTATGAAGTATTAAATATCAGAGGCCTATTTTTCCAGTACATTAACCATGTATTGTTGGTTTGATTCAAGTACACAGCTGTAGGCTACTGAATTTCTCTTTCCTGGAATTACAAGTGGAAAGGCTCAACATGGCTCCTCGGGACATAATGACCAACTCACATGCCAAGTCCATTCTTAACACAATGAACTCCTTGAGGAAGAGTAACACCCTGTGCGATGTCACACTGCGAGTTGACAGCAAGGATTTTCCTGCACATCGTATTGTGCTGGCAGCGTGCAGCGATTACTTCTGCGCGATGTTCACTAGTGAGGTAAGTTGGCAGTCTGCTGCTGATGGATTTTTCTCTGTTATGTTGGTCACTGTCCCCACATGCTGGTGTTGGATGTTTGCCACTTCATCAGTCTGGCTTCTTAAGATAGGATTATTTATTCAGTATTAACAGTTTGATTTGAGCAAGAGATTCTCTATTCAGTGCCTTAGATTGTAACTTTGGGAGGTTGGATAAACTATTAACCTGTATTGCTCTTGGTGACCAACTGAAAGCAATGAGTCATCAGAATTTGGAAGGCACTTAATTAGTCTCTTGTTTCTGTACTGCAGCTGTTCAAATACAAAACCTGAGGTGTCCCAATCTTCTTTGACTTCAAACAATTATCCCTAAAAAATGTGATAGTCTCTGCTTCAGCAGCTTCCTAAGATGATGCGTTTCCTGTTTCTGCAACAGTCCAATGATGTTTTTCATCTTCTTATTCTCCTTGATGATTTTCAGCATCCTTTAAGTGACATGTCATACCTGATGACTGGGCTCTTAATCGGAATGCACTTCCTCAAAAAAAACTGTTAATGCTTGATCGCTAAAAACCTTTGATGGATTTTATTAGATAAGAATTTAGTGGGAAATGGAACCAAGGCAGATAAATGGAGTTAAAATTCAGATCATTCATGATTGACTGAATGATGGAATAGGCTTGGGGGCTGAAACTTAGGTTCTATGTTTCTCATTTTAAGATATTACCCCATTTTATTGGATTCCCCTACTCCAAGAAGTAACACTTGACTCATGATCAGTACATTATCCAAGCACACATTATTGTCTGTTTCTATATTTGTATTAGATGTGTAGTTAAAAAAAGAGTGCAATTTACCTTCTTCATGATCTTTTAATTCAAACTGTCTGGTTCTTGCAAGACAAGTTATTTTTATTGAAAACCATAGTGAATAGAAGTAGAGATTATATGATAATTGCATTTAAAAGCTGTAGATTATAGGTTTTGAAAATATTGAAGTATCGTACTGAAGTAGTGCTGGGGAGATGTGCTTGCAGTGAGAATTGTTCATCCTTGTTGAAACTTGCTTTGTAAAAACATTCTAAATTTAAGGATATACCTCAAAGATTTTGTTTAATGATTCCAGTTAAATTCTGTGTCTTATTTTGTAGCACTGTTATCAACCAGTTTATAACGTTAACTGGTAGAAGTGTTTTTAATCCTTTCCCTTCATGTATTGCTAAATCTTTCTCTGGGATTGCAAACATAGCTGCACAAGAGTTAAGGCAGCTGCACAATTGTGCATTTCTTTCCTTGTTCTTTTTGTTCAAAAAGAAGAACTCATGGGGTTTCTTCAGATGTTGGTTAGAATTTGTACTTCTCCATCCTATAGAAAAATCTGTTCATCCCTCTTATTCCTCCCCTAATAATTAGTATATTTCAGGAGGGAACTGGGTGACATGTATTAATCCAGCAATATGGGTAACTCCTAACTGCTCACTGAAGTGGCCGAGTAAGCCTTTCAATTGTACCCAAATCTTACCAGTGGTCCAAGAAGAAAGCTCACATCTCGTGGGCAGTGAGGAATGGGCAACAGATGCATCACCAGCCAAATGCAAGGTGTGGCAAATGCTCTGAACCTGTAATGAAAACATGAAATGCTGTAAATATTCAATAGACCAGGCAGTGTAACACTTTGGGTTTCATCAGATCAGTGTATGTGGAAATTGACCTATCAGGGTGGGGTGAGTGTCTGTTGAGCACAACCTGCAGGGTGAGTGTGTGGGAAGTCTGACCCAGCTGGATAGGGTGAGCATGAAGGTGGTTTGTATCTGTAGCAATTGTATGCTGCAGAGAGTGGTTAAGTCATTACAGTTAATGATTGCTTGAGCTGCCATTCATCTCCTTGCAGCTTTCAGAGAAGAGTAAACCTGACGTTGATATCCAGGGTCTGACAGCCTCCACCATGGAGATTCTCTTGGACTTTGTGTATACGGAAACAGTTCATGTCACTGTGGAGAACGTTCAGGAACTACTTCCTGCAGCCTGCCTCCTCCAGCTGAAAGGTGAGCTTTCTTCTCAGTCTTGCTGCTCTAGCAGAAGTTCAGGGCTGAATGGTATGAAACCACTCTCATAACTGCTCTCCTATGGTGCAAAGGATCACTCATGGCCTGTGAAACACTGGAGGTTACAAACATTTGTGTTGCTAGTTGACGGTGACAGTTTACTGGAAACCAATAGCTCTTCATTTCAGGAGAAAGAACCTGTTGTTGTATGGTGGCTCTCATGACCCTGGATTCTACCAACATGCTTCATAGCAAAAAAAATACTAATAAAGTGTAACTACTTTTGCAGTGTAGGGAAACACAGAGGCTAGTCTGCACACCAAAATCCTGCATACAGCAGTGAAGGAAGGAACCTATTCGGTAGTTTTAAAGGGGTGATAAAACCAAATCAGTACATCCGTTTGAGAAGATGGACAGGACATCAGCTTAACATCTCATATGAGTGACAGCACCCCTAACAGTGCAGAATTCCCCAGTGCTGCACTGGAGTGCCTGCCTCTGAGCTTTAACCCACAATTCTCCCACTCTGAGATGAAGGTGCTGGCACGAGGCAAGGCTGACACTTCGGACTCTGATTCTGTCTAAAGAGAATCATTTACCTGCTGTAGGTACAAACAGTGATGCAGAATATCAGCATGAAAAATATGGCCATTTCTTCATGAGGTTAGTGTATTTTGTGTATTTTGCTCTAGGTGTGAAGCAGGCTTGCTGCGAATTCTTGGAGAGTCAGTTGGACCCATCCAACTGCTTGGGAATTCAAGAGTTTGCTGAAACTCACAGCTGTGTGGATCTGATGCAAGCGGCGGAAGTGTTCAGCCAGAAGAACTTTCCAGAAGTGGTTCAACATGAGGAATTCATGCTGCTAAATAAGGAAGAAGTGGAAAAACTCATCAGGTGTGATGAGATTCAGGTGAGCCCTTGGCATTTCGAGCAAAAGCACGCTTGAGCCATTAACCCAAAATGTTTAATGGGAAAAGAATGGGGCAGGTGACACTTGGAATGATAGGCACCAGGTTTTATACCACTTGGTGGGAGATTTTGTCCCTTCAAAAGTAGTTAGGAGATAATGAGCAGCAATATTAAATAATTACTCAGAGAATAGAGAGTAATTCAACATTTACTGTGTTTCCTGGTTCATGGAATGTGCATTCTTGATTTTAGAAAAATTAAGGTCAAGGGTTATGATGCAAATGTGAAACTGGGATGAATAAAAGGGAAGGCACTTGAGAAATAATTATGTGGGACTGAGCTTGAATTTTCAAATTAAAGTGATTAAAAGATGTCATAGTATAGTGACGACACTGTAGTCTGGTAACATAGATAATTGGGTAATTCCTTTGTCAAATGAAGTTTGATGATTGCACTAGAAGTGTCTGAAATTGATTTTATGCACACAATTAAAATGTTACCTTCATCCATGCATTGTGTTTTCTGGAGAAAGTATACTGCTTTCATTGAGAGAGGTTGCCATTGATTTTGTTTCCTTTCTGTTTAAAGGCTGAATTGTCCAGAAGTTTGTTGGGTCTATTTTGATGCACTAAAAGATTATTGCACCAATTGATCTCAGCACATTAGAATCACGGTTCCAGACTATGATCCTAGTACAGATTTTTTTCAGGCAATACATCCAGATAAGGTCAGCGTAAAGGGGACCCTTATTTTCTGCTTGTAGGGCAGGCACGGTAGTGTAGCGGTTAGC
>JARFYF010000053.1:33611231-33625449 GCA_030265395.1 Rhina ancylostomus | reverse complement strand
GGGATGTGACAGGGGCTGACAGGTGATAGCTGGAACCAGGTGAGATGGGAGACAGTTGGCAGACGGAGCCAGGTGGGGGAGAGGGAGAGGTGGAGAGTTGGGAGGCAGAGGCAGGTGGAAGCCGACAAGGAAAAAATAGAGCCAGGTGCTGGGAGGAGACAGAGGCTGCAGGATGAGCAGCAGGGATGCTGGAATATGATAAGTAAGCAGGGGAATAGGGAAAGATGAAATCGCAAATAAATGAGTATTTTTACTTCTAAAAATGTAAATGATAAACCACCTTCTAGAATATTGTTTACTGTAAAAAACGAGGAACATGGACAGGCGTTACCACATTATATGCAATACTGCGAATTTCAGTTCCTTCCTTTTCCCTTTTGGTATATAAAGTGGAGTCAAGGCCCTTCTCCTGTATCCTCCTCTGCATGTATATTCCTGTTCATATTAACCTGCTCCCCATGTATTTGCAGCACATAAACAGGCTCTTCACGTGCTGGTGCTAATATTCCTCACAAATCTTTGCTCATTCCAACTATAACCTTTCAGCATATTTCCATGTTTCTTTTTCTCTCGTCTGCTTTACTTTCTTTTGATCAGATTCATGTTATTTGCCTCAGCCTTTTCCTGCAGTAGTGAATTTCATATTCCAGCCACTTTCCAAGCTTTATTTTTATTTGTCTTTATTTCCTGGTGTATATATTAGTTGATTGGTGACCCCTGAATTTGGCTATCCCCATAAGAAAACATTTTCCTTGTGTATCTGTCCTATCATAGTTTTGAAGACCTTTTTCAGTTCTCCAGTAATTCTTAAACAAAATGCTAGCGATGCTGGAGATCTGAAATAAAGCAGAAAATGCTGAAAATACTCAGTAGATCAGGTAGTATCTGTGAAGGAGGAAACAAAGTTAATGCTTCAGGTCAATGAGCTTTCACCAGAACTGAGGAAAAGCCAATACTCTATTCTTAGCCAGCGTTGCTCTGTACTCTTAGTTCTGGTGTCATATATCCTTGTAAACTTTCTTTACAGACTTTCTCCAATGTTACCATGTCCTCCCTGTAGTACGGAGACCAGAACTGTGCACAGAAGAGCGTGGTCTGACTATTTTACATTAGCTTATTATAGGTAAATACAGTGTTGAATTCCAGCCAACTAAAAATCATTCCTAGTGCTTTGTTGACATTTGATTACCTTTGGCGACCTGTGATTCAGCTTTTGATGATTTATTTGTTTGTCGTCTTGTGTTCCATTGCTCTTAATCATCATTTTCTGAGGTGCAGGTGATGTGTTTAACCTCCAGAATTGCATCACCCAAAATCCATTTAATTTAAAGGTCACCTGCTTCTTACTTCCCTCAAGTGCAATCTTTGACGGAGAATTTGCAGCAGCCACCTTCTCGAGTATTCTATTTATTGTATACATTTCTTACCATGTATACTACTTACAACTCTGTTCCTCTTCTTCATAAATACTGTTTCCTATGTACACAAATTTCCTGTGAATACTCCTTCACCCCATAACTGATTTCACCCATATTTACTCATTATTGTGTTAATTTTTTCCCAGCTATACTCCTGTGTGTATATTCATCCCCCATGCACTGCGCTTCACATACATCTACCTTCCCATGTGCATGCTTGCAGTCTGAGCTATCTGCAAATTTGGATGTTAAGTTGAATCAGTGGTTTCAATATTAATTCTTGTGGAACACCATTTTCTACCTTCCTCTAAGCTGAAAAGTTACTGTTTACCCTCTATGCTTTCTATCTATAGTCAATGAGCTCTCAGTCTGTTTTTTGCTCCATAATTTCCCTAAATTTATGATACAAATTCACATGTGGTACCTTGCCAAAGGCCTTTTGAAAAGATGATTGCAGTGTTTTGTCCAATCTAAGCTGCTGCATCAAAAACATTCTGTTAGGGGAATGCAAAGCTTTAGGGTTTCAAAGCATCCATGGCTTCCCCCTTCCCACACCCCCTCCCCCACCATATTAACACTTTTTCCAAATTCCGGAACCTTGCCCATCACAGATGTAAATCTGGTCCAGTTTTTGGGCCTACGTAAGAACAATGTGAACAGTTTAAGCTCAATTTCTATGAACTTTGTGGCCTTATTATCATGTACCCAACTTCTCATTTGCATTCCTTTGATCCCCTAGTGTGTGCATTTCAGTGACGCGTACAACACTATAAATAAATATACTTCTCCTGATGAATACTACCCATGGCCTCTCCCTTTGACATTCACTCCTCCTCATTTACATGCCTCTTCATGTACGTCTCCTGTACACTCTCCCTGGGATATACTCATCCAATGCACAGACTCCCAGGTATACACCTTCCCTGTACTACACACCTCATTTACACTACTCTTAATGCCCACACCTCCTGCTATTCACTTCTGTTCATGTGCATGCCTCCGCATTTACAGACTCCCCCATGTACACCCTCTGACGCACATTTTTCCTCATGTATTTTCCTGATCTACCCACTTTCTCATGTCTTCTCGTCTTGATGTACATTTCTGATGTACACACCATCACATGCACACTCCACATATCTTCAGTCTCATGTAACCAGTTGCCTTTATGCATCGTAACCTGTCCCCTCTTCCGCATATCCACACTCCGTCCTGTGCCTATTCCCTCTCCGTCCACTCATAAACCCTGCTGCCTTTATTGACACCTCCTCTCGTTCCAATCTTTTCAGAATCAATACTCCTCATGGACAGTAGTTTTCTGATATACACATCCTTGCTGTGCAATAATACACACACAGTCCTGATTACGTGTGACCCATACTGTGTGCATTCCTTGCCCTCTGTGCTTCACTTTAATTCAGCTGAATTTTACTTGGGTGCAATGGTGAAAGTGAGGATCTTCCCTTAAGAGATTCGAGGGACGACCACAATTAGTGGAGACCAAGTAGCTTTTGATTCCCAATGTCCATCTGATCTTTGCAATTAACTTGGACCTACCCAGTGCCCTCATTAATTAAGGTGGAGTACCCAATCGATGCTTTCATCACTTACCCATCCATTGGAATTGTTCACCCAGCTTATGAGCATGGTATCAATAAAGTTTTTCATGACAGTCCCAATTTCGTCAACGAGACGTGGCATCTGCTTCATCGTTTGTATTCCCAATGAAGCTGAAATCTTCAGCAGATTTTGTTCAACTGCAAGTTCCTTCTCATTGGGCCAGTTTTGGAAGATTTTGTTCACTGTGTTGGAAAATAGCTCACATGCCTTTAGAGTAACAGGGAGAGAGGGAGGTCACTTAAAAAATGGCTCTGTACCTTTACCTTCCTTTCCCAGTTCTATTCCCCTGAATTCCACTCAGCCCATAGCAATCTTTATCCAGCTCTAACCTCAGAATCCTGTCACCTTCTTCAATCTCATTAACCTTCCTACTCTGACCTCTTGTGTGTCAAGTGGCAGCTCTGCCTTCAGCTGCTAAGGCCCTACACTCTGAAAATCCTTCTGTCATCTCTGGCACCTTTGCACTTGAGCAGAAGATTGTGGATTTAAGTGGTGTTCAAGAGGCTTCGGCATTAAAGTCTACAATGGTATCCCAGAGCAGTGCTGAAAATAACAACCAAGGCCTTAGAGCTAATCAACAACTTTTGAGGTGTAGTCATTGTAGTAATGTAGGAAATATGGGAGCCAATTTTCCTTCATAAAGACCCAAAAATAACAATGTTACAATGCACAGATAATCTGTTTCGGTGATGTTTACTGTCTGTCATTGTGAATATGTCAGAAGCTATTATTAAAGACATTGTAGCAGGGCACTTTGAAAAATTCAAGATAATCAGGCAATGTCAGCATGAATTTGTGAAAGGAAAATCATGTTGGACCAATTTATTAAAGTTGTTTGAAGAAATAACATGTGCTACAGATGAAGGTAGATGCAGTATACTCAGATTTCCAGAAGGCATTTAATAAGATGCAGAAAATGGAAGTTCATGGTGTAGGTGATCACTTTGTTGAGTCTAGAGGATTGGCTGGCAAACAGGAAATAAAGGGTAGAAATTGATGGATCTTTTTCTGGTAGGCTTGATGTAATTAGTGATGTGCCAGAGGGATCAATGCTTGAATATTTACAATATAGATAAATGACTTGGTGAAGGCACGGTGTGGTTGCTAAATTTGCTGATGATGCAAAGGCAGGTAGTTAGGAAAGTAAGTTGTGAGGGGACATATGAGGACTACAAATGGATATATAGATGTTAAATGAATGGGTAAAGATCTGGAAATTGGAATGCAATGTGGAAAAGTATGGAATGGTCCATTTTGGTAGGAAAAATGAAAAAGAAACATGTTATCTAAATAGTGAGAGATTGTAGAGATCTGTGATGTTGAGGGATCTGAGTATCCATTTGTAAAGGTTAGTGTGCAGGTCCAGCAAGTAATTAGGAAAGCCAGTAGAATGTTATTGCTTATTATGAGGGAATTGAATTCAAAAGAAGACAGGTTAGGCTTTAGTTAAAAGAGGGATTGGTATGACCACATCTGGAGTATATTGTGCATATTATATGGAAGGATTTGTTGGAAGCAATTGCGAATAAGTTTACTAGACTCAAACTTGAAAGGACAGGTTGTCTTATGAGGAAAGGTTAGAAAGGCTCAACTTGCTTCATTGGTGTTTAGAAGCTTGAAAGGGGTTTTGATGGAAACATGCAAGATCCTGTGAGATCTTGACAGGGTGGATGTGCATAGGATATTTCCTCCTGTGGGGAAATCTAGAACCAGATGTTGTGTTCAAAAATAAAGAGTCACTCACAAAAACTGAGGAGAGACAATACTTTTTTTTAGGTTTGTGAGTCTTTAGAACTTTATTCCTTAGAGGGCAGTCTTTGAATATTTTTAAGGCAGGGGGAGATAGATACTAGAGAGGAAGGGGGTGAAAGATTACTGAGGGTAGATAAGAACACAGGGATTAGCCATGATTGTATAAACGGCAGAGCAGGCTTGAGGGCCCAATCCAGCTCCTAATTCGTATGTTAATGTGTCCATGTGGTTAAGGGATTAATATTGGCTGAGAGTCAGAGAGAATTCATTCAGATAGCCTTCTTTGAATAACAGTGTGAGATCCTTAACCATCTGTGAGGGCAGACTAAAACCGACGCCACTGACGGGCCAGCAGTGCATTGGAATGAGGTGCAAATAGACTGATACTTGCCAACCAGAGAAATGGCTGGTATCTTGTTCACTCTAAACCCCTCCACATGCTCAGAATATCTTCAAAGGCATGGAAAGACATTTCACACTTCATTTTAACTCAACTGTAGTACTTCTGACATGGATTACATTGTGATTTCCCTGTCATAGAGTCACCCAAAATACTTTTGCTTGGGAGAAGGTATTAATCTGGCTGATGGATAAATTCATCCACCTACCTGGTCCATTGCATGGTTTGCTGCCAGTGCCTGAAATTCGTTTGTGAAGGAATTCAAATGCTCCTTGTCTATCAGGTCTCCAATCTCCTGCAGTCTATGAGCTACGGATTTGATCGCTTGATTTTCTAGAACACAGGTGAATCACCAAATGAAAATCAAAATAACTGCAAAGGCTTTAAATCTGAAATAAAATTGAAAGTGCTAGAAATACTCAGAAGGTCAGGCAGCATCTGTGGAACAAGAAGCAGAGTTGAATGGTAGTCTGGTCAAGAAGGTTAAGGCACATGGGATCCAAGGCGAGCTGGCTAAGTGGCTTGGTGATAGGAGGTAGAGGGTAGTGGTAGGAGGATGTTTCTCTGGTTGGAAGTCTATGACTAGAACAGGCATCAGCGCTGAGACCTTTGCTCTTTGTGATATATATTAACTTGGATGTAAATGTAGGAGGTATGGTTAGTAAGTTTACAGATGACAGGAAAGCAGGTGCTGTTGCGGACAGCAAGGAAGGTTGTCTAAAGCTACAGCAGTTTATAGATCAAATGGAAAGTTGGGTAGGAGTTGGCAGATAGACTTTAATCCCAACAAGTGCAAGGTGATGCATTTTGGGAAGTCAAATAGGCTTAGGACACACAGTAAATGGTAGGGCACTAAGGAATGGCGATGAACAGAGAGACTAAGGGGTCCATAGTTCCCTGAAAGCAGCAACACAGATTGATAGGGTGGTGAAGAATGCATATGTTACGCTTGCCGTCATAAGTCAGAGCATAGAATATAAGATTTGGGATGTTATGTTCCAACTTTATAAAACACTGGTTAGGCTTTACTTGGAATATTGCGTGCGATTCTGGCCACCACACTGCAGGAAGGATGTGATTGCACTGGTGAGAGTACAGAGGAGGTTCACCAGGATGTTGCTTTGATTGGAGGACTTGAGTTATTGGGAAAGATTGGATAGATGGGCTTGTTATTCCCGGAGCAAAGAAGGCCGAGGGATGATCTGGTAGAGGTATATATGATTAGGAGAGGCATATTTGGGGTAGATACTCAAAATCTTTTTTCCATGGTAGTGGTATCAAAAGAGGAGGGCAAAGCGTTAAGATGAGAGGAGGAATTTTAAAGGGGATCTGAAGTGTAAGTTTTTCACCCAGAGAGTGGTTCATATCTGGAGTGTGCTGCCAGTGGAGGTGATGGAATCAGATACAGTTACTGTGTTTAAGAAGTATTTAGACAGCCACTTAAATAGGCAATGCATAGAAGGATACGGTTTCAATGCAGGCAGTGGGATATATGTAATTGGGCAAAATGGTCGGCATGGACATGGTGGGCCAGAGGATCCATTTCTATGCTAGATGACTCACATCTACTGTGATGAAGAGCTTTGAGAGGTTGATCTTGGCTAGAACTAACTCCTGCCTGAGCAAGGACCTGGACCTACTGCAATTTGCCCACCGCCACAACAGGTCTACAGTGGATGCAATCTCACTTGTTCTTCACTCAGCTTTGGAGCATCGAGACAACAGAAATACATGCGTCAGGCTGCTGTTCATTGATTACAGCTCTGTGTTCAACACCATCATCCCCTCAGTATTAATCAACAAGCTTCAAAATCTGGGCCTCTGTACCTCTCTCTGCAATTGGATCCTTATCTTCCTTATTGGGAGACCTCAGTCAGTGAGGATCGGTAATAACATCTCCTCCTCACTGACAATCAACACAGGTGCATCTCAAGGATGTGTGCTTAGCCCACTGCCCTGCTCTTTCTTCACTCATGACTGTGTGGCTAGGCACAGTTCAAACACCTTCTATAAATTCTCTGATGACACCACTGTTGTTGGCAGAAGCTCAGATAGCGACAAGGAGTGAGATATATTGGCAGGTCGTGCGATGTCGCAACAACAGTCTCGCACTCAACATCAGCAAGACCAAGGAATTGATTGTGGACTTCAGGAAGGGGATGTCTGGAGAAGACACACCAGTCCTCACTGAGGGGTCAGAGGTGGAAAGGGTGAGCAGCTTCAAGTTCCTGGGATTCAACATCTCAGAGGATCTATCCCGGGCCCAACACATCGATGCAATCACGAAGAAGGCACGCCAGCGGCTCTACTTCATTAGGAGTTTGAGGAGATTTGGTATGTTACCAAAGACTCTTGCAAATTTCTACAGATGTACGGTAGACAGCGTTCTGACTGGTTGCATCACCACCTGGTATGGAGGCTCCAATGTGCAGGATCGAAAGAGGTGGCAGAGGGTTGTAGACTCAGCCAGCTCCATCATGGGCACAACCCTCGTGAGCTCTACCTCTTCATTCCTCTTTTGCACTATTTTATTTATTTATTTTTGTAACTTATAGTAATTTTTATGTCTTACACTGTACTACTGCCACAAAACAACAAATTTCTTGACATATGTCAGTGATAATAAACCTGATCCTGACTCTCTAAGTGTATTCCAGGTTGATGAGTTGGGTCACTTCACAGACATTCCCTTTCTTCATCTTCCTTCCTTCTCTGTAACTTAAAACAGTTTCTAACATTTCCAGGCTAATGATAGCTCATCCTCCTGAAATGTAAACACTGTCTCCTGCTGCTTGACACAGATGCTTCTTGACCTACTGAGTATTTCCAGCACTTGCTGTGTTTTTGCCCAATACTTTATACTGTATATATACCCAGTAATCTATGCATTTGTAACTCCATTAATCCAGCATGCTCAGTACATTGGTGGCAGGGGACTAGGAGATTTTCCGGACTACTGGATGGCATTCCTATTTCAGCATTCTTTTAATTCACTTTTTTTAATATAAGATGTTACATAATAAATTTTCTAATGAACACAATAAGTTTTAAGGGAGCTGAGGGAACATGGCTCCAGAACGTTTCAAGAGAGGGTGGGAAACTTGGTGAGTTACAAGACAGCATGGGAACCGAGGCCTCCGCAGGTTAAATGGAGCATGGCAGTCGGCACCTGGTGAGCCAGTTGGAGAACTGTCGGGATTTCAGAATGGGTAGCTGATGACTGGAGTTTTACTGTATAAGTTATAATGGTCTCTACTTTTGTAATGCTATTGATGGTCTCTTTCCTTTTTATATTTTTAAATTTTCGTATATATCCCTGTCCTCATCAAGAGGTCTTTGTCTAAGACTAAATTTATGATTATCAGACTTACAGCTGCTTATGTAGATATACAAATACGCAGAAACGGGAAGCTGGTAAAATTATGGGATAAAGTATTGGGCACAATTATGGGGTAGAGTATTGAGTATAACTACAGGTGCAGTTTAGGTATTGGTATTGGTTTATTATTGTCACTTGTACCGAGGTGCAGTGAGAAACTGTCTTGCATACCGATCGTACAGGTCAATTCATTACATAGTACACAGCACAACCATAAGGTAGAATATTGGGCATAATGATGGGTACAATATTGAGCATGGTTGATGATTGGGCATCACTATTAAATGGAATTTTGGACATAACTACTGGGTAGAGAGTACTGAAGAAACTTTTGGGTACAGTATTGAGCATAGCTATGGAGTCGAATATTAGACATAACTAATGGATAGAGTATTGGGCACCAGTATTGAGTAGTGTATTGGGCATAACAGTGGGTTAGAATAAGATAAGATTTCTTTACTATTTCTTCATTAGTCACATATACATCGAAACACACAGTGAAGTGCATCTTTTGCGTAGAGTGTTCTGGGGGCAGCCCACAAGTGTTGCCACGCTTCTGGTGCCAACATAGCGTGCCCACAACTTCCCAACCCGTACGTCTTTGGAATGTGGGAGGAAACCGGAGCACCCAAAGGAAACCCATGCAGTCACAGGGAGAATGTACAAACTCCTTACAGACAGCGGCCGGAATTGAATATAAACTACAGGGCAGAGTACTGGCTATGTCAAAGACAACCATTGGGTAGAATATAGGGCATAAAATGGGGTAGAGTATTGGGTGCAAATATGAGACAGAGTATTGAGCATTAATTGGGTATGGGCAAGAGTAAACTACAGGGTGGATGATAAGCATAACTATAGGCTAGAGCATTGGGCATAAATACAAGGCAGAACATTGGGCATTATTGCAGGGTAGAGTATTAGGTGTTTCTAAAGAATAGAGAATTAGGCAGTTTCACATGGTGAAGTACAAGGCCTATTACACACCATAATTTACCTTCATCAGATTCTGACCCAGTCCCAAGGCATCGAAAGCCAACTGTAGAAGCATTATTATCATCATCATCTCTTATTCCCAGCAGAATATTCACCAGGTGTTCAGTCTGTCTGTTAAATGACTTAGTCGCTGCCATTAGGAGAAGGAAATTTCTGTTATGTTATTGTATCCGACACTTCTTCTTTATAATGTGGCTTTACACATGTAGTCACTCTATAATCTCATGAGTGCTCCCAGCCACTCCCAGTTACTAGGGGACAATGTCAGTACTTTCACTTTCAGTGTAAGGTGGCATCCAGGAACCGCTGTAATATGGGCTAAAATGCTGCAGTGAAGTTTAACTTTTGGCACGCTAAGTTGTTAGAATGACTGTGCGTGTTTTATTATCATTGTGGAAATCTGGAATGTAAATGACTGTATGTGTATTGTTCTGAATGGGAAAACGTTATTAGTTATTTAGAAATATTTTGCAACCTCACAATGCCCCCAAGTACCTTACAGCCAATGAATTGTTTTTATATTTAAAAAATATACTTTATTCATAATATAATAATATATACATAGGAAGAAACAGTGCAAAAAAACTTCTACATTCGTGTTCACTACATTCAGTTGTGTAAGAAAAAAAATACAAACAAAAATAGCAGCATTGGCGCTCACTTGGCTCCCTGGGGTGATACGTCTTCTATTGTTTGAGGGGTTTCCCCACCCATCTCTGCCCCTCCATGTGCGGTAGCAGAAGGAGCCCAGACTGTGCTCCTTCCCCACAGAGCCTTAGCATTGGCTGCACCGAGTGTCAGTGCGTCCCTCAGTACGGACTCCTGCAGCCTGGACTGTGCCGGTCAGCAGCATTCCCTTACGGACATCACACAGTACTGGAAGACCGAGAAGTTTCGGGCAGACCAAAGGGCATCTTTCACCATGTTGATGAAAGATGTCTGTCTCGGTGTGTGTACCTGGGAACAGCCCATAGATCAAAGAGTCGTCTGTTACACCGCTGCTGGGGATGAACCAGGACATGGACCCTCGCATCCATCTCCACAGCCTCGTTGCAAATCCACACTCTGCAAAGAGGTGGGTGACTGTCTCTTCCCCACTGCAGCTGTTCTGAGGGCAGTGTGTGTTGGGGATGATATGTCATGTGTGCAGGAAGGCTCTGACTGAGGGCCCCTTTCACTGCCAGCCAAGCAAGGTCTCGGTGCTTGTTGATGAGATCTGGCGATGAGGCGTTCTGCCAGATGGTTTCAACAGTCTGCTCAGGGAACCACCCCACCATGTCCATAGTGTCCCTATCCCACCGTATCTGCAGGATGTTCTGTGCTGACCACTGCTTGATGGACTTGTGGTCAAACATGTCTGCTTGGAAGAACTCTTCCACGCAGGACAAGTAGTGCGGCCACGTCCAGCTGTCTGGGACGTTGTGCGGTAGAGGGGCCAGGTCTATCTTCTGCAACAATAGGGTCAGGTAGAACCTCAGCACGTAGTGAAACTTGGTGCCCATGTACTTTGGATCCACACACTGACTGATGCAGCCACACATGAAGGTTGTTATCAGGATGAGGGCAACATTGGGCACCCTTTTGCCCCCATTCTCTAGGGATTTGTGCAATGCGATCCATCAGACTAGCTCGGACCCCCACATAAACTGGAAGATGTCCTGGGTGCTCACCGAGGCAGAGGAGTGGGGAACAAGCCATACCTGTGTCAAGTACAGCAGCCCAGAGAGCATATTGCACCTGATGACCAAATTCTTCCTAGTTATTGACAGAGAACGCCATTTCCACAGATACAATTTTTGTTTGACCTACCCAATCTACTCCAGCCAATTCTTGTTACACACCTCAGCTCCTCTGAACCAGATCCCCAGCACCTTCAGGTAGTCAGACCTGACAGTGAAGGGGACATTGGATTGGTCGGGCCAGTTACCGAAGAGCATGGCCTTGGTCTTCCTGCGGTTGACTCTGGCCCCCGATGCCAACTTGAACTGGTCACAGATGTCGATCAATCTGACTGTGGGTCTGAGCAGAAGATGGTGATATTGTCCATATACAGGGAGGTTTTGACTTGTGTCTCTCCAATGCCTGGCAATGTCACCCCCTTATGCTCTTCTCTTTCCTGATGGATTCGGCAAAGGGTCCTATGCAGCACACAAACGAAACAGGGGAGAGTGAACGACCCTGCTTGAATCCAGACTTGATGGGGAAACTCCCACCCATTGATTTGGATGGCTCTGTGAAGATCTGGGTAGAGCAGTTGGATCCAATTTTCTGACTCTCCCCTCCCCCCCCAAAGCCCATTTTGGAGAGCACATCCAGCATGTACGTGTGTGATATCCTGTCGAAGGCCTTCTACTGGTCCAAGCTGACCAGGCAGGTGTTCACCCCTCTGTCCTGCATGTGGGCGATGGTATCCCTGAGCAGCATAACGCTGTTAGAGCATTTCCAGCTTGGTACAGCACAGATTTGGTCCAGGTGGATCACCTGTCCCAGAGCAGACTTGACCTGGTTGGCAATGGCCTCAGATACGATCTTATAGTCCACATTTAACAGTGAAATGGGTCTCCAATTCCTGATGTCTTCCCTCTCCCCCTTCTGCTTGTTGATGAGAGTAGTGATGCCCTTCCTCGTGGAGTCTGACATTCTGCCAGCCAGAAGCACAGGGTCGTACACTTCCAGCAGGTCCAGGGCTATCCAGTCCCACAGAGCCAAGTACAACTCTGCCGGTAAGCCGTCACTTCCAGGAGTTCATTCGTGCTAAGGGAATGGATGGAACCAGTTGGCTCCTCCAGAGTCAGTGTGGCTGATCCAGACTCTTCTGCTTGCTGTTGTCTAACATTTCTGTGATAGAGGACAGGAAGTTCTAGGAGGCTGTGCCATCATACAGACCAGCATAGAAGGATCTGCAGACCCTCAGTATGTCTGTCTGTGAGGATGTTACTGAGCCGTCCTCTTCCTTAAGGCTGTGGATCACAGCGCTCCCCCATGAACCTTCTGGAAGAAGCGTGACCACATCCCATCCTGCCCCACAAAGTGGACCCTGGATCAGAAGATGATCTTGGAGGATTCCGAGGGAATGAACGCAGCTTGCCGGCTCTTCGTCTCTCAGAGTTCCTCTCTCACATCCACCCCCCTCAACTGCAGAAGGAGAAGTTGCTGCAAGTCTGTCTGGAGTTGGTGTAGTTCCCTTGGACTTGCTTTCTGAACACCTTTAATGTAAAGACCCTCTTGATGTTCTCCTTGGTTGCTTTCCACCAGTGACTCGGAGAGTCAAAGAGGGACTTCCCAGTTCTCCAGCCTGTGTAATCCCTCTTTAGTTCCTCATTGTTCTCCGGGATCAGCAGCTTCATATTCAGCTTCCACGTCCCCCTGCCTGCCTTCTGGTCCTCCTGTAGGAGACAGGAGGCTCGAAGGACACGGTGGTCAGAGAAGAACACCGGCTTGACGTCGGTGGATCTGACCATGACTGCCTTCAATATGAAGAGGAAGTCTATCCAGGACCAAACTGAGCTGCCCGGTCTGATCCAAGTGTGTTGTGGCTGTGCTCCACCTGCAGGGGTGCTGAAGGGGTCGCACAACTTTGCATCTTCAACTGTTTCCCTCAGGAGCCTGGAGCTGCTGTCCAGTCTCCTGTCGGCACTGCCGGATCGTCCAGCCGCATCGATGATGCAGTTGAAGTCACCGACCAGAACGACTGGTAGGGGCGCTGCCAGCAGCAGTGGGAGCTGCTGGAGGACAGCTCACCGCTCGCTCAGCACGGGCGAGGTGTACGCACTAAATCCGCTCCAGCTAATGTTACAGTACTTTACATCAGCCACAAGGAGCCCCCCCGACCCCCCCCCCCCACACACACACACACACCACCACCACCACTTAAGTGATTGAGTAGTTACTTCCCCGCAGTAGAATCCCCAGGCTGGATGAGTGACTATCATCCCCCATCGCCCCCCCCACCTGACCATATAGACAATCCCATCGCAACCACCTCTGATAGTTACAGAGGTGTGGCAGCCCACACTCCTGTAAGAAGGTTACAGTGGCCTTGATCTTGGCAAGGTATTACAAGGCATTCACACATCACACGGTGCTCTTCACACTGTGCACGTTTAGAGATGCTGATTTTATCGCCATGGTTATCTGAGTTCAGGGATCACAAATAATGTCCATTGGCAGTCAGCCTGAGCCCTCATGCCCACAGCATTGGCGAACTGAAGCACTGTTTTTGGGCTCGGGTACTGGGAATGGTCTTCCCCAGGGTGTGGTGATGCTGATGGGTGTCACCTGGGGGGGGGGGGCGGAGATTAGTCTCTGTTCCTGTTCTGCCCCTCTGACACTGTTTGTTCCGTACCCTCCATCCCTCAGAGCTGGGGTGTGCCGGACATCACGCTGCTTCCGGTCTCCTGGGCTAGCAGTTTCTGTGCTGCTCCTGGACTCCTGGAGCTGCAGGCCATTGGCCCCCGGACAATTCCCGGTCTCCCAGAGCTGGGGGTTGGCAGTTTCTATGCTGCTCCCGGTCTCCCGGAGCCGGGGTGGGCTGAACGCTCAGCTGCTCCTGGTCTCCTGGAGCCGGGGTGGGCTGGACGCTCAGCTGCTCCTGGTCTGCCGGAGTGGGGGCGCGCTGGTGGCCTCGGCTGCACTCGGTGTCCCGGAGCGAGT
>JARFYF010000053.1:33457946-33468539 GCA_030265395.1 Rhina ancylostomus | reverse complement strand
AGACAAGTTTTGCACTCCACCTCGGCATAAGTGACAATAACAAACCAATACCAAGACCATACTTTCAGTGATCATCCCCCACAACCTGAGGCAAGAACTTCAGAGATTCACTAACCTCTGGGTGAAGAAATTTCTAATTTTAAATGACCAGCCCCTTATCTTGAAGCTACATCGTGACCATCTCGATCACCGAGGGCCTTGGTGCAGCACCATTCCTATCCCCCAGCCCCTGACCACTTAACTCATCTCCAGACCCCTTCACCCTGCCCCAATATTGCTCACCGGCACCCTCCCCCCCATCCCCCTTCCAAACCACTAACCTCACTCACTCTCCACACCAATACGTTTGGACAGGCTGTAACAAATCTCCGGCCGTGTGTCATCAGCACATCATAGATTCAGGTCAAATGCTGCACAAACCCCTTTATGCTGTTCAAATGAATTTCTGGGTCAACACCTTTCTCTTTAATTGTTTAAGTTACAGGACAGGGCACAGAACTCCATTACACACACTTCTCCAGAAATAGCTGTGCTGGCCAAGTGCCAGCTTCATGTGACAGTCACGGTTGCCCTCGGTGACAGCGGAGTTTGCCAAAAGCATGTGGACTGTGGCAGGGTGAGAGTGTTAGGCAGTGTCTGGGAGGTTTACCAAAAGGTCCCATTCGGATAAGATGGGAGTTGAGAGCTCTGGCTGTTGAATGTTCAGAACAACAGGGTCTCAAATGAAGATGTTTTTTTTTCCTGAGGCAGGGGAATTTGTCAAGAAGGGAGTTAGGTCCTGGGCTGTCAGCGAGTAAATGTCCAACAAGGACACAACTGGGGCCCAGCAACCAAGCTTAGCTAAACGTCACAGTACACTGCAGATGCTGGAAATCTGAAACAAAGCAGAGAACACTCAACGCTACAATGCGTTACCATGGCTACCAGGGATCCGCCAAAGTTAACCCACAATATTTGGGATGCACTAGAAGCAAAAACTAGTTTCACTCCTGGAAGGCGTGTCTAAAATGAATGTTCTGTTTTACCTCGACAACCCTTGATCTGATGCATACTTAGTTTGAACCCGTTGTTAAATACAGCCAGCAATTGCAAATCCCTGCCCATGACTCTGAGCATCGAAAGTAAGTGAGCAAACATTTGTGTTGACAGTAGGATTAAAAAGACTGTGCAGGACCTGGAGGTGGGGGGGTTCCTGAAAGAGTCACTGCAGCCTGCACCAGTGTGGGACGGTACATCCGCCACAGAGACCATGGACAGAACTGCTATCCTAAGCTCAGACAGGCTACTGAGGACTGGAAGGTCATCAGGGGAGTGGATGTGCATGAGAGATGGGTTAATGTCTGCCCGGCTGGCAGTCAGGGGCTCAAGAATGCCACCCAACTCTGGAAAAACAAGTTGCTCGTTGAACTCAATGGCGAGTGAATGGCCCAGCACACTGATGGGACAGGACGGCTATTTTGCTGGGCGTGTTTATGATAAACCCAACGCAGTTCAGGAAAGTGGGGCCCACCAGTTATCCACCTCTGTCTTCAGCAAGCCAAGCAAAACCCACTGGCCAGGTGGTCCACAGGGTGAGCAACTGAACAGGGCAAACTGGTGGCATTGTATATGGTGCCACAGTGGTGTAACCAGGGCAGTAGGACCAGCAACCCAGGCCCAATCCCGACCTGCGGCGCTGTCAATGTGGAGTTTGCATGTTCTCTCTGTCACTGCATGGCTTCCAAAAGGCATGCAGGTTGATTGGCTGCTGTAAATTCTGCCACTAGTTTGTAGGTCAGTGGCAGAATCTGTGAAGGTCTGCTGGGAATGAGGGGAGAATAAAATGGGATTAGTTTAGAGGGGTGTTTGATGGTTAGAATGAGCTTAGTGGGCTGAAGGGTCTGTTTCCACATTCTTTGACTGGCAAAAGTGATACCAAAAACTCCAGGAAAATTACTCACCACCCCAGTTAACTATCAAGTCACCCACTATATCTGGTAACGTTCCCTTCACCCAAGGACTTAATCAGTCCTCTTTTAAAGGAATGAAAATCCACATGTACAGAAGGCCTCTGTGTAAAGAAATGCAAGAACAACTCGATTTGGGAAAAGATTAAAAGGACTGAGTGAAAGGTTTTGTGAAAAAGATTCTGAGGATACCAGAGAGAGGGAGATCCGTGGAGCAGTTCCCGAGAGTCATCAGGAAGTCCCAGGCAGGCTGGTTTGAGAAAGGGAAGCCTGTAAAGAGATGGGATTCATTAGGCTGGATACGGAGAAGCTGTTCAGAACAAAGATGTATCAACACAAGGCGCCACTAATAAAGGAAATGAGGGGTATATCCTTTACAGGGGAATTGATGAGCCTAAAGTCACTGCTAAATGAAACATTACTGTATGTAAGAGCAGCTGGTGCCTGCACAGTGCGGGCTGGAATGGAGGCTTATGAGCTAAGGAAGCAGTAATTAGGAGAAGGGATGCTTGTGTTATGTATAAACACTGCACAGAAGAAGTGAACAGAGTGACTTATTCTATTGCTGTAAATAGTAGATAAATTGCAGTTATTTTGAGTTTAATCAGTCTCAGAATGGAAAGACTTTGCATATGTTCATGGCATGTAGTACAACTCTGAAGGAACGGGATTGAAAAAAACTATGGGGAACTGACAGAATAAATGGAGAGAGATAATTTCAAGGATTACAGGGTGGAGTCCAGAAATTAGAAATCAGGAATGAAGCTCAGAACCACAAGGGCATTTGATGTTTGGGATAATCATTCATAAACAAGTGATGTTAGGTCAATTGTTATTCTGAGATCTCTGAATGATAGATTTTAATTAACCAGGGTACGAGGGGAAACGGGGCAATGATGGTGCACAAACTAAGGTGCAGAACAGTTTAATCTCAATCATTGATCGAACATCAATCATCAACATCATCCTTGGTGGAGGAGGAAGAGGAGAAGGATGTTTCATCGTGCATCCCAGAGTCAAAGGCCATGCTTAGTGGTTGGCAGTGCTCCCTACATTTCTCTTGGAGTTGCTGGACAGTGAGGAGCACATCCAGTGTGTCTCTGGATGGATGACTCCACATTGAGGAGGCCCCTGTGATGATGTTCCCTGTGATGAAGAGCAAAGAAACCTCTCTGTAGTTATCACTGTTGGACTTTTCACCTTGGTCACAATTTAGGAAGCTCTGTGATCCTCTGGAATACACTCTTCTTCCCTCATGTGGACTTCGAGACTGTGGATTTGTGACTGAAGGTCTTCACCTCCGATTCCAGCAGGGACACCGTCAGCTACAGGGGCTTTGTTATTTTTGAGTGTTGGGAAGCCTGAGTAATAATTCAACCCAGAGTGACTAACATTCCAGAATAAAAGTCACTAGAACCTCAGTCGTTGAGCTGCAATACACAGACAACAGTTATATTTGTACCCTCAGTCTGTGAAAATTCCCTGTGAACAACTTATGAGCATAATTTAATTAGGATTCGTACAGTTATAGTAAAAGGAAGGATCTATATTCTGAAATCCCAAAGGCTTATCCCCACAACACCCACCCAGACTCCCAGACACTGGGACATGGTGTACATGGAGGATGTGGCCTCAGTCCCCACGATCCAGTAGCCAGCCCATGGTACACTGACTTTATACCTTTAACAGCTGTAGGACCAAGGTACTCAGAGTGGAACAATATACCCCGCCGAGTTTGAAGGAGTTTTAGTTTGTAAACAGGTGTACAAAAGAACTTTAAATGGTCATGTCTAATGGCAACAAAGGAGCCAACGTTGACTCCTGCTTTGCTTCATTCCACGGTCCCATGTGGAGGGTGGTCCAGGGTAGAAGTGGGGAAGGTGCTGCCCTCACAGACACTTCAATGGGGACCTGTAGACCCTGACTCCCACTCACCATGAACCAAAGCAAAGTGGTGGATCTCAACAAATGGAGTTCCATTATTTCAAGGTGTCTGAAATCACTGCCTCAATTACTATTGCCTCCTTACCACAGTAACATCATTTATCCCAAGTAATGTGCTGCACCGTGGGGTGAAGTCACATTTGAACTGCAGGTGAAGCTTGAATGAACAAGGTGCTTTCTCACTCTTTCAGTTCTGTGGAAGTGTCTTCGACCTGAGACTTTAACTGCAATACAAGAGGGCACGGCTTTAAAGTAATGGGTGGGAAGTTCAAGGGGATATCAGAGGGAGGTGTTTTACACAGAGAGTGGTTAGGGCATGGAATGCGCTACCTGGGGCGGTGGTGGAGGCAGGAACATTGGTCAAATTCAAGAGATTGCTAGATAAGCATACGGAGGAATTTAAAATAGAAGGATCTGTGGGGGGAAGGGTTAGATAGTCTTTAGGTGAGGTTTAAGGGTCAGCACAACATGGCGGGCCAAAGGGCCTCTTTTGTGCTGTACTGTTCTATAGTTCTATCGTTCTCTTTCCACGTTGCCCAACCGGCTGAGCCATTGAATTATTGTTGTCGAGTTGTACAGCACGGAAACCGGCCCTTCAGCCCTCCACCTCCCTGCCCACTTTTCTTTCCTGTCTAAACGACCCCGACTTGCCCACATTAGGCCCATACCCTTCTATGCCTTGTCTATTGAAGTTCCTGTCTCATTGCCTCTTAAATGTAGGGTCACAGAGTCAATGAGCTATGCAGCATAGAAAGAGGCCCTTCGGCCCAACTCAACCCTGCTGACCAAGTTGCCTATTTGAGCTTGTCCTATTACCCTGCAGTTGGCCCTCTAAATCTTTCCTACACACGTACCTGACCAACTACCTTTTAAACATTGTAATTGTACCGACCTCTATCATTTCCTCTGGCAGCTTGTTCCATCTATGCACCACCATCAGGGCGAAAAAGTTGTTCCCTCAGGTCCCTTTAAAATCTTTCCCCTCTCACTTTAAATCTATGCCCTCTAGTTTTGGACTCCCCTATCCTGGGGAAAATACTTTGGCTATTCACCTTATCCATGCCCCTCATTATTTTACATACCTTTATAGGGTCACCCCTTAGCCTCATAAGCTCCAGGGGAAAAAGGTCCCAGCCTCTCCTTATAAACCAAGCCCTCCAGTCCCGGTAACATCCTTGTAAATCTCTTTTGCGCCCTCCCCAGTTTGGAGTGACAGTGATCGTATCTGATTCCACCACCTCCTCTGGCAGCGCATTCCAGACATCAACAACTCCCCGCGTAAAACACTTATCTCTCAGATCCCCTTTAAAACTCCCTCTCCTCACCTTGAACACATGCCTTCTTGTTTTGGTGCAGTTTTTCCAGCCCCTATTGATTTTATTTAAATTGGCAATAGTTAATTTTGTACCTTTGCACACTTTTCCCTTTGCAAAAGTTACTCAAAGCTACAGTCAACACTTTGCGATCGGGCCAACTCGACAACAGAAAGTAAACCTTCGCTGATAGCAGAATTCTCAAAAATATAAAATATTTCATCTGGCATGATATCCTCTCACCCCAAAAGCACCCTCAGGTTCTCATGTACGAAGTGCTGTCGTGAAGATAAAAAATGGGTGAAATTTTGGACACGTTGAGCCATAAACTAAATGGGGAATGGACATTGACTGGGACAACACCAGGCATGAGATCTCTCACATTCACCTGAACCAGCAGACGGGCCCTCAGCACTGTGTCTGGTCCATAAGCAGCACTTCCACTGAGGCAGCACTTTGCCTGTGCTGCACTGGAGAATTAGTGTAATCACATCACCCTTCTCATTCAGACCGAATCAGGATGCCGCTATCAACCAATCATCTTGCACTGTAGGTTTAGTTTTGGCTTTAAAGAATACTCTGGAAATGCTGAACAGGTCAGGCCATCCCTGCTACAAAAGGGCACAAGATTGGGAAAGCTGTAAACTTTTAAAAAGTTCCAGTTTACAGTGACTTTCACAGAGTCCTACAACACAGAAACAGGCCCTTTGGCCCAGCTGGTCCGTGCCAACCAAGATCCCCATCCAAGCTGGTCCCACTTGCCAGCATTTTATCCAAGCTAGTGTTCAGCCGACCCGTGTTACCGGGTTGTGATCCGTATCATCTTGTGCATACATCAAGAAACACGAGTTGAGACAAGTAAATTTTGTGTTTATTTATTTACTTGTTGTGCATAAATTCTGCGAGAGTGAGTTTCGTTCTATACCTCAGATTTTGGGCAGTAACTTGATTGGTCAAAAATAAATTCAAATAAGTGATGCAGCGCTAGGAGGCAAAACACACTGAGGCTCCTTCCTTTGTTTCCACACTTTTATCACTGGGAGCCCGTTAATTGGAAAGCAACGTGGTGTCTCTCAACGGTAGTCCTCCCTCCCTGAAGCCCTTTCCTTCTGGCCTCTGGACAAGAGGAGGGAATGGGCAGAGGTATATTATAGAGCAGTTCCAGCAAAAGGTCATTGCCCTGAAGCAACGACCGTTTCTCTTGCCAGGGATGCTGCTCGATTCGTTGGGTGCTTCAGGAACTTTCTGCTGCTGTTTCAGATTTCTAACATCTGCTGTTTTTTAAAATGACAGTGTAGACTAGTCAGGGAGAAGCTTCAAATCAATTGATAGCACTTGCCATAAGGAAACCAAAAAGAAAGCAAGAACATAAATATTAAAAAATTATTTTGCGTTTTATGGAGAATCAGAAGATTTTTCATCATGTTTTCCAGCAATTGTGTTTTTTTTAAAAAGTCAGGAGAGAGAGATTAGAGCCCTTCTGCCCATCGAGTCCACCCTGACCATCAAGCACCTATTTTTACACTAATCCTATCCTAACCTATTTTATTTCATCCACATTCCCATCAACTGACCCCCAGATTCTCCTGACGCAGCAGCCAATTAACCTACCAACTTGCATGTCTTTGGGATGTGGGAGGAAACCAGAGCACCCAAGGGAAACCCACACGGTCACAGGGAGAATGTGCAAGCTCCACACAGACAGCACCCGAGGTCAAGATTGAACCTGGGTCTCTAAGCACTACAAGGCAGTGGCTCTACTAGCTGTGCAACTGTGCCACCTGTAGTAGCCAACTGTATTTCGTGCATCAATAACTGGAAAGACTGGACTATATAAGGATGTAGAAGCAGCAACTTCTGAACATTTCAGAAGTGACCACGTTCTGAGCTGGAAGCACAGTCACAGCAAATTGAGATCAAATAGGCTGGACAACCTTCCTGAAAAGCCTCGCGAACGTGGTCTATATTACACTGCAATGCAAACAGAAAATGTTGGGGACACTCAGAAGGTCAGGCGGCAGACAGAAACAGAGTGAAAGTTTCAGGTCAATGGCCCTTCATCAGAATTGGAAAAATGAGGAAGCAAATGTGCTTTGAGTTGTAGAGATGGGGAGGAGCAGAGAGAACAAACAGAGAAGGTGGAGACCAAAGATGTTCGGATGAAACAATTGCTAAGGGATGGAAATGAATGCCAGTTCAATCATACGGATCTGTCTGGAGGATCATAAATAGAGGAAGATGAATGTGGGGAGTTAGAGAGAAGAAAAGCCCAAGTTGCTGGGAGAATCAGTTGTTGCTGGAATCTGAAACAAAACATGATGCTGGAAACAGCAGACCAGGCAACACCCATGTAGAGAAACAAACTGAGTGAATGTTACACGTGAATTGTTTTACACCAGAACTGACCAGTTTTGGCACAAACAGGAAAGGCGGGTTATCTTAAATTGTTGAAGTCAACATTGAAGCTCAAGGTAAAATAACACCAGAGAAAGTTGGAAGTACTCAGCAGATCAGGCCGCATCTGTGGGAAGAGACACAGAGCCAACTTTTCAGGTTGAAGACCCTTCTTCAGAACGCACAAAGAGTCTTTGACTTAAAATGTTAGCTCCGTTTCCCTTCCCAAAGATACAGCCTGACTTGCTCGGTATTTCCAGCATTTTCTGGTTTTATTTTAGATTTCCAGCACCAGCGAGTTTATTTGATTTTCACTTATTCACTGAATTCACTGCCACTTCTCTTCCAGGGATGCCTAGCCTGAAGAGGCTCTACTCTGCTCTCCAACAGGATTTCTGTCTGTCTCTCTTGCCTCTGTGGTGTCTCATTCCCTTCTTGTCTTTGACAATGTGTTGACCAAAACCTGCTTCCACAGCCACACCTCCTTCCTTAGCGCAGGCCTCGGATCCGACTTATCCCATGTGAATTCCGACTGATGTTCTGCCCCTCACAATTCCGACCCACCCGGGATCACCGGTTTGTGCAAACTGTTCAACTTCTCTCAAGGCACGATTTTCTTCGCAATGTCTGATCCACACTCGATGCCATGCGCTGCAATGTGCAGCCTCTCGACCTCCCTCTGCAACAATACTGATGTGCTCTCTCTCAAAGCCGTCATGGTCCACAGTTCCACTATATTCTTTGCTCCATTCAGTGCTGCAGCAGACCACTTTGCTCCTTCCTTTCAGACATCAAAAATCATAAACTCCAACAGCTCTTGCCTTGCAATATCCCTCTGGAACTTTCTCCCCCTTGACTTTCCTCAGACCCCACCTCCTCCCCAATCCCCCCTCTTTCCTTTAATACCGAGAGCAGGTTTGCAATGTGCAAGGTCCCCCCTTCTGGTTTGCACATTTACACACGTTCCCGCACTGGGAAGCTGTGTTTCCTGGAAGCCTGGTACTCAGCTGTGATGCCCCCACAGTGGAACAGCCAGGCAGCTGGTCGTTAGCTTAGAGATTCCACCCCCGCGCCCCCCCCCGAGCCCCTGCAACCCCTTCCCCGCCCCCGAGGACAGACATCTGTGGAGCTGCTCCCATGAGAGGCATCGAGGAGGAGGAGGAGGAGGGTCGCCTCGGTTACCTGAAGGGAGAATGTTAGCTGAAGGTCTGTCTCCGTCATGCTGCTGGCTGGGAGTGGGATCTCGTTTGAGCGCAGAACCCTCTTGGAGCCCTGCAATCCGAGGGAAGAGAGATTAACAGGAGGTGCAGAGACCAGGCACGCACACACACGGCCCCTCCCTCAACCCTGCCTGACGCAAGTGGGCTCCAGGTCTTCGGGATGGCTGCCGGTGACCAGTGGAGCTCCGCAGTGTTGGGACAACTTTCCACTTTATACACTGACGATCTGGATGAAGGAACTGACGGCGTTGTGGCCAAGCTTGCAGACGAGACACAAACAGGTGGAGGGGACAGGTAGTGTCTCAGAGAGTGTTAGCATGGGCATGACAGGCTGAATGGCCTCCTCTGCAGTAATAGGTAACAGGAGGAGGCTGATCAGCCCCTCGAACCTGTCCCACAGTTCAATCTATTTAACTCCATTTGTTTTATTTATAACAACAATAGAGGTATTGTTGCAGCTATACGGGACCCTGGTCAGACCCCACGTGAAGTCCTGTGCTCAGTTCTGGTCGCCTCACTACAGGAAGGATGTGGAAGCCATAGAAAGGGTGCAGAGCAGATTTACAAGGATGCTGCCTGGATTGGGGAGCATGTCTTATGAAAACAGGTTGAGGGAACTCGGTCTTTTCTCCTTGGAGCGATGGAGGATGAGGGGGGGCCTGATAGAGGTGTATAAGATGATGAGGGGCATTGATTGGATAGTCAGAGGCTTTCCCCAGGGCTGAAATGATTGCCATAAGAGGACACAGGTTTAAGGTGCTGGGGAGTAGGTACAGAGGAGATGTCAGGGGTGAGTTTTTTACTCAGAGGGTGGTGAGTGCGTGGAATGGGCTGCCAGCATCGGTGGGGGAGGCAGATACGATAGGGGCTTTTAAGAGGCTGTTGGATAGGTACATGGAGCTGAGAAAAACAGAGGGCTGTGGGTAAGCCGAGTAATTCCTGAGGTAGGGACATGTTCGGCACAGCTTTGTGGGCCGAAGGGCCTGAATTGTGCTGCAGGTTTTCTATGTTTCTATTTTATTTAACTCTATTTAACTCTCGGCTTCCCAACCTTTTGTAGCATCAAGTACAGAGCATGAGCTATAAGGGGAGGTTGGACACACTTGGGTTATTTTCTCTGGAGCAGCGGAGGCTGAGGGGAGACCTGAAAGAGGTTTATAAAAATTATGAGAGCCATAAATTGGGTAGAGAGTTGGAGTTTCTTTTCCAGGGTAGAAATGTCAAATACTAGAGGACACAGGTATAAGGTAAGAGGGGAAAGTTCAAAGGAGATGTGCGGTGTAAGTTTTGTTTTACACAGAGAGCGGTGGGTGCCTGGGGTGGGGGTAGAGGCAGATACGACAGAGGGGTTTAAGAGGCTGTGAGACAGGCCCGTGGACATGCAGGGATATGAATCACATGCAGGCAGATGGGATAAGATTCATTTGGCGTCATGGTCACCACAGATTTGGTGGGCCGAAGGGCCTGTTCCTGAGCTGCACTGTCCTATGGACCCTGCAGCCAAAGATATTCAGCACAAAGGGAATCATGGGGTGCAGGGCTTGAGTAGGAGCAGGGTGCGAATGGTACAGCAGGTTCGAAGGGCTGAATGGCCTCTCTACGACAAAGTGCTGCAGGCAATGACTGTCTGCAGGAGGCTGGCAGTGACGGACTGACGAGCTTGCAGTCACTACAGGCAGGAGGTCCTGGGTCACTCTGCGGAGGTGAGGGGAGGGGGGGATAGTGTGGGAAAGGATCCCCAGCCCTCCTGCACAGATGGGGGGAAGGGGGAGGAGT
>JARFYF010000053.1:33423233-33438468 GCA_030265395.1 Rhina ancylostomus | reverse complement strand
GGGCTGTGGAGATAGTGACAGAGGGTGAGTGGTGATGTGGAGACAACAAAGGGTACAGAATCTAATCAGAATCACATAAAATTTGTTGTTTTGTAGGAGCAATACAATGCAAAACATAAAAACTACTTTTAAGTTACAAAAATAAGTTGTGCAAAAGAGGAATAACGAGGTAGTGTTCATGGGTTCAAAGACCGTTCTGAAATCTGATGGTGGAGGGGACAAAGCTTATCCTGAAACGTTGAGTTTCCTGAAACAGTGATGACTGGAACCAGATAAGGGAGTGTGAATACTTTGCTGAAGCAATTCGTGGTTGGGTGCGTGTTGTAGAGTGCACTGGTAATGGGGGAAAATATTGGTTAATTTGCATGAGGTGTAGTTTTATCTTTTTTTTCCAGGTTCAGTTTTGCCTTTGAAGAAGGAAGAAGTAATTCTGACTATCTGCTTGAGCACCGTTCTTGCCGTGGTCATTTTAACTATTGTGATGTATAATGTAAACAAGTGCAAACGAAGGAGGGCACAGTATTCACACCATCCTCTCTATGCCAACTCTCATGAGGACCCAGGTGTGTACATTAACCCATTTGTCTAATCTATGTAAATTAAGATTTCTTTATTAATCATATGTACATCAAAACACACAGTGAAATGCATCTTTTGCGTAGAATGTTCTGGGGGCAGCCGGCAAATGTTGCCATGCTTCCGGAACATTCAACTCCTTACGGACAGCGGCCGGAACTGAACCTGGGTCATTGGTGCTGTAACAGCGTTACACTAACCGCCACACTACCTTGCCTGAATTAGAAGTAGATATGTTCAGTTTTGTTTATGGTACTAATCAATCCAAGCTAAGAAAATGCTGGAAACACCCAGCAGGTTGAACAGCAATTGTGGAAAGAGAATCAGTTCACATATCAGACCCCAGAACTCTTTGTCAGAACCTGCCTTACCTGCTGAGTGTGTCAGGCATTTTCTGTTGTTAGTTCAGATTTCCAGCTTCTGATTTTTATTTTTGGAAATGAAATGCTTTTGGTTAGGCTTTATGTAAAATCAAGCATATTATTTGTTCCAATTCCGGTCTATATCCAAAATCTGCTGTCATGTTCCAATAAAGCAATAGTTACTGTAAGCTCACCAGAACATGGCATCTTTTACTCTACATGTTTGGTCACCATGTTCCAGGATTCTCCACTGGGAGCTGGTCATTGATCTTTAGTACTGCACTGCAAACAATCAGGAGGATTGGTTGTCAGGACATAAAATACAATGTTTTTTAAAATTACCTTTGAAAACTTCTGATAAATAAAAATATTGGAAAATGGTTCAAAAAGAAAACAGTGAGTGGCAGAATTAAGACCCATTAAATCATGTAACAAAGAGGGGATTTTAAATTGAAAATCAAAAACAACTGCAGATGATGGAAATCTGAAATTTTAATTCACCTTCCACAAAACAGGTGGGTTTATTGAGAGTGGAAGATGAAAAATGTATAAATCTGAAATGGGAACCTAACCTATCTGGACTCACTACTTATGTTTTAATGAACATGTGTCAAAGGGAAGATGGCCAACGTGTTCCTGGGAGGCATTTAGACCACATCTACTATTATTTGCAACAGGATATACTGGTCTAACACTTCAAAATACAGTAAAACTCCAATTATTTGGCAAGCTCAGACTTTACTGATGGACAATTGTATGTTCTTGGATGTTACACAGTATTATAATTAATTTTCCATGAACCAGGTAAGTTCAAAGGGAGCAAGGGAATCAGAGCTCCAGTGAGTGGGAAAGGAGTATAGAGTCGTGGTGCTTGTGAGTCAGAGGGAGTGCCTACCTGGTGAGCCAGATGCCAAACCATTGATATTTTCAAGTAGTCGAAGAGCAATTACTGGAGTTTTACTGTACAATTTATCAAAGTTCATCATCATTTCATGGAATGTTATAGCTTTAGACCAAACTTCACTCAAGTACTTATAACATCTTTACCATAGTAATAAAATATAGAACAGTTGTTACGTACTGGAAGATTATAAATCTGTTATAGAAGGTGCTTTGTTCATTACTTGAGGTAATTGTTCTGTAAAAATATGCGATCTTTCATGAAATCCTCTAAGGGTAAGCCTTCACAACTAGATTTGCTCTGTTGCAAGATTTGAAAGTCATCACTTTCAGTCAGTTCACTCATTCACTGGTGAACTGCCAGCAACCTAACCATTCCGGAGACGGGAGTTATTTCAAGATCATGGGTCCATTTAAATTGAACGAGGGAACCATGCGTGATACACAAATGCAATGATGTAGCTGATTAGATCTAGGCCAACACTGGGGGATCCAAAGACTGCTACACCACAAAGAGGGGAAGTAGGAAAGGGTAGAAAAAAAGATTGGGGAGCACAACTGTGAAAAGGATAGAGCTTAGAGGTCCAGAATCCTTGCTGCCCTTGGACCAAATTTAGTAGTTTTCTAGGACTTAAGCAGTGTAAAACTGGAATTTATCAATGACTGGTATGTACATGTGCAGTCCAGCTTAGTCTTGGAAAAAAAAGCAATGACCTTTGTACACTTAAAGATCCAGATTACACATTCAGAGAGGCCAGCTGCCGGAAGCAGTCAGTTGCCTAGGCTACCCAGTCACCAAACCTCAAGGAATTAAAGATTAATCTCCAAGCAAGGCTGTAAACTAGTCTGGAGAAAAATTGCATTTAAAAAAAATAAATACCATTTCCATTTTTTTGACCAGTTTTATTTTTTGATTATATTAAAAAAAGGCAGGTGAATAAAGAACTTTAGGCTGTATGGTTGGAGATCAGATGATGAAAGTGGCAATATCTGATCTTTGGCAACAGTAGTCAATGTCTTGACCCTATTTTGAGGAAGTTACAGTACTTTTGGCATTAATTTCAGAAAGCTAAAGCTGACACTTTTTTCTTGCATGTAACACAGGTTCTGATGTGGTAATGTCTATTTTTTTTCTCATATAGATTTTCCAAATGACACCTTAGTGATTTCAGGAGGTCTTTACGATGAATCGCGTGTTTATAATCCCAACATGACTGTTCTTGAAGAAGATGATGACCTTCATGTTGATTATCCTGCATTTACCTCCAAGTATAGCCAATTCAAGCTGGAATTTTTACCAGAGGAAAGGGAGGTGACAGGTCAAGGACCTTCATTCGCCACATTCCAACCAGAAACATAATGTTATAAACTTGTATGCTAACTCTCTTGTTTATCCTGTATTTTGCAAGTTTCAACAATGGAAGAAATGAACTAAAGGTAGCTTTCCATATATTGTGCCTATGCTGTTATAAATAGAACTTTCAAATTATCCATCCAGCTGTGTGCGAGTCCCAGAATATTTACTTATGTCAGGTGACAATGAAAATAAATGTGAAAATCCTCTTAAGACAACAAATGTGATGGAAATGAATGTGATTGCAAAACGTATTCAGTTGGCAAAATGGAAATTCTGCAGAACGAAAACAAAAAGGCTGAAGATTGGGAACAGTTTTTCTCATCGTGCTATGCTATTAATTTAGTTTAATAAATCTTTGAGGAAATTATTTGCCTCTTGTTTGCTGAAGTGTTCTGTGAGCACTGTCTGGCAAATATATTTGTGATATGGCAAAAGCACACACTGAAGAAAGTATCAATGCTTGTACAACGTGCCTGTAATTGTAAATAATATGAAGTCTTGTATTCAGAAGTACTTGTGTTTGATGTACATGTATGTAACATTGTTATAATCCTTGCAGTTCAGTTGCCTTGAATGATCTTCTAATCCTTGACTTCCCTGGATTTTGAAGGGTGAGATGACAAAGTCTTCCACCTTTCATTGCAAATTTCATGATGAGCATAATCATGTGTAGACATTCCTTAATCATTCCGAAGTATCAAAACATTCATTTCCTGGAAATTCAATCAATATATCTCAAATCTATTTGTAATTTGAAGAATCTTTCTTGGATATGTTGAATTGCCTGAGAGCAAGTCTAATCAGTGAGATTCTTTCAGCTGTGTGCTTGTGCATTTGTATTTGTCGTAAAGCTGTTTTATGGTTACCAGTCAGAATGAGAAATTGTCACTTGGTTGCTTGAAACATCTGTGATAGGATGTTTCCTGCACTAGCTAGAGAGCTCTGGTGCTTTTGGGCATGGAGGAGGGGCTTAACTTAGAGGCAGACACCATTTGCACAGAGGACATGGTAATAATTCTATCTTTGAAAAGTAAATTGTCTTAAAATAAGGATTAGTTTATTCTCCAACTCTAAGCCGATCCATCCCCATTATGAGTCCAAGTTAACTGTACTTGTGGTGTGCTCAAGTACAGACTTGATGTATTGAAGACAATGATATTAATTATGACAGGTTCCACAGGTGCCAGGTAATGAAGTTATTATAAAAGAAATCAATGCTATTAAAAGAAAGTTGTAATTTGTAATTATATATTTCAACACAATGTTTAAATACATGTCTGAGATCGGAAATCCTATTACAATCAATTTTAGAGTTAAATAGTTTTATTTTTGTAAGTAATTTTGTACCCAAACATATTAGTAGGTTTCTTCTAAATACTTGTTAGATTACACTCAATCTAACACCTTTTCATATCAGTAACTTTCTACAATTTACCTTTAGCAGCTGGTGTGTTTATCCCAATGTACCAAAAAAATCACCTAATATTGCTCTGCAATAAAAGAGTGAATAAACTATTGCAAGCATCTCCCTGTGTTGCGTGTATTTATTTTGTTATATTTAACAAAAGCATGTCACTGTTTAAACTAAAATATATTGGTGACTGATTTCAACTGCAAAGTATCCTTTGTTGGTACCAAATTGCTTCCAGCTTGGAATGTCATGCATCTTTTCAATGCTAATCAAGTCCTTGAAGAGTATTAGTGCCTACTTGACAGCTGAGTAGACAGAATATGATGTCAATCAATGTGAAATACTGATTTGACACCAGTGAGCTGAACTGAAGCCCAATATGGGCCAATCTGATTGATCAAATGTCCAGCAAGAAGGATCCCCACTCTTGCTAATTGAAGGGATCATTAAATATTTGCAAGCTTGTTTTTTCATTGAAAGGTGCTTCATCTCAAGTCATACTTGGTGCATCCTCCACCAGAGGCTCCAAATTCTGATGAACGCACTTTGAAAATTGTTGCTGGACTTCTCCATCCTCCTTGAAGTCTATGCACAAGATTCTTCTTATCAGATGCCCAGTTTAAGTTCCCATTTGAGTCTTCTCAAAACTAAAATCTGCTAAAGAGTTGCAAATAGATTTAACACAGTGCAATCAGCAAAGATCTCTGCTTCTAACTTAATAATGGAAATAAGATTGGGGCTAGACATTGTCTTGAGGAATTCCTGCAATGATGATCTGGGGATAGTAAAGCTATTTTCCTTTATGTCAGCATGATTCCAGTCACTATAGTGTTTTCCCCATGACTTAAGTGTTACTAGGGCTCTTTGATACTACCCCTAATCAAATATTTCCTTAACATTTAAACTCTCATTTTCACCACACTTCTGGAATTCAGCTCTTTTGTATGTATTGTGATGAGATCTTGAGCTGAGTGGTCTGATTTATCTGTTTGGAATTGTTTGGAAAGTAAGTGCAGCTTGATAGTATCATCAACAGCACCTCATGACACTTTACTGACATAAACTGATTTGGTGATAATAGTCAAATTGGATGGAAACTACCTGGGCAATTTTCTACATTGTTGGATCTAAGATAATGTAACTATGCTGGGTAGAGCTGCAATTAATTCTGGTGAGGAGGATTGTGTTGGACTTCAAGAGGACTTAGAAAAGCTAAGGAATGGGGAGGCAGAAGGCAGATGAAATGTAATGCTGAGAATACAAAGTGACACACCTCAGTAAAAATGAGGAGAGGCAATATAAAGGTAGTATTCTAAAGAGAGTATTGGAAGCGACAGACCTGGCTGCATGTGTGCTGAAATCAAAGGCAGAAGGGCAGTTTGAGAAAGTAGTTAAAAAGTCATGGGATCCTATCTGTGAAGTGTAAAAACAAGTAAGCTATGTTGAAGTGCTATAAAACATTGCCTTGGTTGCAATGGGAGTATTGTGGTCGATTTATGACAATGCGGATGTGAAAGTGTTATAGAAGGAGCTAAAAAGAGTTACTAGAAAGGCCCTTACTAGAATGGTTACCAGATGAGCAATTTGGATAATCACATGAATAAACCAGAGCCAGGAAGGTTGAAAATTGATTTGATAGAAATATTCAAAATCAGTAAGGTTCTAGATGGAGTGAAAGAGCAGAAACTAAATCCAGTGGTGGAAGGGTTGCAAAACAGAGGACATAGATTTAAGTGGATGGGCAAAAGAATCAAAGCTAATATAAGAAAAAAACATTTTCATGCAGCAAGTACTTATGATCTAGAGTTTGCTGCCTTAAGGTAAGGCTTTGTAGATTGAGTCATGCCTTTTAGAAGCAATTTGTTAAGTATTTAAAGAAGCAAAAATAATGCATGACTGTGGGTAAAGAGCCAGAGAATGGGACAATGGGATTGTTCCTACAAGAAGCCAGTATTGACTTAGTTCGTTGAATAGCTTTCTCTGCTGTACTCATTTTGTTCCCAAGAAATTTAATTGTAATTTTTTTCAGCATGACACAGTGGGAAATTTATGTTGTCCAAGGTGGAACATATTACTGTTTCTTTGTCTGCATTGCACCAATTTGGAAATTCACTCACAAGCTTTGACAAATATATGTAGGTGATGATGTACTTTCCCTGTGCAATAGTTATCTGGAACATTACTGGGAAAAATTGCATCACATTCCATATTACAGCAGTTTTTGTTCCAGTTTTCATAGTGATGTTGCCATGCAGTGTGATTTAAAATGAACTCACATATTTCACTATAACTTTTGCAGATGGACAGTTGAATCTGAAACCTGTTCTTGATGAACCAGTGACTTGGGTGAGGTCCATTGTCATTTCCATACTTAAAACTTCCTTACCTTGGGAGCTTCAGTGATGGTCTTATTGAGAATGTTGCATGAGCTTGAGCTGCAAACCAACAAGGATAGTGCAGAAATGACCAGGACCCTGACAAAGGAAGATCAGAAAGGCTCAAATCTGCAGATCTTATTTTCATACAGTACAGAGGGAGTCACACTCCTATCTCAATTTCTCTGGGGAGCAATATCTCTGAAGGCTGTCTTCAGTATCAGAGATCAGGAACTGAAATATATGATTTTCTTTCTAGAACACCAACCAATGCCCTGTCTGTGATGTTAATATCTACCTGAATATCCTCATTTCTGGTGGTGGTTGTGGCTGATCTATGCTATATCTCAGATTTCTGTTCAACATAGCATTAGAGGGCCAAGCTTGCTATCTAGCCAAGAAAATGAGATTTTTTTTTACTTTTTCTTTAGCAGAGAACATGTGGATGAGTGGGTGAAAGTACTTGTCAGCATCATGGCACTTAACAATGCTTGTGTGATGATAAACTGCAGTCATATAAGCTTTCCTTTGGGCCTCAAAGCTCTTCAAAGTATTTCTTGAATGCTCAAGTTATAGCTGAATCACCTCATGGTAATGCCTGGTATCCAGAAAACCACCCATCAACCATTACTCTTTGTTTCCCGCCAATAAGACAAATTTGGATTCATGTTGCATATCTATCTCAGTTAACAACTGTAGACATCATTACATGTTTGTTCCAAACAAAGACAAAAATGCTTAATTCCAGAGATGAGATTAGAGTGAATATTCTTGATATCAAGTCAGTATCTGAACAGCCTTCATGGAACCCTAGTAAAATTGTTGTCAATTAAATTACAGAAAAGCTAGCTAGTGTTGGTTTATACCAAGCACAATGAAAGATGCTTTTGACTCTCAGAAATCAATTGTTTTTGCCTTTTGACATTGTTGCAGAACTTCATTTGGACAGTTTCCTAGGCTTAGTCCTTCAACTGCTTTCTTGGTAGCTTACTCTTAACCTTGGATTTTGGGTCCTACTAAAGTCTGAAGTAGAGGAGCCAACACCAATGGTCACTAACATGTCATTGCACCAGGGTTTCTTGTCATATATATTTCTTCAATTACAGTTTCAATTCACTTTCGAAAGGTCCTTTGGAATGCAAAGCCATTACTCATGGGTGGTGTGTTCATAACAACCCTCTATGAATTACTTATTTCTTTTGCCAATTAATTCAAATTCATGGTTATTGACATGAAATAATTTGCTTTTTTACTTGCCTTATTAAAAACTTTCTATTTTTCCTGGTCTAAGGAGAATAATGACAGTTTTTTCAAGATTTTAATAAAAGCAATACCTCAGCCCTGGTATCACCCTGATAAACCCTTAGTTCTACACAGTGCAAATAGTTGATGCCTAATTATTAACTCTTATGGATTTAGCATGACTTCTCTGTTTTTGTATTCAATCATTCTATCTACCTTAACTTCTTTATCAGCTTGCCCTGCCTTCTTGAAGGATTTGTGAATATGCATTCCCAGGTCCCTTGGCTCTTGTCCCTGCTCAAAATAGTATCACAGATAGTTAAACCCCTACTTAAGTTTTAGGATAAACTTTAAAAAATTGCAGCTGAGTTCCGGACAAGGCAGAAAAAATTGCAGCAGAGCTTACTTTTAATAATTGAGGCAATTTATAAAAGTCAATAAGCCTATTTATTTCCAGGGAGCAACAGTTTAAAATATACAAGTACCTTTTATAAATTTTAAGCACTTAAATCATACCATTAAATCACAGATGTGGAGTGTAACTATTGTTTTACTTTCCATGTATATTCCTTAGTGCACTGCAGATTAGTGCTGCAATCCAGGAAGGTGATTACTTTGGTTCCCAAGGACTGCTGCGGAAACAGATAAGTCTGGAGTATGGGAATGGGTGGACAAACTGCAATCCCTGGAGGGGCTGAGAATGAGGGCAAAGACTCTGGAAGTAGCCAAGATGGAGATCAGAGACCTTTATATAGGACCAGGTCAGATGATCTAGCCCATAGTGGTATAATTATTATTGCCAAATCTGCAATTTCTACAATCATCTGCATCTGTTTTCTGAATAAATTTGTTATATTGTATGAAGTTTACACTGATTATCAACAGCGCTACCACCAACTAACCTTCTCTGTTACTTTTTTGAATAACATTTTTATTGTTGAGTGGAAAGAGAGGGACTGAACTCCAGTAGACATTTTTGGAATCATAATGGACATATGTATATTTTACTAAAATAATAGAAAAAAGTTTAAATTTTTAAAATTTATTAACATCAATAATATCTTAGTACAGTATAAACAATCAAATATTTTAAGAAAAAGAATAAAGGTATGTTTAGTTTAACATATTTTGTTGTTACTATCTTTGCTATATAAGTTAACTTTTTTAAACAGAGTATCATCTCAGTCAGTAAAACTAACATTTGAATCTAAATTGAATCGGAATTTAACTGAACTATGCTCTAAAGCAAAAATCCTCTATTAACATAGAATAGTGAGGTACATGACCAACTTGTCCAATTACAAACTGTAGTAATTAGTCAACCCTCAATTGCATCAATGACCTACATTTACTACTTTGGCTTGGGACACGCCTTTAGCAAGACTGGACTTCTACCAGCAACAAAGATATATCATTCATCTAAGCTATAGTCCAAATTTGCATAATTTTGCTAGCCTCTTCAGCTGTTACTGCGGAGTCTGGTTGCAAAGCTAATGGAAAATAGCTGTCCTCTTAAGGCCCACCACAGTTTAACGTTGCAAATAGCCACAGCTTCACTTCCAAGTTTTACAACATTTTACAAAAATGAACTTGTACAATTTATCATTTAGTGATAAATTTCACTGATATTTGAGCCATTTTATTATTGTAATGCCATTCTTCGCAACAAAAGCATTTGTCTTTCCCAATGTGAAAATAGTTGGAAAATACCCCTGGATATCTAATGACCAAGAAAGGAACTAGGATGTGTCCATTCATCCTTCATCATCTGCAGTAGTATGACCCAAAAGTCAGTTGAAGATCTTGACTAAATAATGGTCCTGTTCTATATTATTGATTTCTGAATAAATTTAAGAATTTGGACATCATTTAAAAAATGAAGTTAAATTATGAAGATGAAGCATTTTTTAAATTGTTTTGAGCCATGTTATGCTGTATTGTGGAGAAGTGATGTAATTTCTCCCAGGAGTATATGATGCTGAGAAACTCAGTAGATAATCATTTTTATGAAGATATGAACTACATGTAAAATTAGAACATCTTCCTCTTTAAATACATTAAAGGATTTGAAATAACATATCATTAAAATTATATCTGAATATACAAAAAAAAGATTTTTTTTCTGGGAAGTCCAAAGAAATTATAGAAAAAGAGGAGAAACTAATATCTAAATAAATTCAATACATTTTCTCTGCTGTTTTCATTCTTTTTTTTCTGTTTGCCTTGGCAACAGCTTCCCACCCTGCTTCTCGCATCTTCTTAACAGCAGCCATTTTGAGAACATTGCCACACGTTTTAGGCTTTGCTGGGCTGCTCAACTGGAAATAAAATATAATTAGGGAAAAACTGATCAAAATATTTATATTAGCACAAAGATAATGAAAAAAGCATCTTATTGCAACAAACTATAATGCTATTTATTAATGACAGTTAGTCATATCAAGTGCTCATCTAAGTTTTAAATGCAATGAGTATGTCTGCCTCTATTACCTTTGGGCAGATCCCTTACTATCACTGCCATGAAAATATTTTTTCTCAATTCCCCTTTAAATTTTCTTACAAGTATCTTAATCCTATGCTTTCTAAGTCTTTATTTCTCTCCTGAGCTAAAAGGTCTTTCCTATCCACTCTATTTAAACCACTTATAATTTTATAAACCTCAATTACATGTCTCTCGGTCTCCTATATTCCGAGGAATATAACCCTCACTTTAGCCAATCTTTTCTCATAACTAAACCTATCTAGTTCTCTCTCATATCCTATTGTAACCATGGCCAGAACTTTAGCTCTGGCTTAAATAGTGTTTTCTACCATTTTGTCAAAACCTCCCTGTGCTTAAATTAGCCAGGCACCATAACTATCTTATTTGTCTGTCCTGCTCCCTTCAAGGATCTGTGAAAATGTACTCCAAGATCCCTCTGTTCCTTTACCCTTTTCATTATTCTAACATTTATTCCATATGCCTTGTTTGCCTATCCACACTTCTTCAGATGAAACTCTATTTGTCACTTTTCTGCAATCCATTCCGCAATCTGACCAATCCATTGAAATCTTTCTGCATTCATTTGGTTTCTTCCTCATTATCAGTCACAAATAGTTTTTATATCATCTTTAATATGGTATAGGGGACCAAGCACTAAGATGTATGGAACGACATTGCGAACAGCCTTCTGGTCACTAAAGTACCAGTTAATCATTATCCTTTGCTTCCAGCCACTCCACTCAACTAATTTTGGATTTTGTTCCACATTTCCTTGGATCCAATGGGCTTTTACTATTAGCATTAATCTGCCACATAAAAGCATGTAAAAATCCTTGCTAAATTCTTTGTACAGCTGAGCATTTATAACTGTTCCCATAATATCACTGTGCCAAAATGCTAGAATTGTCTACATCGTAGGATATCACCATAAAGACTGCTGGAGTTCAAGAAAGCTCACTGCCACTCTGTCATGGTACTTATAGATAGATAAGAATGTATCATGAACAATTAAAGAAGTATGGTTATGAAAATGGAATGGTCTGGGAATCTTTTGGCCACTGGAAAACTACATTAAATCAGCAACATGTGGTGGGTTAATAAATGTTTTATTTAAGGATTCATTAATGCAAAATTCAGTAAGAACATAGTCCCTATAACCCTTGATTCTCCTGTGAGTTAACTACCTCAGCTCTGAAAACATTTACTGACCCAGAATCCAAAGATCTCTGGAGTACAGAATTGCACACATCCACATCCATCTATGTGAAAAAGCACTCTCCATCTTGGCTATAATTGGCCAAACACTTATCCTGATAATATGCCCTAGTTCTAGACTCTCTCACTAAAGGAAATATTATCACATCATCTACCCCATCAAACTCTCTCACAATCACACATGTGTCAATGAGATCATCTCTCATTTACTAAACTCTAGTGGGTATAGGCCGATTCTACTCTATTTTTCCTCCTAAGATTACCCCTTCATCCAGGAATCATTCTAGTAAAACTTTACTGCACTGCCTCCAGAGTAGGTTTATTTTTTCTTAAATAAGGAAACAAAATCTATATACTGTTCTCCCACTAGAGCCCTGCACAGTTGTAATAAGACTTCATTATCCTTATACTATGTACCCTAGCAATATAAAACCAACATTACATTTGTCTTCCTAATTACTTCTGCACCTGTATGTTAACTTCCCGTGAGTCATGTATGAAAGCACCCAGATCCCTCTGTTGTCTGTCTTCTTTTACACCATATTCTGTTTTTTCTATTCTTTCTACTAAAGGGATACCTCACATTTCCCCATATACTAATCTTTTGGCCAATGACTTAACCTAGCTATTTTACTTTGCAAACTCTGTGTTCTTCTCACAGATTATCATTCGCAATTATTATGACATCAGGATATCTGGATACATTACACCTGGTATTTCATCTACGTTGTTGATATAAATTAAGTAGCTGAGGTTCAGCATTGATCTCACAGGCACCTCATTAGTTATAGCTTGCCAACTTGAAAATGACATGATTCTTAACACTAAGTGAAAATCTGCAGATGTTGGAGATCTGAAATTAAAACAGGAAGTGAAAAACTGCAATGCTGGAAACACTCAGCTAACAGAGTCCTTTATTTCACCTCATCTATTTTCCACACCTCTGCTCTTAATTCCTCTCCTCCTGGTTAGAGTAAGGACAGAGTTCTCCTGAATCTTAATCTTCACTGTAATAGCTTCTGCATTCAATGGACTATACTTTGCAGTTTCTGCCACCTTCAGCAAGATTCCTCTACCAGATACATTTCCTTTCCTCCCCTTTCAGCATTCTGAAGGGACTGTTTCTTTCATGATTCCATAGTCTGGTTTTTAGATTACGCTAGTCACTCTCCTTCTCATGGCACTTTCCTATTGAACCACAGGAGATGAAATACCTATCCTTTTACCTCTTTACTTCCCACCATCCAAGGCACTTAAGTAATTCTTTCATGTGTAGCAGCGATTAACTTGCATATCTAGTGTACTGCATTTGGTGTTTACAATAGGGTTTCTTCTACATTGGAGAAACCAAAATTGGGTGACTGATTTGCAGAGCACTTGTATTCAATCCACAAGGTTGACCATGAGCCTTCCAGTTGCCTGCAACTTTAATTCTCTATTCCTCTTTGATTCTGACCTGTCAGGTTGTAGTCTCTTACATTATTGTTATGATACCCAATGTAAGCTTGACCAACATCACCTCATTTTCCATCTGGACATATTGCAGCCTTCTGAAATCAACATCTAATTCTACAACTTCAAGTGATTACAAAAGTCAGTGCGACCAGTAGTACCTATGAGATCATGACGGGAAAGCAAAAGGGAACAAGGGAAAGCAAGAGGGAGCAAAGTAAAGCCTACAAAAATCAGCAGGATCAGCAATACCTATGAGATCAGTGATGAGCTAGAGCTATAACAAGTGAGGTAGGTATAGTGGGAACAGCTATACTGGAGCAGCCATTTTGAGAATGGCTGTTTCTGAGGTTGGAATGCAGAGAATTTGACAAGCAAGGCTTTGAAGAAGGCTGAGCAGCATTCGAAACAGAATTCACTGGCTTTGATTTCAATGCACTATCTTGTGATTGAAAAGTGACATGCAAAATCCCTGAAAGCCCCAGAGTAAAATAGTGAATTTCAAGAAGCCACTAAGTTTGAAGGAATGGAAGCTGTTGCTACATGGGATATATTAGGTAACCACAACTGTATTTTTTTTACCTGCAGAAGTAATCTGAAATGCACATATACTCAAGATTTTGCATTCAGCCTACTCAGATGTTGTTGATAGGATGTAGAATTCTATAACTCTTACCAAAGAAAAGAACTTTCTTACAAAAGAAAAGAGTATTGATATATTTGACCAATTGTCTAATTTCAAACTGGAAGAATTTGTCAGCAAATCTGGACATGATATTAATCTGCTTGAAGCTAAAGTCTGGACTAAAATAATTAAACTACTAAACTTGAAGATATCATTTCATAGAAAGTACCTTTTCTCAAAACAATTATACGTGGCAGTATGTCCTCAAGTGTTGATATGTATAGCTTTAATTATGACATACCTGTTGTACAGATTTTCCAAAGAGACAAGCAACTTCTGAGTTTCCTTTATACAATTCTCTGAACATTTCAGATTCTGGAATCATACTCTATTTTTTTTAAAAGAAAGAAAATGTGGGTTAAAAACTCAAGCTTGCACAACAGCAAGAACAACTTCATATATTGCCTTTAACATTTTATAAACCAAGGTGCTTCATTGGTGCAACCAAAATTTCAATTTAAATTATGAGATAATATTAAAAAGAGAAAATACCATACATTTATATACTGCTTCAGAGCCATCAAAGTACCTTAAAGCCAATGAATTACAATGAGGTGGTCTAGACATTCATCTATTCTATATTGCTTGTCATGCAATTGCAGTTTTAAAAGATTATCAAAACTGCAGCTGACATAGGCCATGAAAGAAATCTAACTCAAAATTGTAGTAAAATTCTGAAGGCAATTAACTTATTCTAAACATCCACAACCTAAGAAATGCAGCTTGAAATGCTCCTGCAACATTCAAGCCTATTCACCTCCTCTTAATGTTTGCCAACACTCTACGTTCATCAAATGTTCAATCCTCTCCCTCCTATAATGCATTCACATCTCTTAACATCTCTTGCATGCCATTGGCATGCAAGGCACAATAACGGTTAAGTCTCGAAAGTGTGTAAATCAAAAAAATTTATGCCACTTTGAAAAAGGAAACATAATTTATCAAATATCATGTGCATACCTCAGAAAATATAGTTTCTTGAACTTTCATGTGTTGTATGAAAGTGCGGCTCAGCAGAGGAAGAGAAAGGCTCCTTGTCTAACTCTAACTATTGTGATGCTTTTAGCCTATGCTTTCAAGGTTTTGGAAACCTTGTGGGCTATATCAAAGAATGTTCCACCTGAATTCATGCAGTACAGGTTTGGTGTTCAGATGCAAGATACAATGTCAAGTTCTGG
>JARFYF010000053.1:33345887-33358311 GCA_030265395.1 Rhina ancylostomus | reverse complement strand
TGCACTCTGTACTAACCCAATGTAACTGCACTGTGTAATGAATTGACTTGTACGATCGGTATGCAAGACAAGTTTTTTCACTGTACCTCGGTACAAGGGACAATAATAAACCAATACCAATACAGTGACTGCAGACAAGATGGTGGAAAACTTCTTGTTTACAGTGGAGGAGGTTCTGAGCCTATATAGCCTGGCCAAGAACTTCACCATCTCAATGCAGGGTGTAGCAACCTGGACTAGCTGGCTGACCTGCAATAGAGAACGAGGAGAGTGATAGTGGTGCAATCACAAAACCTATCTTCTTCAAAGAGCCACTTCTTCTGGTCTACAGTTCAGCAATCCTATTAATCTGTTTAAAGATGATTGTTGGAATACCAGAATCCCCAAGTCCCTTTGAACACTGAATCATGTTGGCAACAATTGGAGCTCACATAGTAGCAAGCTGAGAGATGTATAACAGTTGGGGATGCAACTGTGAAGTAGAACTGGCTACGGCTTTCATGGCAGAAAAGATGGGATCCTGGCTCCATGTAAAACAATTTGGAAGACTGTAGCTGGACTCCTCCATGTTCTTTGACATTCCATACATGATTTCATTATGTTGTGCATTTGTTTTCATTTGAGTCCATGGAGCAGACCTCATGTCAGCTTTCTCCTCTTAAGAACTGAAAGTTGCCTTACCCTTGTGCACTGCCCAGCTGCAGGCCACTCTTCTGGGCTATCTGTATCTAGGCTATCCTAACTGAGCTGATGGTTGAGGATTTGACTGCATGACAAGATGCTTCCTTTGTTGTTGTCTGCTTTCTCTGCCTGACCAGGAGGAATTCCTGGTTATCTGGATAAGAATTATAATCAATAACGGGAGATATCATATCACTGGAAAGTTTTCACCATCCACGACTTGTAATTTTGACAAGATTGATAAAGAAGGATAAGTAGTTTACGAGAAGGTCCTTTAGATTAGAGTATACTGTCAGATTCAATACAAAAGCAAAATACTGCCACTGCAGGAAATGTGGAATAAAAACAGTAAATCCTGGAAAAGCCCAACAGGTCAGCAGCATTATTAAAGAGAGAATTAATATTTCAGATTATTATCTTTCATCAAAATTTGTTTAATGGTTTTGCTCCACTGCAGCGCACAGATGCTGTAGCAGCCAGAGACCAATGAATGGTAGGTCACAACCTCAGCTAAAAGGTTATGGTTGAGAATCACTGTCAACTGCAGTGTGTGTGGTGCGGTGCAGTTCTTCAGAGATGAGATGGGATTCACTAACTTTGATCATATGCGTAATGTTCTTAAGTGACTTGCAGCACTACATCTGTGGTCCTGAAGCCTCATTCCAGTCATTGATTTTGATTACAACATCCCACTGCTGGTTGTTTGTATGTCTGGATGAGTTCCTGGCCTATTTAACTGTCTAGAAGATCTCTCAATCATATTAACCAAAGCAATCCAAGTCATCTCTACACATGCCCTGTGATGGCTCTCAGCACACTTCCCAAACCAGTAGAATGGCTTCTACCACCAAATGCAAGCACACAGCACCTTCCCTCTAAGCAGCAAAGGCAAAATTCCAACCAGCACCAGCTAGTTTTAATTGGTACTGGCTGTACTCTTTACATCATAATAGTGAGACTGAGTATTAACTTTGAATGTATCCTGCAGAGTCAAAGAGGAATGAATTTGTTATATATTGCAATCATGGTATATATTTTCCAGCATTATCAAATTTCTCCCTATGCCTTTGATAGATTGATATGGTCAGTCTATAGCCCAGTTCCACTTCCATGTATTTTCAGAAAGGAACAGAGGATTTAGAACACATGGTGGAAAATAATGGAAACAGAACTGAAAACACCATTTTCAATTGCATAAGATTAACATCTAAACATTCCTGTAATTTATTATCATCTACGCATTGGGAACAAAATTTTTGCTGAAAGCATGAAAACATTCATTTTTTGTCCTCTTTAGTAATAAAAAGACATGATTTGTCTCGTGCTTGTGTGCCTGCAGCTACTTCTTATCCTGATTCTCTTCTGGGAGGTAAATATTTGTTACAATTAGCATATTTGCCAAAGCCTTGCATTAAAACAGCTAGGGCAGTAAGGTTTGGAAATTAATAATTCTGGTCACTTCTATGTTAACTCGTGCAGTTTCAAAGTCAATATGACATCAGAATCTTTAACAATAAGTCATTAACTTTCCAAATTTATTCTCACTTGAGGAACACTAAGTATATTTCTCTCCACCTGACACATAGCCATCATCAAGCAATTTGCAAGCTCTTAACAATACTACTTTTTTGTTTTGGTTAATTTCTCAATACTTTGGTCTGATCAATTCCTCTGTTCACTTTAGTCTATGAACAAGTATATATTACGGGTTCTGGCATTTCAAATTCTTGGTGTGTAAGGACATAGAAATAGAAACTAACTTGTAAGTCATTCTGTATTTTCTTTTTCATTTCTAATTCTTCAAAATATTTTCCCCTCTCTAACTTTTCACTTGCTAGTTCTTCCTCTAATTTTTCTTTAACTTTTGTTTTGTTTTCCTATAAAAAATAATCAAAACATATTAGACTTATACTGGATATACACTTAACTTGAAAATGAAAGAACTTTAATTGCAAAATTGATAGTTTTATTTGTTATAGGTGTACAAATATAAAAATTATATTACGAAAGTATTTTAAAGATTACCAAAGCCTCTGTAAGCTGGTTAATTTTCAATTCATTTTCAATTTTAAGTTGTTCCAATTCTCCTGCAAAAGTTCAACAGATTTTTAATTGCAATTCACAATCAAAAACTTTAAAAGCTTTGCTTAGTGGAAAAAAACAATTTAACAATCTGGATATTTTTAAACTTTTTGCCTCTGGAGTTTCTTCTCCATTGAGGTGAAGGTAAGTAATTAGCTTGCCTATAAGCTTCCCACCTGATGCATTGGGAAAGACAAAATACCTTTGCACCCCTGAAGCACAAATCATCTGTAAATACCCAGCTGACTTCCCAGAATGTTGCAAAACAATAGGGAAATGGTTACTATCACATTTCACTCTAGAAAAAAACTGTTTACATTATGCTAAAAAAAACAGCATTATGCCACTGAATTTCTTGACAACATCTGCCCTTGAGATAAAGGCCAACATCCTTTAGCCTTTGATGATTTTTTTTGTACAAGTGCTAGGGTTTAATGTTTTGTGTAACTAGGTACCTAAATCCTTTGCACCTCCATAGCTTTTAGTTTCCATAATGAAAATATTTTAGTTTGTCTCCTCCCAATTTGTTCCACTCAGTAATTAACACATGCTATTTTGTAAATTTATGCTTCCACCTGCAATTAAATCATGATTCACTATTTAATGCCTTCAGTAACCAACTCTCTATATGCTTTTTCAATTTAATGACATATCTTGTAAACAGCTGAGGGCTTAAATCAGATATCTGAGCAACACTTACTTGTTTTATCCCGCAAATCATTGCCAGGATTTATTGCTGCATCCCTCCCAGACCCACTTTAAAAGATCCTCTTCAATTGATTGCTGTTAATTTTTTGCAAATAATCTCTTGTGAAAGATGCTATCAAACATATTCCAGATTCACCAGTAACCTGCTCATTGATGCCCAGTTTGGGTTTTGCCTAGAACACTAAACATCTTTCCAGAACCTTGGTCCACACACGAACCAAGAAGCTGAGTTTGAGAGATATGGTGAAAGTTACTGCCCTTGACATCAAGTTTGCATTAGACCAAAAATGGCATTAAGGAGCCCTGATGAACTGGTCAACTGGCATCAAGGGGAAACTTCTCCAATGGTTGGAGCTGTACCTTGTACAAATGAAGAAATCTGTGGTTATTCAAGGTCAATTATTCCAGTCCTAGAACTTTACTGAAGGAGTTCCTCAGGGCAGTGACCTGGTTCCAATCATTTTCAGCTGTTTCATCAACAACTTTCTTTCCATGACAAGGTCAGAAGCAGAGATGTTGATAATTGGATGACGTTCAATTTCATTGGCCAACTCCTCAGTAAATGTGGCAGCAAGACTTAGGCATCATTCAGGCATGTGTTGATAAATGGCAAGTAATATTTGTGCCACAACAGTACCAGGCAATGGTCAATTCCAACAAGAGAGTCATGTTCAATTGTATTACCATCTCTAAGTCACCAGCCATTCACATTCTAGGGTCACCATTGACCACTCAACTGGACCAGCCACACAAAGTCTATGACTATGGGAACAAGTTAGAGGCTGGGTATCTTGCAGCAAATGATCCACTTCCTGACACTTCAAAGCCTTTCCACTATCTACATGGCACATATCTGGAGCATGATGGAATACTCTCCACTTGCCGAGGTGAATTCAGTTTCAACAATTCTTAAGAAACTTGACATATTGAGGACATTGCAGTCCATTTGATTAGAATGTCATTCACCACCCTAAACACTCATTCCCTATATCACTTCTAAGGCTGTACAATCTATAAAATGTTTTGCAGTTACTCATCTCAGCTATTTTGGTAGCAGTTTCAAATCTTCAACCTCTATTGCCAAAGAAGAACTAGGGCAGGACTTACACAGTAAATGGTAGGGCCCTAGAGAAAGTTGTAGAGCAGAGAGACCAAGGGGTACAGATAGATCCCTGAAAATGGAGGCAAAATAGACAGGGTAGTGAGGAAGACAATTAAAACACTTGCTTTCATCGGGCAGAGCATAGAGTACAGGAGTTGGGACTTCATATTACAACCATACAAGTCACTGAACTTGGAGTATTGTGTGCAGTTCTGGTTGCCCAGTTAGAGGAAAAATGTCATTAAGCTGGAGAGGGTGCAGAAAAGATTCACGAGGACGGGACCAGGACTGGAGGGCTTGAGTTATAAGGAGAGGCTGGATAGGCTAGGAATGTTTTCCCTACAGCGTGGAAGGCTGAGTGGTGACCTTTAAGAGGCATAGATAAGGTGAATGGTCACAGTCTTTTTCCCAGGGTAGAGGAGTCTAAAACTAGAGGGCATAAGTTTAAAGTGAGAGGGCAAATATTTAAAAGGGACATGGAACAAGCTGCCAAAGGAAGCTGTAGAGGCAGGTACAATTACAATGTTTAAAAGACATTTAGACAGGTACATGCATAGAAAATATTTAGAGGGATATGGGCTAAATGCAGGCAAATGGGACTAGCTCAGGTAGACAACTTGATAGGCATGAATGGATTGGATCAAAGGGCCTATTTCTGTGCTGTATAGCCTATGACTCTATAACAAGGTTATAACAAGTGCATGGGAATCCACCACCTGCAGAATCCAAATCACACACCATCCTGATCTGGAAATATATTGCTGGTTCTTCATCATCACTGGGCCTAGATCCTGGCATTTTCTATCTAACAGAACCCTTGAAGTATCTTCAATGGAGGGATTGTAGTAGTTCAAGAAAGCAGCTCACCAAACCATTCACAAGGGCATTTAGGGATGGGCAATAAATGCCGATCTTGCTGGCAATGTCCAGTTCCCAAAAAATTAATGCTTAAGCAAAAAGAAACAGGTACAATATTCAGATATAATAAAAAGAATGTGAGACGTACTCAGCAGGTTAATCAATGGCCATGCTGTGCATCCTCTGCTTCTTAGGCTGTCCCTTCAGTTAAGGATAATTTGCTCCCATATGAATGTGAATTCTGAGGTGACTCATGAATTACCTGCAGAATTTACTGACCTTACCACAGTAGGAAAAGGTGGAGCTTGGTAGGATGGATAGATGGGTTGATAACATTCCTGAACACTCCATCTTCAACATGTTACCACCTCTAAGTGCTCAATTCATACTCAGCCCACAATACAGACTGCTACTGGCCTCAGACCTCATTTTTCTCAACTTGCTACATTTTGAATATGTATCTCCACTTTGGTTGTTGTCCAAAGGGGGAGATTTTTTTCAATGACAAAATGTTGCAATGATTAGTCATCAACATAGTAAGCTGAAAGAGACTAGTAATGGTCAGCTTTGAAGGGAACCATTGGCACTCAAATGTTCACAGTGAAGGACATCCCAAACTTACCTGGACCTACTTTATGTCTGGGTCAAGCTTAGTGATATTAGTTCATTTGTCACTGAACTCCATCAATGAACTCCATGTGGGATCCAGCAGTGGATCCCAACTATACTGGAATTCCCCAGTATTACACAAAGGAAATTGCCTCTGTGATCCAATGCAAGTTAGAACTGAAGTGGAGTCAGAATTCTATTAATTTAAATTCACAACCAAAAGAGTAGGAAGAAAAGGGTTTCAGTTATTTTTCCCCATTTTACTTTATTTTAACGTTTTAATGATCCATTATCATTTCAATTAATTTTACTTTTTTATTTAACAAACCAGTAATTTCTTTATTTTTAATAATACAAGAGCAGTTTTAATATTTAACTGCCTCTATACATTAGATGAAAAGTTAGCAACCTGAAATGTTAATTCCATTTCTCACTTTCACAGATGCAGGCTGACCTGCTGTGTATCATTGGCATTTTCTGCTTTTAATTTTAGTACAGGTTGTGGGTTTGGAGGATGCTGTTAAAAAAACTTTGGAGAGATTGTTAAAAAGGGTTTGCATTGTTTTGGGATTGTTTTTGGACTGTTTTAGATGTGCTCCAATAGGCAAGAAAGTGTTTGGGATCAGGAATGGACTTATTGCAGAACGGCTTCAAATGAGTGAGTAGCTAGAAGTTAATTGCAGTGATAACTAACGATAATTGTTGCCTGACCTGATATGGATATCAGTAGCAGATCCCACAATTACATAGTGCACAACATTGTGACTACTTTCCTGCTGAAGTGTAAGCAGAAAAGGTTTAAACATGCTCAAGTAGATATGCCTTCCTGAAATGTTGATGGATGTCAATGCATGATCCTCTCTTCTCACCAAAGGAGTTACACTTCCTCTTCTAAATCCAAAGATCATTGAAAAGTTCAATGGAATACCTTTAGTGAGTATTGCACTTGGGTGTAGAAATCAATTTATTTTGTCCAGGAATACAATTCAGCCTGTGTGCACCACAAAAGTAGTGAATTGAAAGAAACCAATGCAGAAAACAAAATATCAATTCTATGTTCAAAGTTCACTTGAAAAAAGAAACTTTAGTAATATGAAGATCTAATTTTAATAACTAAATTCTTAAACACATATCCTGAAGACCTTCTTGTATCTTTTTCCACACAGGTATTCAGTGAATCTGAAGCTTTCAACAAATAAATGCAAAGAATCTAAAGTGGTATTAATTTTTATTAATTAATATAATGGTCAGGATACCCAATGATGTCAGTAAATTCACAAAGTGCTGCTTCCAAGTTTTGTTGGATTAGTTATTTATACATTTTGGTTCTGAGGCTTACCCTTCCACCTTAATGAGTCATATGTATTGCTAGCAGGTACAACCCTAATTTTAACAATATTCACCTGCCTAATAAGTTACCAAGTGCTGCAGCAGACACCTCTCTTGCAGTCAGCACAGGTGCTAGTCTACCACAATTAGAATCTGAATTAAATTCCCATCAAACCAGCTGGCTACCAGGATAACTGTAGTGCATGAAGGAAAGAATTGTTCTGAACTGCCAGACTTCTAACATTTGAGGTATAACAAACATTTTCAATCCTGCCAAATAAACATTTCAAAGTATTTTATAATTACCTAGTATTGCAGTCTTTTTTTCCAACTCTAAAGAAGAAACCTGTAAAGTTTCTTGGACCTGCTTTGATCTGTTAAAAAAAACTAAGACTTGAGTTTACAGCAAGATTTATTTTAAGCCTATTCATGACCCAACACTTCAGATACCTATTTTTGACATAGACGATATTAAACAAAGCATCTATCAAATATTAAACCATGACATTTAGTTGAAAACATATTTACATAGGTGTTGGTTCATGGAAGTCTATCTACAGTCAGCACATTACATTTGTTGTATATTTTGAATCTTAGGCATATAATTAGTGAAAAAATACAAAGTAATTTTGAATCATTTTTGTTACCTTTGTTGTTCTGTTCTGAATGATTCTTCCAAATTTTTTACTGTATTTCTAAGTTCATCAATTGCTGATGCACTATTTGATGCAGCCTTTTCAAATTCTTCAATTTTGTTTTCCTTTTCTTTAGTAACCTGAATGATAATCTTCTTTGTGCTTTCTAATTCTTCTTCAAGAGTCTTTTGAGAAATCTAAGTAAACCAAAGAGAATTAATAGGTCAAATAAGTAATTTGATTGTCATAATATTGTAATTAAATATAATTCAGAATTTCATAAAAGAAAACAATGAGATCTTCAAGGAACCGATTCTGCAACAAATGTCTTCACCTTGAGAGAAGTTTGCTAAGAATCACTTAACTTGACTTTGAGCTGTAGACATTGTGATGCATCCAGGGAAGGGGTGATTTAGCTGGAGATTGATCCAGATGGCAATGCTACATCTTATGTTCAGTGATGGTTTAGGTATAGTAGGTGAATAAACAGGTATGATGTAATGCAGGAGCCTCAGTCATTGATCTTGTTCAATAATGGTGAGGTGACTCGTGTCTTTATGAATGAGAATAAATATCAGCGATAAATTGGACAATTTGAACTTGGCACCAAATCTCAAAAGGTATGTAGTGGCAGCATAGAAACAGATAAACAGGTACATCAAAAAAGGAATATGGTTGGGCAATAATGAAGCATGCCAACAACTGCACAGTCATGAGCCTGCTTTGGCAAACTTCTGCAGCACCTGAAACTCAAGGCCTGAACTGCCATTGTGCATTTTCTTTCAAGCACCAGGGATTAGTGCTTTGCTTTGGAAGCACAGGGTCCTAAATAAGGACTAAATGGCAATAGTAAGATGTGAAGCTGGGCCTGGACTTACTGCAGAGTAAGTAGTTCTGGCCTAAACAGATCAGAGGATAGGGGATTAAGGGCTTGGACTAGTTAGGCGATCAAGAGATCAAGGCCCTGGCTAATTGAGTATGGTCTAAAAAGCTGAGAAGTCAGAGCTATTAGAGATTGCAGAGCAGGAGTTTACGCCTATCAGAAAGGGAGGGGGAGTTTGGAGGTGAAAACAGAGGTAATATCTATGATAGTTCATCTTCTTAGTCTTGATTCTATGTAAATGGTGGTAATGACAACTGAGAGAGAGTGGTGAAGGGTTTTTAATCAGAGCTGGTCTGCCTGGAGAAGATGTAAATTGTGGGAGATGAATATCATGTTGAAGGAGACAGAAATTATTGAGTCTACATGAGTGACCCTGAACTTCAAGTAACCTGTCACTTTAATTGTTCATCCCAATCCCACTTAGATATCTCTGTGTTTGATCTTTCACAATGTTCCAAAAAGCTTGAGAAACAGCATCTCATGTTCCTACTAGGTACACTACAGCCTTCAGGAATTAACATTCAATTGAACAAGTTCAGACTACTAAAATTCAGAGTTTTCATCTGCCCAGTTGTGATAAAAGTCACCAACATTATTCTCCACAGATACTGCCTGTCCTGTTGAGTTTTTCAGATTTCCAGCAACTGCAGTGTTTTATTTTTCACTATTTCAGCATTGTCTCTGACCCTGTCCACATTTATCTGCTTCTATTTACAACTCCCTTACCACTGTCCCTCGGTTGGAACTGACATTGTCTACATCACTCAGTCTCACTTGGTCTCAACCGTATCACAGAGACATTCCCTATATTTTCTCCACCCCATTCTGTTCTCTGCAACTTTTATTTTTAATTTTTCCTGGTTCTAATAAAATGTCATGGAACTGAAATGTTAAATCTATTTCTTTCTCCACAAATGCTACCTGCCTACTGAGAATTTCCAGTACTTCCTGTTTTATTTGTTCCTTTATATTTACTATGAATCTTTAGTGACAGAAAGCAAATACAGACATACTGTAACAGTAATGACCAGAGTTGTATAATAAAATTTTCACCCTTCCACCTCCAGAATTTTTTTATACACAACTTCACTAGCCTTGATAATGAAGTAAACTTTTGGTAACATGGCCGTTGATACAAGTATAACAAGCTTTGTGTTAACTGTTTTTAGCTACTGTAATTACCCTATACTTCCAATAAAATCTCTTTTCTGTAATAGCCAATAGAACATAACATCAAATTTTAATTCAATCTGAAACAAATTTAATTAAAAGATGAAGAAGAGTACAATTAAAATCCTTCCAATTCAGAATCAGGATCAGGTTTATTATCACTGACTTGTATGTCGTGAAGTTTGTTGTTTTGTGGCAGCAGTACAGTGCAAAGACATAAAATTACTATAAATTACAAAATATATAAATAGTGCAAAAAAAAGGAATAATGAAGTAGTGTTCACAGCTTCATGTACCATTCAGATATCTGATTGCAGTGGGGAAGAAGCTGTTCCTCAATCATTGAGTGTGGGTCTTCAGGCTCCTGTACCTCCTCCCCGATGGTAGTAACGAGAAGGCATGTCCTGGATGATGAGGGTCCTTAGTGATGGATGCCATCTTCTTGAAGCACTGTCTCTTGAAGACATCCTCAATGGTGGGGAGAGTTGTGCCCATGATGGAGCTGGCTGATTCTACAACCCTCTGCAGGAAAGATTTGTTAATTGCATTACTTTCGCTGGTGAAAGAACATTTTGTTGTCTGCTAGGCTGAGACCACTGATTCGTCGGCTACATCATTCTCACCTCTTCCCATTTCCAAAACAATTTGATAGGACACAGAACATCACAATGGAATCCAGCCACTGATTCCGTGCAAGCTCCATGCAAAAATAACCCAGCCATTCCCAGTCTCCTGCCCTCCCTTCGTAACTTCCAGCATCTCTGCCAATGAAAGAAGCACTAATTGGCGCACTAGTCTGAACCAAATCTCCACGTGTTAGTAGAATTTTTTTATTTGTTTTTCAGAAGATACAAAAGTAAAAAGAGCAATTGTCAATGTTGGACACTTGGAATTTTTTATAAGATCAGATAAAATATCTTTATTAGTTACATGTACGTTGAAACACACAGTGAAATGAATCTTTTGCGTAGAGTGTTCTGGGGACAGCCCGCAAGTGTCGCCACGCTTCCGCCGCCAACGTAGCATGCCCACAACTTTCTAACCCGTACGTCTTTGGACTGTGGGAGGAAACCAGAGCACCCGGAGGAAACCCACGCAGACACAGGGAGAACATAGAAACTCCTTACAGACAGTGTCCAGAATTGAACCCAGGTGACTGGCGCTGTAAAACGTTATGCTAACTGCTACAGTACTATGCCTGAAATTTGGTACTAGCTCTCTTGCATATCAGGAAAAGGAAAGGAAAGGTTGTCACATGTTTTGGATATCACAAGGTCCCAGGAATTTTAAGTTTGAATCAAGTGCTGCAAATTGCAGGAAGCCTCTGGTGGGCAGAGATGTCCCGTGTGTGTGTGGACCTACAGTATTATGGGAATCAAAAAAAACTGCCGATGTTGGAAGTCTGAAATAAAAACAGAAGATGTTGGGGGAGAAAACTCAACGGGTCAGGCAGCATCTGTGGAGACAGAACTTGTTAAAGTTTCACATTTGAAGATCCTTCAATGAAGCAGAGAAAGCAAGGTGGTCGAGGTAGTGGAGATGAGGTAGGGTGATGGGTGGAACAGAGGGAATGTTTGTAGTAGGGTGACGTAATGTAGCTGTGAAGCTACATTATGTGTAATGTGTTGCTGATCTTGTGAAGTTGGGTGATGTTGTGCAGTCTGGACTACTGGGGTGTGCCCAGCAAGCCTGAATATAGGACAACAAACGATCTGCTGACGGAACTCAGCGGGTCGAGCAGCATCTGCGGGAGGAAAGGAATTGCCGATGATTCGGGTCGAAAGCCTGCATCAGGATCAGGCCAGAATATACAGATGGAAGCAAAGATGAAGAGAGGAGTGCAAGCACAGATAGCCAATCCTGAAACAAACACAAAGAAAGATCAAGTTATCTGAAGTTGGAAAATTCACCGTTGAATATTGCAGGTTGCCAGACAGAAGATGAGGTGTTCCTCAGGCTTTTGTTGGGCCTCACTGTAACAGCGCTGGAGGCCACAGACAGAGGCGTCAGAGTGGGAGTGTGTTGGGAATTAAAATGGCCTCTTGTGATGTTTCCTTCATTCCGCAGATAAGTCCATTGAAATGTTGAGTTGTGGCGGGCTCAAGTTGCAGTGTACGTAACCTTGTGTGTTGTTGGCAAGGTTTATACAATTAGAAAGTGCGTGGCCTGCTGCCATCTCATCAGTGCAAACTTATCGCACTCTCCACTGCTGCTCAGTCTACTTCTTGCCTTTCAATTATCAGCTCGTCAGGGTCTGTGTCAGCTCTGTGCTGTTATTGCTGACAATGTGTCTCGTGCAATGAAATCCTTTCACCACTTTAAACTACCTCAGAAACTCTTCCTTGAATGAGTAAAGTCTTGATTTTA
>JARFYF010000053.1:33330836-33340915 GCA_030265395.1 Rhina ancylostomus | reverse complement strand
AGGAAGGAAGCTGAAAAGTAGGACCTCAAGGGTAGTGATCTCTGGATTACTGCCTGTGCCAGTGATGTAGGGGAGGTCATGAGTGAACACTTTGCTTCAGTGTTCACCAGGGAGAGGGACTTAGACAACTGGGAGGTCAGTGTAGAACAGGTGAATGTGCTGGAGCATGTCGAAGTTGAAGAAAGAGTCAATGTTGGAGCTTCTCAAAAACATTAGGATAGATAAGTCCCCGGAACCGATGGGACAAACCCCAGGTTACTACAGGAGGTGAGGGAAGAGACTGCTGGAGCATTAACGATGATCTTTGAGTCCTCCCTGACCACAGGAGTGGTACCGGAGGACTGGAGGATGGCAAATGTTGTTCCATTGTTCAAGAAAGGTAAAGGGATAATCCTGGGAATTATAGACCAGTGAGTCTTACGTCAGTGGTGGGCAAACTATTGGAGAGGATTCTTTGGGACTGGATTCATGAGCATTTGGAGAAGCACTGTCTTATTAGGGACAGTCAGCATGGCTTTGTGAGGGGCAGGACGTGCCTCATGAGCCTAATTGAGTTTTTCAAGGAGGTGACAAAATTAATGAATGGAGGGCAGTGGATGTGGTGTACGTGGACTTTAGCAAGGCGTTTGACAAGGTTCCCCATGGTAGGCTCATCCGGAGAGTCAGGAGGCATGGGATCCATGGAGAATTGACTGTGTGGGTTTGGAATTGGCTTGTCCACAGAAGACAGAGGGTGGTTACAGAAGGGGAGTATTTGACCTGGAGGTTGGTGACCAGTGGTGTTCCGCAGCGATCTGTTCTGGGACCCCTGCTCTTTGTGATTTTTATAAACCACTTGGATGAGGATGTGGAAGGGTGGGTTAGTAAGTTTGCAGATGACATGAAGGTTGGAGGTGTTGTGGATAGTGTAGAAGGTTGTTGTAAGTTACAACAGGATATAGACAGGATGCAGAGTTGTGTGAAGAAGTGGCAAATGGAGTTCAATCCAGAGAAGTGTGAAGTGATACACTTTGGAAGAACGAACTTGAAGGCAGAGTATGTCCTGGTTAATGACAGGACTATTAGCAGTGTGGAGGAACAGAGGGATCTTGGGGTCCATGTCCATAGATCCCTCAAGGTTGTCGTACAAGTTGATAGGGTGGTTAAGAAGGTGTACGGTGTGCTGGCCGTCATTAGTCAGGGGACTGAATTCAAAAGCCACAAGGTAATGTTGCAGCTCTATAAAACTCTGGTTAGACTACACTTGTTCAGTTCTGGTCACCTCATTATAGGAAGGATGTGGCAGCTTTAGAGAGGGTGCAGAGGAGGTTTACCAGGATGCTGCCTGGATTAGAGAGCATTTCTTAAGAGGACAGGTTTAATGAGCTAGAGCTTTTCTCTTTGGAGCAATACAGGATGAGAGGAGACTTGACAGAGGTGTACAAGATATGAGAGGCATAGATAGAGTGGACAGCCAGTGTCTTTTCCCCAGGGTGGCAATGGCCATTACCAGAAGACATCAGTTTAAGGTGAGTGGAGGAAAGTTTAGGGGAGATGTCAGAGGTAGGTGTTTTTATACACAGAGAGTGGTGGGTGCCTGGAACGCACTGCTGGGGGTGGTGGGAGAGGCTGATTCAATAGGGACATTTAAAAGATTCTTAGATAGGCACATGGATGTAAGAAATAGTTGTGGGCTGTGCAGGAGGGAAGGGTTAGATTGATCATGGAGTAGGTTTATACAAGTTGGCACAACATTGTGGGCCGAAGGGCCTGTATTGTGCTGTACTGTTCTAAGTTCCCCAACATCTCTCTGCTCCACAACACTCCCCAGGGCCCCATTATATATACAAAAGGAGAAAATGCTGGAGAGCAACAGAGTCAGATGAAGAGACTTCAACCTGAAGCATTAACCATTTCTCTCTCCACAGATGCTGCCTGACCTGCTGAGTGTTTCCAATATTTTCTGTTTTTATTTCAGATTTCCAGCATCTGTAGAGCATTGATTTGCATTTATAGTTGGAGAATTCCAAACGATGTGGTGGGAAGCACAGGGATCTGGTGATCCGGTGGGAGCTACCTCCAGGGACCAAGTTCCGACCAGACGATTGGCTCTGGGCAAGTGCGGAGACGGGAGGAAGGGGAGGGTGGGAATGGAGGGCTTGGAGTTGAGGGCAATTAGTGGTGTACTATTACTGGTCAACTCCTAGTGTTGTCCGGGCTCGAGAGGAGAGGTTGGACAGGCTAGGACTTTATTCCTTGGAACATTGGAGACTGAGGGGTAACCTTATAGAGGTGTGTAAAATCATGAGGGGCAAAGATTGGGTGAATGTCCACAGTCTTTTTCCCCAGCGCTGGGAATCTAAAACTAAGGGGCATAGATTTAGGGTGAGAGGGGAAAGATTTATAAGGGACCTGAGGAGCAACACACAGAGGGTGGTGGGTATATGGAACGAGCTGCCAGAGGAAGTGGTTGAGGCAGGCACATTAACATCATTTAAGATAGTTGGACAGGTACATGAACAGGGTCAAATGTGAAAGTGGCTACACAGGTAGACAGGGTGGTTAAGAAGGCAGCTAATGGAATGCTTGCATTTATTAATCGGGGTATTGAGTACAGGAGTCAAGAAGTTATGATGCATCTCTATAGAACTCTGGTTAGACCGTATTTAAAGTATTGCTTGCAATTGCTGTCACCTCACAACAGGAAGGATGTCGAAGCCTTTGAGACGGTGCAGAGGAGGTTTACCAAGATGCTGCCTGGATCAGAGGGCATGTGCTATCAGGAGATGCTGGACAAACTTGGGCTCTTTTCTCTAGAGCGGTGGAGGCTGAGGGGTGATCTGCTGGAGGTGGATAAGATTATGAGGGGCATAGGTAGGATGGACAAGCAATGTCTTTTTCTCATCATTGAGTGATCCAATACAGGTGGGCATGCATTTAAGGTGAGAGGTGGTAGGTTCGGAACAGACGTTAGGGGTACGTTTTTTTACTGAGAGAGTGGTGGATGTCTGGAATGTGTTGCCTGAGAGGGTGGTGGAGGCAAATTCATTGGGAGATTTTAAGAGGGGCTTGGATAGGTACATGAAGGAGATGAAAATAGAGGGATATGGGCATTCTGTAGGTAGGAGGAAATAGCTAGGTCCGCACAACACTGTGGGCCAAATGACCTGTTCTGTGCTACACTGTTCTAACCAACAATTTTGATTGCATATCTGAAATCTTTTATTGGTGTTTGGAGAATATATTTTCAGAACCTTTTACATTGTTCCGCGAAACATGGACAAGAGATATTAATCAAATACATAATTTGCAATCCTTGCGATGTTTAAGACTGACAATAAGTAACAATAATGTACACGAGGACTATTTGGAAATAGATAACAGTATTTCATAGCATAGGACTTTCTTATAAAATGGGGTTGACTGGGAAATAGTGACTACTGCAGTATCTTCCAGGAGTGTGAGACTCGCATAATAGAGCACTGCTAAAAGAGATTTTAAAATTTCAGAAGATATTTCAAAGTGACCGGCACACCAGCATTTACACTTGCAGAATGGAGTTGCTCACAAAATGTCACTAATGTGGAGGTTTGAGTTCTTCAAGGGAGGTACCAGTCTTCAGGAAGTACACAAATGTATAACAAGCCATTGAAGTAATTGGACCAGGAATCATTTGTTCTTGAGTAAGAAGGACATTAAGGGATTTGATGCATTTTCTGTGCTCTCCTGGCTGATTATTAGTGCACTGCGTTGATGCTAAGAATTGTAATATGGAGATAGTCACTTGGTTTACTTGAGGGAATTTTATTTTTCGGGCTCTTTGTGAAAATCATCTCTCTTCAGGAGTCTCTAATAACCTTTGCGGCCTGGATCCAACTCCTCTGCTTATCTGGGAGATGAAGTTGTGAGCACTGAGCAGAGTCATGGCCACACCTTCTCCCTGTTACTCTTGGTTCTTCAGGCTCTACCTCCTGGCTCCCAGGCTCTGGTGTTCTTTGAGATTGTGCAGCATGCAGCACATAATGATGAATCTCTCAGCGTCATCTTGGTGTTTGACTGCAGGGAACAAAATCTTACGAATCAGAATCAGGTTTATTATCACTGGAACATGCCGTGAAATTTGATCTTTTGTGGCAACAGTACAGTGCAAGACATAAAGACAGCAAAATTACTATAGGTTACAAAAATAAATAAATAGTGCAAAAGAAGAATAATAGGGTCATGTTCATGGACCATTCAGAAGTCTAATGGCAGCGGGGAAGAAGCTGTACCTGAAATGTTGAGTGTTGGTTTTCAGGCTCCCACACCACCTCCCCGATGGTAGTAACATGAAGAGGGTATGTCCCAGGTAGTGAGGGTCCTTAATGATGGATGCCACTTTTTTAAGTCACCGCCTCTTGAAGATGTCCTTGATGCCGTGATGGAGCTGGCTGAGTCTACAAACTTCTGCAGCCTCTTTCGATCCTGCACATTGGAGCCTCCATACCAGGTGGTGACGTAACCAGTCAGAATGTTCTCCACTGTACATCTGTAGAAATTTGCAAGAGTCTTTGGTGACATACCAAATCTCCTCAAACTCCTAATAAAATAGAGCCACTGGTGTGCCTTCCTTGTGACTGCATCGATAAATTGGGCCCAGGAAAGATCCTCTGAGATATTGAACTTGAAGCTGCTCACTCTTTCCACTGCTAACCCCTCAATGAGGACTGGTGTGTGTTCTCCTGACGTCCCCTTCCTGAAGTTCACAATCAATTCCTTGGTCTTGCTGATGTTGAATGTGAGGTTGTTGTTGTGACACCACTCAACCAGCCAATCTATCTTACTCCTGTATGCCTCCTTGTTGTCATCTGAGATTCGACCAACAGCAGTGGCAAATTTATAGATGGTATTTGAGCTGAGCTTATCCACACAGTTTTAAGTGTAAAGAGAGTAGCCCAGTGGGCTATGCATGCATCCTTGAGGATCGCCTGTGTTGATTGTCAGCAAGGAGGAGATGTTGTTACAGATAGGCACTGACTGTAGTCTCCCAATAAGGAAGATGAGATTCCAGTTGCAGAGGAAGGTACAGAAGCCCAGGTTTTGAAGCTTGTTAATTAATACTGAGGGGATGATGATGTTGAATGCCGAGCTGTAATCGATAAACAGCATCCTGATGTATGTTTTGCTGTTGTCTGGGTGCTCCAAAGTAGAGTGGAGAGCCAATGAGAATGTGTCCACTGTAGACTTGTTTATATTATAATGATACTGACTATGTATCTTCATTGTACCACAACTTCTTCTTTAAGTACTAACTGCACGACTTTAAATATTATTGCTTTGCTGATCCTCATTCCTTCACTGTGTGTGACATAGGGGTAAATTTTCCATATGCCATTGCATATTCAAAATTAGGGCAAAGATGATTTAGCATGCTGCACTATGAGGACTTTGTCATATCTCCTGCAATCGATTCCTATCATTCCTCTGCACACATTCAGGATTGCACACAAAATTCTCCAATGAACCTGCCTCCATCTCCTTTTCACACTGAATTATTGTCAACAGAAGTCAGACAACCTGCAAGCAACTTTTGCACTTATAATTTTCTGACCACAATCTCCCCAAAGTCTAGTCCTTTTAATATTGTAGAGTCTATACACATACAGTATATCCATCAATACTACCTTTTTATTGCGTCTACTAAATTCCAATTGTAAACAATAGATAGCAAATGTCTACGTTTAGAGGGAAGAGGATATAATGACAATCAAAAGATCCTTCTCACATGACAGCAAGACAATGGAATTGCACAGAGCTGGAGACACAGAACAAGCCTGGGGTTTGTATTAAATCACCTCCTCTATTACACTCTTACCAACATTATTGTTACAAGCATTGTCGCTCAAGCTTCCATACTTCAGCACTACCCAAGCCAACTGCTTGACAAGGGCCAATGATACCTCTAAAAGCATTACCTTTTCAAAATTTTTCTCATTTATGATACCAGCTTGTTGCAGGGTTCTCTTAGAAACTCTCTATGTGCCTGGCCAATTTTTTAAAAGAAAAGTTTGACTCGCACTAAGTTGGGATTCGGCCTGGAAACTTCTAAAAGATTGTATGGAAGATGCTGCCGGCCATGTGTAAATTTTAATAAAAGTGTTAAGTCTAGGGACTTCTACAGTGCAGCTCCTTACCATATGAGATCTTTTGACAGTTGCCATAGAGAACTTGGACAGCAACATCATCTACACATTGGGTAATGTCAATGGTGAATTGGATCAAGTGGAACAAATGATGTGTAATGGCATTCACAGTGTCATTGTTGTTCTGAGATCTGCTGACCTGGTGCAGCATAGCCACACTGATAAGGAGGCTGGTAGCAGCATAAGGTAGACTACTATCTATTCAGACAGGAAAATATTCATAACAAGTTTAAAGTCTATTCCAATGACTTCACAGAAGACTAAAAATAAGGTTGCATTGTCTGTTGATTATGGTACTGCATTAGGAAGCCAGCAAACATTCTGAGAAGATGTCCCACCATGTCAAATTATGAAAGTGGATTAAATACAGATTGTTAATACATCTCTAAAGTAACTAAGAAAATTGAATATTGTTAAAATCCACTAACCTTATTAAGTTCCACTGGGTAAGGCTATAATCCCTAGCTGATCCAAACTAAAAATTATTCCAGAAGCACATTCTGTTGGCTCTCATTATCAAACAGCAACTAGAAATAGTCACAAACTCATCTTTAAAGAGGAACATCTAGGTTCTTTCCTATGTAGATTCACCTCAATCTTAGAAGCACTTTGCTGAAGTTCAGCTGACAACCATTTCCTCAGTCACATAACAAAGATTTGCATGCAATCTTTCTATTTTGAAGGTCATAATTCATACCTCCCTTTTGTTCAGTAAGTCCTTTGTTTTCTCCAATTCTGTTGTTAAATTTTGTTCCTTGGCATGTGATTCCATAAGATTTTCATTGAGATGTCCTTTATGAATAATTTAATAAATGAAAAATTAAAGAGCACTATAACAATATAAAATAACATTTCATAAATATTTTTCTACAGGTACTGAATACTTATCAAGGCATTTTACATTGTCCATTCCACCATAATTCTTCTTGTTACTCAACAATGAGTAGGAAATCTTAGCAAATAAAATAAATATGGTAAGGTATAACAGCATGTATTTATAACATCTTTTACTCCTTGGGATTTCTGTCAAAGTCAAACCATGTTGCATTAATGTAAACGTTTTCACTCAGATCATATGCTTAAGAAAATAAGAATTATTTATCTCTACAAGGATAATTGATTGGAATTAAGAATTTACGAAAAAACAATCTTGTTTTAAGAAAAAAATATTTAAATTGTAAACAGATATGTTGTGATATAATCCATTTCGGTGTGGCCAAGGAAGCTGGCACCTGGAGAATAGTTATAATGTTCAAATGCTCAGCTATTTCTTACACAGTCAAATTTCTGTATTAACATTTTTAGTTCTGGGAAATTACTTGTGCTTGAAACATATTTGTCAAAAAGGGTAAATTTCTTGTAAATCTCAAACTCCTGCATCAAATGTCTAATTTCCTCATTCTCAATATTAGATTTCACTTTATCTTACCTAAAATCCCCTCCTATGTGGTCCCTTAGAATCTTTTCCCTTTCTGTTTTATTCCATTGATCCAGCTCAAGCAGCACATCCAAAGGGACCACTACAGTAGCATATTTGGCAAGGTGTTAATAACTGGAAAAATGGTGCTTTACATACAAAGCTGCTTAGACAGTCAGAGGTCAAATCATGTACCTAGAGGGAGCCTCCAAAGTTCAAATGAGCACATGGGAGAAATAAATAAAAAATGACTGAACATGTTTTTAAATAGAAGATCATAAAAATGTGGATACAGGAAATCTGAAATAAAAACAGAAAATGCAAGTCAAGCAGCATCTGCAGAAAGAGAAACATGTTTAATGTTTCAGATCTGAAACCCTTTCTCCACGCAGAGAGAGAAAACAGGTTAGCTTTCAATAGCAGAAAAAGTGTGGGTAGAACAAAGGGAATATCTTTGATATGATGAGACCAAATGGTTTAATGTGCCAGTCCTTTGTCTGTGTGTTACTAATAACAAGATTATGGGATAGGCCATCAGGCCAGGCTATACTAATAGAGAGAGCCAAAACTGAGCCAAAATCACAATGGATGTCTGGCAGAAATAACCAGTTCTGATACAGACAAAAAACAAAGAGAGAGTTACGTAAAGTTGAAGAATTTGATAGTGATTCCGGAGGGTTGTCATGTGCCTTTTTGGAAGATGAGGTGTTGTTCCTCAGGATGGCGTTGGGCTTTGTTGTAACAGTGCACAAAGCCACAGAGGTCAGCTTGGAAGTTAGATAGAGAATTGAATTGCAGTCATCCAGAAGCTCAAGATCACTTCTGTGGACTGAACACTTCTGTGTTCTGCAAAGCAATCGCCCAATCTGCATTTGGTTTCTCCAATGCAGAGGACCACTCTAATTTATCTGTTGGTGGTTCTTTTGTTAAGATGTGTTAGTTATCAATTGGATAGCAAAATAATATAATTCCCCTGAACTCTGAGCAACAGGAATGTTCTGGATTTCACTGATTTACAAAATTCCAATTCTGTCTCTCCTCATTCCTTTATCTTATTTATTGCAGAAGCAGAACGTATTCAGAAATTTGCTTTAGATTGATCAAAATAAGTAAAATTGCTTACTAGTTGCTTCCTCTAGCTGATCACATTTGATTTTGGACTCTTGCAGATTAATCCATGTTTCATGAAGCTCAGCGTCTTTTTGTTTATACTGCTGTTGGAACTGCTGTACCTTGAAATGGATAGTTTTAAGTATAATCAGTAGACCATAAAATTTGAAAAAAGTGTGCACTAACATTGTTTAAATGTTTACTTGAATATATGTCCTCCCTTTGTATTTTCTATAAAGCATAATATAAGTACTGTTCTTGTGGAGTTTTATCAGCAAGGATCTTTGAAGTATATTGGCACAACAAACACCTTGCAGGTCACTCACAGAAATATTCTTTCTTGCAGGAGATTTTGCTCCATAGGAGCAGGCAGCAGTATTGTTTATTGACTACAGCTCCACGATTAATATTATATTTCCAAGCCAGCTCATCTCTAAACTCCTCGAACTGGGACTCATCATCTCCTTTGCAGATGGATCCTTTCCTTCCTGACCAACAGAGAACAATCATTAAGGATAGGCAGCAACACTTCTGCCAATTATCCTCAACACTGTTGCCTCATAAGGCTGTGTCCTCAGCCCCCTACTGTACTCCCTATACACTCACAACTGCATGGTCAGATTCTGCTCTAACTCCATCTACAAGATTGCAGATGACACCACCGTAGTGGGCTGAATCTCAAATACTGATGAGTCGGAGTACAGAGAGCCTAGAAGCATGTGTCACAACAACAACCTTTCCCTTAATGTCAGCAAAACAAAAGAGCTGATCATTAACTTTTGGAAGGGGGCTGGTGCACATGTTTCTGTTTACATTAACGGTGCTGAGGTTGAGAGGGTTGAGAGCTTCAAGTTCCTAGGAGTGAACCTCATCAATAGCCTGTCCTGGTCCAACCACGTAGATGCCCTGGCCATGAAAGCTCACCTAAGTCCTTAGGAGGTTAAAGAAATTTGGCATGTCCCTGATGACACTCTCCAATTTTTATCGATGCCTAATAGAAAGCATCCTATCTGGATGCATCAGGGCTTGGTATAGCAACTGCTCTGCCCGAGACCAGAAGAAACTGCTGAAAGTTGTGGACACAGCTCAGCATATCACAAACACCAGCCTCCCTTCCATGGATTCTGTCTACACTTCTCACTGTCTCAGTAAAGAAGCCAACATCATCAAAAACCCCACCCACCCCGGATGTTCTCTCTTCTCTCTCCTCCCGTTGGGCAGAAGTTACAAAAGCCTGAAAGCACATGGTACTGGGCTCAAGTTCAGCTTCTATCCTGCTGTTTTAAAACTATTGAACAGCCCTCTTGTATGATAAGATGGATTCTTGACCTAGTTATGGTCTTGCACCTTATTGTCTGCCTGCACTGCACTTTCTCTGTAACTGTAACACT
>JARFYF010000053.1:33312221-33322319 GCA_030265395.1 Rhina ancylostomus | reverse complement strand
CAAGTAACCAAGGTAAAATTGTACACAAGTGTGATTTAATGGCATGATTTAAATGTTTAGTAAATGATTATCTAGCTAACGCTGTTTCCCCAAAATCAATGATGCCCACTGACTTAAAAATTAACATAATTAAAATAAGGTACTATTTTGCTTCTTATCCACAACTCAGTCACACTTTTGACATCCAATTCACAATTTAGGTAGCGCCTTACTGATCATGTTCATGGAGGCTTTGACAAACAGTATATATGGTAAACAAAATAATTATATTTACATGATAGAAATTTTAAACCAGTATCTTCCTCCTATAATGGCACAAGTTATACTTCAATTTTCCTTTGGACGAAATGGTGGAGGTTCATCCCAAGTTCATAATTGGAACTAATTCATACTAAATTCAGACAAATTCATTGTCATGTCCTCTTTTTTTTGATAATTAAATCTGTAGCCTCTGTTTACTGATATTTCAGCCAGTGGAAAGTTTGCCTCATCATTTCTATCAAAAACATTCATAATTTCTATTTTACCTGCCCTTCATTTCCTTTGATCTAAAGAGACCAGGTACTTACACTTATATACAATTTCTAATCTTGTATTTTCAGCCTGAATGCGAAGTTCTTCGAAGGCCATTATTATTCGCTAAAGTTAGAATTACAAATAGGAAAATGTAATTAACTCAAATTAATTCTGAAGATCTAAACATAAGCACAACTATTTATTACAGCTTTATCCAAAGCGTTTTGCTTTGCAGATGAATAGTGCATCAAACTTCAAAAGAAACTGTTATATAGTTCAGGTTCAAAATAATAGCCCCAAATCTTATATTGTTAATAATATATCATGGAATTTTACTAACTCATCACAAGTTCCATTTGTTGCACCTAGAAAGCAATCAGGGAGATAATTTTGTCCCAATCTGACATGATCAATTTGCTCTGTTTTGCTCCATTTTACTCTTGCCTATTGTTGAATTCAAATCAGTGAACTGAGAAATGGAAGACCAACTGATCCTGTCAGCTTAAGTTAATGATCCGCTATGAATCAGAACCAGTAAACACCAGAAAAATAGCCTACCATATTACTCACAACAATTTTAAGTATTTTTAACTTTTAAGTATTTTGAGCTACTATCCCATGTTTTGAATCAACCTACTGAGCTGAGCAGCTAACACAGTTCCAGCATTTAAAGAAAAACTCTGCACAAAATCAATACTAGACAAGATGGGAGAGGGAATGGAATATATCTCCATATTTACTGATCATAACTTTGAAATACTGGTGGATTAAATTCACATTCAGAATGCATCAGGGGACCAAAAGGCTTTCAAGAGCTATCAGGCTGGCAGAAGATGGCAATCTAGGTCTGTCTAGGCAACCTAGGACCATCTACGATATTTTCACCTACTCTTCAAATGCTGTATCTTCAGACCCCTTACCCAAACTCCTTCCCACATCACTTCTTCACCAGCCCCCTCACACAAAGATACACACACAAAGATGCAGAAACAAGTAGGCAGACAGAAATACATAAATTAAGTAAGGCAACCAACTCTTTTTTGATGCTCCATTTTGTTTCTTTCTGGCCAAGGTGGGCTGTAACCATGAGCTGTCTGAGCAAACATAAGGGGAGCCTTGCTGGAATAGAGGGTTCTCTTCCTGAAGAACACTGAATCTGCAAAATCCCATGCTGTATTTTCCACAGAAGTCCTGAATTTCTGTGGCAGTTAAGTATCTTATGCTCAGTCATCATCTGTTTCTCATTGAAATGAATGTTGCGCCTGTGCTGGTTACATTTCACAAAAGAGCAATACATCCAGTACTGCCACTCTGTTATTCCTTTCTTTACCATTGCAGAATTTCTCTCTCTCTCCCCCCCACCTCCCTCTCACTTTCTCTCTCCCTCTCTCTCTCGTCCCCACCTCCCACATGCCCACTGTCAAGACCAACTACAAAAACAGAAAGAATAGGTGAGTACTGAAGGCATAATCTGATGAATATATGGAGGAAGACATATTCTGCACCATTGTTGCTAACCCTGTTAATCATAGACTCAGATACTGACACTATGAGGGCAGAAGAGAATTAGTTTGAGGGAAGCATTGTTAAAGGGGAGAAATCTGTCACCAGGAGACCATAGAGCCACATACCGGCAAGATGTATCTAATGTGTGCTGGCTCACCAGTTCACACATTAGAAATGCTGAGAAGAACTCAGATAAAGACTATAATACGATAAGCATTCAGAAGACTAATGTGGATACATATTGAAATGTTAGGCACATTATCAAGCTTTTCAGTCAGAATGTCCACAATGTCTAGGACCATACAGGAAGGAGTCTGTTTCCCAACTGATGTAGTTTACTGTGCCGAGCAGGGGGATGATTACTCTGGGGTTGATCAGAATTTCTAAACCAGTTAAAATTGACACTACAGCAATTGGTGGAATAGTTTTCAGCTTCCACGGAAGAATAGGAAGGGAGCACCAAAACTCTGTTTCTGTGGAGACTCAGGCTGAATAGCCATGCTTTACTGACCTCTTACCATGTGCCCTTATGAAATGAAAATGATTGACTGTGTTTGTGTGTGCAACCACTTTGCCCCACACTTAAATATGTGTTTAAATGGCTTGCTGTGTTTGTAAGAATCTGTGAATTATTTGATGTCCATGACTAAGAACCTTCCTCAACATAACAGGCCTGTGGCACATGCTATGTCTGTTATTTGCTCTTCCAACAACTCTGGCATCACCATCATGGCCACAACCCTCCACACCATCAAGGATATTTTCAAAAGGCAGTGTCTCAAGAAGGTGGTATCCATCATTAAAGACCCTCACCATCCGGGACTCCAGGACATTCCCTCTTCTTGTTACTGCTGTCAGGAGCCTGAAGCTCTACACTCAATGATTATGGAGCAGGTACTTCCCCTTTGTCATCAGATTTCTAAACAGTCCATGAGCCCATGAATACTACCTCACTGTTTCTTTCATTGCACTATTTATTTTGTAATTTATAGTTTTTTAAGTCTTTGCGCTGTACTACTGCTGCAAAACAACAAATTTCACGTCATAGAAGACAGTGATAATAAACCTGATTCTGATTCAACATCACCACAAAGAGAGAGACACATCATATTGAAGATGGTCAGTTTAAAGAATAAGTCTGTGGCTCCACTTTTTTCTGGAAGAACAAACCAAAAAAAGAATGCCAACTACTTGGTCTGAGTTTCACCATCAAGAATGACTTAGTCCGCCTTCTCAGTAGCTCCCCAACAGAACTAGTGGTGAGCTTATGACACATGGGTTCACAATAACATGGAACTAACACATAAGGTTACCAGTGCATGCATCTATCCCTGGAAGTTACAGATGAATCCAAGGAGGACTTCTACTTCAACCTCAAAAATATTCTGGTTCACATCATAATTCTGATTCACATCACTAATCTTGCTGGCAATTTCAATGCCAGGGTTGGAAAGGACACAATTTTCTCATGAGACATATGCATCAAGGAAGTAGTAGTAAAGACCAAGTCTAATGGAATTCCCTTGACAAGATGTTTGGAGCATAGCTCTGTCATAACAAGTTCCCTGTTTCATCAGAGGGGCAAACACAAGATGTCATGGTGATCCAATCGGTGGCACCTGTTAAATTATAGCATCATCTGATCAAATGACCGCTGCATTGACCACTGCCTTATCAGCTTTATTATCTCCGTTAACATGGTCTCAAAACATCAACAGCAATAGAAGCAGTGTTCCAAGAAGGTGAATATCAAAGCTTTCAAGAAACCTACAAAGACATCTCTTATCAGATAGTTCCTCACAGATAACTTGCAGAGTGTCCACATCTGTCCTGAAATCTGCCATAATTAGCCCCTGTGAAGAGATTCATGGCTTCTCCACCAAAAAGAACCTAGACTGGTTTGATGAGAATGACAAGGAGCTTGAAATGCTAATCAATCACAAATGTAAGTGTCCTTGGGTTAAAAAAACAGGTGTAGAGGCACATAGGATAGAAATCCAACAGAAAACCTGTAACTTGAAGAACAAATGGTGGATGAGCAGAATGCAGGAGGCTCAGCAATTCACTGAGTCATGATATGTGGGTTCTTCAATGTTGTAAAAGTCATCAATGGTTCAAACACCCAAAGGTCCATGCCACTGACAGCTAAAAATGCGGGTAAACCTATTAGGGACAGAAAGACAGTCAACACCTGCTGGAAGGAATATTTTGAAGACCTCAACAACCACAACTCTGTGCTTGACATGAAAGCCATGTATTACATCCCACAGCAACCTATTGAGGCCTAACTTGCTGCATCCTTGACTGGCAAGAAATCAAGAAGGCCATATCCCAATTCAAGAATAACAAGGTCTTGGGAAGAGTATTCTCAATGAAATCTTAAAACCCAGCAAAGAAGACCTCCCATAATAAATCCACAATTTCATTTTCCATATCTGGAAAGAGGAGGATATACCAAGGGACCTCAGAGATGTCGTAATTGTGACCATCTTTGAGAAAGAAGACGTCTTTCTGTGGTAACTACTTAAGTTTGCCACAGTGAAAGTCATCACCAGGGTTCCCCTCAGCTCCCTCCTCCCAGTGGTCAAACAGCTGCCTCCTGAATAATAGTGTGGATTCTATTCATCCAGAGGCACAGTGAACATGATCTTGACTGAGCAACAGCTCCAAGAGAAATGCAGGGAGCAACACCAGCCTTCTTTGATCTCACAAGCCTATGAGCTAGTAGAGCTTCTGCCTTACAGCTTCAGTGACTAGGGTTCAATTATGATTTCCAGTGCTATCTGCATGGAGTTCTCACATTCTCCCTGTCACTAGGGGGATTTCCCCTGAGTACTCTGGTTTCCTCCAAATATCAAAGATGTATGGGTTCATAGGTTAATTGGCCACAGTCCCCATGGTGAGCTTCTAAGGAAATAGTTGAGCTACACGACTGCTTCGAGTCAGTGGACTGGTCCATGTTCAAAGACTCAGCTGCCAGCCTTGATGAGTATGTCACCACCATCACAGACTTTATCAGCAAGTGTGTTGAGGATTGTGTACCAAAGAAGACAATACGGGTGTTCCCAAACAGAAATCTTGGATGAACCGGGAGATCCATTCCTTATTGAAGTCGAGGACTGCTGCATACAAATCTGGTGACCCTGACCTTTACACGAAATTGAGATATGACCTCTGGAAAGCTATCAGGAATGCCAAGAGACAATACCGGTTCAAAATAGAGTCCCATACCAGCCATCAGCTGTGGCAGGGTTTACATGCTATAACGGGCTACAAAACGAAACCGGGCAGCATAGTTAACAACAGCACATCCCTTCCTGATGAGAGTAACACATTCTATGCGTGTTTTAACAGAAGGGAAGTGGATTGTCACTACCCACCCTGACAGCCTCCAATGCACCTGAACCTGCGGTCACTGTCAAAGACGTAAGATTAGTCTTCAGGAGAGTGAACCCGAGGAAAGCATACGGCCCAGATGGTGTCCATGGCCGTCTGGTCAGATCTTGTGCTGATCAGCTGGTGGGGTATTTGCAGACATATTTAATCTCTCCCTGCCTCAATCTGAGGTTCCCACCTATTTTAAGAAGACCACTATCATCCCATACCTAAGAAAGCAAGGTAACATGCCTAATGACTACCGACCAGTGGCTCTGACATCCACCATCATGAAGCGCTTTGAGAGGCTGGTTATGGCACACATTAATGCCAGCCTCCTAGAAAATCTTGACCCACTGCAATTCGCCTACTGCTGTAACAGGTCTACAGTGGATGCCATCTCCCTGGCCCTACACTCAGCTCTGGAGCATCTGGACAGTAAACACACCTATGTTAGACTATTGTTTATTGACTACAGCTCCATCTTCAATACTATAATTCCAAGCAAACTCATCACCAAACTCTGAGACTGGGACTCAACACCTCCCTCTGTAATTAGATCCTTGACTTTCTGAGCAACAGACCGCAATCAGTGAGGATAGGCAGCAACACCTCCAGCATGATTATTTTCAACAATGGTGCCCAACAAGGCTGTGTCCTCAGCCCTCTACTCTACTTCCTATATACTCATGACTGCGTGGCCAGATTCTGCTCTAACTCCATCTACAAGATTGCAGGTGATACCACTGTAGTAGGCCATATCTCAAATAACGATGTCAGACTACAGGAAGGAGATAGAGAGCTTAGTGACATGGTGTCATGACAACAACCTTTCCCTTAATGTCAGCAAATCAAAAGAGCTGGTCGAGGACTTCAGGAAAGGGGTGGCATACATGCACCTGTCTACAGCAGTGGTGCTGAGGTCGAGAGGGTTAAGAGCATCAAGTTCCTTGGAGTGAACATCACCAATAGCCAGTCCTGGTCCAATCACGTAGACGCCATGGCCAAGGAAGCTCACTAGCACCTCTTCTTCCTCAGGAGGCTAAAAAAATTTGGCAAGTTCCCTTTGACACTCACCAATCTTTATCGATGCACCATAGAAAGCATCCTATCTGGATGCATCACGGCTTGGTATAGCAACTGCTTTGCCCAGGACTGCCAGAAACTGCAAAGAGTTGTGGACACAACCCAGTGCATCACAGAAACCAGCTTTCCCTCCATGGTCTATACCTCTCGCTGCCTTGGTGAAGCAGCCAGCATAATCAAAGACCCCATCCACCCTCTCCCATCTCTTTTCTCCTCTCCCATCAGTCAGATGCTATAGGAGCCTGAGGGCACATACCACCAGGCTCGAGGACAGCTTCTGTCTCACTGTGATAAGACTATTGAAAGGTTTCCTTATATGATGAGATGGACTCTTGACCTCACAATCTATCTTGTTTGACCTTGCACCTTATTTGTTTATCTGCACTGCACTTCCCTGTAGCTGTGACACTCTACTCTGTATTGTGTTATTGTTTTTACCCTGTACTACCTCAATGCACTGTGTGATGAATTGATCTGTACAAACGGTATGCAAGACAAGTTTTTCACTGTACCTCAGTACAAGTGATAATAAACCAATACCAACAGTATGTTAGGTGAATAGTATAATCTAGGAGGAGTTGATGGGAGTGTGAGGAGAGTAGGTTACAGGAGAGAATAATGGGGAATGGGATTGCTCTGTGAACTAGCACAGATTTGACAGGCCAAAATGGCCTCCTTCCATGTCATAAGGAAATATATAATTGACTCCATGAATCAGGAGAGACTTTCAAGCACACTCCTCAAACCAGACTGCCCTCAGAAATTCATTTCCACCTTGCATTTGTTCCATGATGACATGCAAGTCATGATATTCACCAAAAGGTCTATAACAGAACCATTCTTACTGCAGACCAGTGTCAAACAAGGCTGCAATATTGCCTCAATATTGTTCTCAATCTTTCCAATCCAACACTGTACCTCATTTTCAACAAATTTCCTGTGGGAATGGAGATAATCTTTAAAACTATTGGGAAACTATCGAACCTATGGCAACTACATTGCAGAATCAAGGTAATCCGAACCTTATGAGTCAAGCTGCAAATATGTGAACAATGCTTGTGTTTATGAATGTTCGGAGCCCAAGTTCATTGACTCTTTCTCTGAACATACAAGAGGATGTGCATTACACTCAACATGTGCATAACAGAAGTTCTCTAACAATCTGCCCTGTTGCACCATACTGCCTTTTGAAAATAAATTCACAATGGGACCCTGGAAAATGTGGACCACTTCCGTTATCTCCATGAGCCACCTTTTGGCCAAGATAGTCAGTGATGATCTTCACCCTCAATGTGCCACACTACCTTTAGTTAATTGAGAGTCTTTGAAGATGAATACCTCTGATCTGGTACAAAACTGATGTTTTACCAGGCAGAAGTGATCCCTGTCCACTTCAGAGATCTGGACAGTCTACGGAACACAACTGAAAGTGCTGGAAAAACAGTTGCCACCAGGTTCTCCAAATTCACTGGAAGGATAAGCAGACTACTGTCAGTGACATCTGTAAAGCTGACACCCCTAGCCCCTAGTTCATCTCATTTGGTCTTTTTGGGCTGGCCACATTACTTGCATACCCAATAAGAGACTTCCGTAACAGACAACTCTGAGTTCTGTTGTGAGATCAACTTACCAGGTAGACAGAGGAAAAGATTTAAGCATGTGCTCAAAGCTTCCTTGAAGAAATGCAAAACCCACACTTAATCCTTAGAACCTCTGGCCCATGATTTCTCGAAGTAGAGAAAGAGCATTCAGATGGTATTGAGAACCTCAAGGTGCACCACCTCACAAACTACCTATTTGGCTGTGCTGTCAGCCACCTCCTGCCCTACACTTCTTACACTGGGCCTCACTAGCCACCTCAGAACTCATAAAACCTGAGTGGAAGCAAGACATTCTCAATCTGAGGACTGACCAAGGGAGAAAAATAGGGTCATTAATATGCCTCCTGCAATGATTCTATGAGTTTGGCAAACCTTTCCTGCTCCTTATTTGCTAGGGCTACTTTCAACCATATCAGGCAGATTATTTGTTTAAATTAAAAACAAATCTCATATATCAGTTGTGAAGAGAGTGAAAGGTTCTGTTGAGATGCAGAGAAAAGAGAACATTGAACCAAAATAAGAGAAAAGGAAAATATTCCTTTGTTGGGGAATGAAAGAAAAATTCTGTTGTGTGGTGCAAACCCAGTAATCAGGACATGGAGCCAGTTTATTAAATAGGGGAGGCAGAAGAAAAAAATGAGGAAACCAAATGTGAATGCTTCTCCTACTCTGCCAATAGGAGGAAGAATGTTTGATATCTGGTTTAAAAGCACATGTTGTAAAATACAACAGCACCACACAAGATCTATTCTCATTGAACTCATTTTGATTAAGTAAAACTAACCTCAATATTTTCAGCATTTTCAGCATAAAGTCTCCGTGTTTCATCTCTTTCCGTTTCATCTAAAATAAGTAAAAGTAAGAACATAACTTTAATTTTAATATGATTAAGAACATGGCTTTGAATATAAAGTCAGAGTTTCAAGATAATGATAATGTTTCGCATGATGGGAAAGTAATTGGCAGTTTAATAACATCAAAATGTTTTCACTCCAGTAATTTTCAAAGTTGAAAATAACTAATTATTGCAAAATGTTATTCTATATTATTTTTTATTATAATGTTTACCCTTGTAACACAGTGGTACAACTAGTAGAGCTACTGGCTCATAACTCCAGCTGCCTGAATTCAATCCTGACCTCCAGTACTGCTGTGTGGAATTTGCTCATTCTCTCTCTGACCGTGTGGGTTTCCCTCAGGTGCTCTGGTTTTCTAATATGTCCCAAAAATGTGTTGTTTGGTAGGTTAATTGTCCACCATAAATTGCCTAGTTTCTCTTGACTCACATGCTTCTTGCAAGACTGTTAATTTATATCAATGGAAACATTTCTAAAATCCTAAGTCCCACAGATTGTTTCTTTTAAAGAATCTTAGAACTAAGAAGCACATCTTTTCCAAGTCCACACTTAATTAAATATGAAAGGATCTTCAATAGCACCAAGAAAGGTTCTTTGCACATTTATGACTAGCCTAAATTTCTGTTCCAAGTTAAACTCTTATTTATTCCACAAATATAGCCACATCATGCCATTAGTACATTTCAACAAAGAGGAAAGATCCCTTGCTCCACTAGCTACTGGGAAGCCATTTTTCATCAGGGAAGTATCCAGTCTTTCTTTGGACTCGCTAACACTAGCTGCTCAATACTGTCCAATACTAACGTTGGTAGAATTTTTAGAAGATGAAATTCATTATCCATATTCTTCATAGCATAAAGCAAAAGGACTTTATCAATGATATATTTAGAACAATGATTTGCTAGTTCCTTTGGCGTGTAGAGGATATTGAGAATATTTTGTTACTTACACTCAGAATACAGGCCCTCCCCAGATTATGAATGCCCAATTTATGGACACGCATACATACGAACAAGCTCCCATCAATACTAAATTTAAACGAGAACCAATCTTGAAAAAAAACCTGTTTACATGTAACCTCCTGGCAGTAATCTGACACCATTAAGAACACAGGCTGCTAGTTTCACTGTGGGAGGCTACTTAAGAGAGTTGCTTTG
>JARFYF010000053.1:33150209-33161593 GCA_030265395.1 Rhina ancylostomus | reverse complement strand
CTCTTTTGTTTTGCTGACATTGAGGGAAAGGTTGTTGTCATGACACCATGTCACTGAGCTCTCTATCTCCTTCCTGTGTACTGACTCATCATTATATGTTAGACCAATGAAGCAGCTGGATAAAAATGCAATAACATACTGCACTGTATTGAGGTAGATCATGCTCAGTATTTCATCTGAGCAACTGGGTAGTGTGTGCTCCTGAGTGCCTCTAGACGTCTCACAAAGGAGCTACACCACTGCCCACTGAGAACATTCAAATCTGCATCGTCACTACTCAGAAGAAGCGACATTGGCATTTCATTCCTACAACATCTGCTGCATCTTCAACTTTTCCTTGACTGGCTGTTCCCCATCACATCCAGAACTATGTGTCTGAATCCCTTCCAGTGTCTGCCCCTATCACTGTATCCTACTCTTGAAAAGTCAAGAGCCAACCACCTCCTTGAACTACTGCAGTGTATGTGCTGAAGGTGTCTCCAATCTACAGTGAGGTGGAGAATTCCAGGACTTTACCCAGTGACGATAAAGACTACGGAACAAGTTGGTGTGTGACTTGCTGCATGAACGTTCATATGTTTTTGCTGCCCTTGTTCTCTGGGTGGTAGAGGTTGTGGGTTTGGGAAGTGCTGCCAAAGGAGCCTTGGTCAGTTTCAGAGGTGCATTATGTAAATAGTACACACTGCAGCCAGGGTATGACATTGGAGGAGTGAGTGAATGTTTAATAAGCCAGACAAGTAGATTACTCTGTCCTGGATCAAGTGTGGTTAGAGCTCCACTTAGCTAGGCAAATGAAGAGTATTACGTTACATTTTTGCAGATGGTAGAAAGGCTTTGGGGAAATTAGATGGATCAGTTTCCACAGGAAACAGAGCCTCTGACCTTCTCTTATGGCCAAGGTTTTATGTGGTTAGTCCAGTTTCTGTGACTCCTAAGAAATTATTTGGTGCCTAACTTGTTGTAGCCAGTGATCTTGATATTTCTTGATATCATGTGGAATGAAACAAACTGGCTGTTGTATTTGCACCATGTTATCATTGTAGGTGTGTATCCATTTGGAGACATCTTATTGTTCATTTAATGCACTATCATTTACAACTGGATGTGGCAGACCTGTGGAGCTTTAATCTGACCCATTGGCTCTTGGATCACTCAGTCCTGTTCATAGAATGCAGCTTCCACTCCTCAGCATGCACTTAACCCTGTGCTGTAGCTTCACCAGCATTATCCCATGTTATTCTACACTACTCACAATGAACCAGGATTGGTCACCTGGTTTAATGGTGATAGTGAAGTGAGGAATATGCTGGGCAATGAGGTTACAAATTGTAGCGGAATATAATTTTGCCTTTGATGATGATAGCCAGAATACTTATTGACTGCCCAATATTCAGCTTGAACCTAACCTATTCTGAACAATGGTAGTGCCACACCACATGACAGAGGATATCCTCAATGAGAAGAAGACTTTCTACAAGGATTCCTACCAGTGCTGACATGGACAGGCACCTCTGAGACAAGTGGAGATTTCTTGACTCAGTAGGATGTGAATCTTTGAAATTTCCTCATTCTGGATGTCAGTGGTAGATTCAGTAGATTTTGGAGACGAGGAGAAGCAAGGAGAGGGGAAAGAGCCAGGAAGTGGAGCTATTGTTGATGTTGAGTCACAACCTTATTGAATGTTTGAGGAGACCCTGGGGCTGGATGATCTATTCCTGTTCCTAGGTCTTATCTTATGAAAGATGCTATAACTCGTGACATTGCACATCCCCAGGACATTTCAAAATGTTTCACAACCAATGGAAGTACTTTTGAAACTCACTCACTGTTTTTAACATTGGAAATGTAGCCATTTTGTACATAGTTTGATCCCACAAACAGCAATTGTTAAATGATTAGCTGATCATTTTATTTTAAGTGATGTTGATTGAGAGATAAGTATTGGCTGCAACACCAGCAGAGATCTCCCGCCCGTCTTCGAGTATACCAAGGGATCTTTTATATCAAACTGAGGGGAAAACATTTCATCTAAAAAACAGCCTACTAACAGATTGGCATACCCTCATACTTGCTCAAGAGTATTAACCTCGATTATATGTTCAAATCTTTGGTACGGGCCTTTAACACATAATCTTCTGATAGAGGCAAGACGGTTATTCACTGAGACATGGAACCCTACCCCACAGCCCTTGATATTTACCTTGTAATCAACAAATGGAGGTTCTGCCCATTATATATCGAAGCAAAATATACAATATTTCCTCAGGTTAGAACTGAAGATCATTAGAACCACAGAGTATTAGCCCCTTTGTGTTGCATTGAATTTACATAAAAGGTCTTGAGCACCTTGCGTTTGCAACCCATCATCTCTGTCCTGCTATCTGATGCTCGCTTGGCTTAAAATATAAGCCTTTAGATCCTGCATGATCTTGGGCTGGCCTGGGAATCTCCAGGCCTACATCCTCCCCCTTCAAAGCCCCCTGTGCTTCTGACCTTGACCTATAAATCCGTCCTTTTGTACCACCATTGATTACCATACCTTCACTCAGTTAGGGCTCTTTGACTCCCTTCTATACTTACCTCATTTTTTTCATCCTTAAAATCTATCTTTCTGATCAGTTTTTATTCTTACCTCCACCAATATCTCTTTGGCTTAGCTTCCATTTTAATTGGCACCTTCCTGAAAAACTTTGGAGCGTTGTTGTGAAAGGATTTTACATTCTTTGTTCTGTTTAACTGCTTGCATTTCAGCTTTCTGCTAATTGGCACTCTCTGTTTATCTATTTATTCAGAGGAAGAGGGGGAGTTAGAGAAGGAAACAAGCCAGGTCAGACTTCTCAAAAGGTGCTTTGTGTTCTCTTAGCATCCATACCCTCATGGAGTGGTAACATACATAACTTAAGCAGTTAGTGATCAGGGATTGTCCCCAGAGCCAATAATAATCTTCCACTGTAATTTCATTAGAATTATGATGGGAACAGCCCTGAGGAAATTTGAACTGAGTTATGACTGTAACCAAAGGCAACTCCGGTGAATAGTGGCCTGTAGTTACTGACTACAGATCATACCTGCAATTCTCCTCCAGATGAATTACATTTCAGCAATGAGTGGACACAGAGTACAGACCAACTGGGAGGGATGTTCATTAGCTGTAGATCAAATCTTAACTTGCTGACACCATGTTCTGAGTTTTCCCTTCAAGAAAAAAACAGATAAAGCTGTTGAAATGTGACTGATTTCAATTTTAGATCCGAGGATTTTTATTGCACATAGTTTGAATCAGAATTATTGGAAGCTCTAACTTGATCAGGGAGCAACTTCAGAGACAGAAATAAAAGAACTACCACTGAATTCTGCTGAGTGTTCATTTCAAAGAGGTACAAATATTTGGGATGATCAAGAACATACATGTGCATGCATTCAATTGACTAAAAATAGAATTAGATTAACTTGCAACTTATTGTTTAATTCTAGGTCTACCCTCTTCCTGAGCCAGCTACTCACCTGATCTCCAAATGTGTAGCGCTGAATCATTCCTACACAGTTCTTGCAGACACCACACAGTATCCTACACAGCACATTACTGTAGTGCTGTTGAACAGCTTTCTAATGCAAACTAAAGTATTTTTTTTAAATCTAAAAAGTAAATAAATATTAATCATTAGTCCAAAAAAAATTGGAAGCAATGCAAACAGACAAAAATCCCGAAATTTATTCCTAAAGAAACTTGTTTACATTTATTCCCAAATATATTTTTTGACAAATTTTCAACTTCAATTGAACTTTGCAAATAGTTCAAATTATTGAATCATATATTCTAGTTAGTCAGGATTTGTGGGAGTCATGAGAGCGCGAGAGAGTCTCTGGACCCCATTGTGTGCTGCTAATTTAGTGTTTATTTATAGACACATAAACACTTACAGTTCCCAGGGCGCCAATTTGTGAGAGGACCAAGACTGGATTCATTCCTTGCTGGTAGCATTTCAGAATTACATTGTTTGGTCATCCTGCAATTTTTCTCTTAAAATTGGCAGTACTAAGTTTACTGTCAAAGTAAGTTTTGAACAGTCTGCTAAACATAAGGACTGTTCTAACTGAGCCTCTTGAGGTTTTATGGTTTAATGTATGCCACCCATGTTATTATTCTCAACAACTTCAAATCTTTATTGTGATAGATTTTGAACAAGTCAACTCAAATTGAGGATTTGCCACATTATTTCTGGACAAAAATATGTTTTAGATGTATAAGCTGGTCATCATGGAGATTTGTATCTCTTTATGATGTTTCAACTCTTAGTCGCTGAGCAGTGACTTCAGCGTCAAATCAGATTGCATCTACCTGCTAATTAATAGCCCATCTTAAACATGATGAGAGGTAATAAAATTAGGAGGAGGCTTAAGTGGAGGACATACACAGGAGTGAATCAGATGGACCAAATGGCCTATTTCTGAGCTGTAAATTCTATACAATTCTGTCTATGGTTTAAAAATGTGAGATCCTGTTTCTTAACACATTAACAATCCAGCCTGTTAGGGACATGTTTCTCCAGACCAGGCAGGCAATTTAAAAACTTTTAATTCTTGTTTTTCAATACCAAATCATGTACATTGCAAGAAAACAGTGCTGCAAATGTGGTGGAGGTTCCAGATTGTGACCACAACATTTTCTCAATTAGTATTCCTGGAGGGATTCCTTTCACATTGGAAGATCCAATCCCCCACATGGTGGAAGTTCAGATTTAATAGTTAAATTTTCATGCAAGTTTTACCTCTAACTATTGAGAGCCTCGTGGCCTGTTATACTTTTAATGAGCAGCAAACTTTTAATACAGAAATGTTCTGAATGTGGGTGTGAGTATAAACTAGGTTTTACAATGGAACATAGAACAGTACAGCACAGGAACAGGCCCTTCAGCCCACAACATCTGTGCCGACAATGATGCCATATTAAACTAACCACAGCTACCAATACATGGTCTATATCCCTCCACTCCCTGCATGTTCATGTACCTGTCCAAATGCCTCTTAAACACCACTATTGTGTGTGCTTTTACCACCGCTCCGGCAGCACAGTCCAAGCACCTACCACTCTCTGTGTAAAAAAACTTACCCCTCACATCTCCTTTAAACTTTCCCCTCTCACTTTAAAACTACATACTCTAGTATTTGACATTTCTACCCTGGGAAAAAGACTGATATCTTTTCTATCTATGCCTCTAATAATTTTTTAAACCTCTATCAGATCTCCCCTCAGCCTCTGACACGCCAGAGAAAACAATCCAAGTTTATCAACCTCTCCTTATACCTAAGACTCTCTAATCCAGGCAGCATTCTGGTAAACCACTTCTGCACTCTCTCCAAAGCCTCCACATCCTTCCTGAAATGGGGTGACCAGAACTGCACGAAATGCTCCAAATATAGCCTAACCAAAGTTTTATACAGCCGCTACATGACTTCCTGACTCTTATTCTCAATGCCTGACCAATGAAGGCAAGTATGCCATACGCCTTCTTTACCACCCCATCTACTTGTTTTGCTGCCTATTTTGATGGAATGATTACACCTGAATCTAAATCAGACATTCTTGTTGCTACATTGTGCAAAACACTATCAGAATCAGATTTATTATCACTGACTTATATAGCATGAAATTTGTTGTTTTGCAGAGCAGTACAGTGCAAAGAAATAAAATTACCTTAAGTTACAGAAATAAATAAATAGTGCAAAATAAAAGGAATAACAAGGTAGTGTTCAAGGGTTGATAAACCATTCAGAAATCTGATGGCAGAGGGGAAGAAGCTGTTTCTGAATCATTGAATGTGGGTCTTCAGGCTCCTGTACCTCCTCCCTGACGGTAGTAATGAGAAGAGGGCATGTCCTGGATGGTGAGGGTCTTTTGGGATGGCTGTCACCTTCTTACCTTCTTGAGGCACTGCCTCTTGAAGATGTCCTTGATGGTCGGGAGGGTTGTGCCTGTGTTGGAGCTGGCTGAGTCTACAACCCTCTGCAGCCCCTTGTGATCCTGTGTATTGGAGCCTCCGTACCAGGCGGTGATGCAACCAGTCAGAATGCCCTCCACTGTACATCTGTAGAAATTTGAAAGTCTTTGGTGACATACTGAACCTCCTCAAACTCTTAACAAAGTAGAGCCGCTGGCGTGCCTTCTTCATGATTGCATCAATGTGTTGGGCCCAGGGTACATTCTCTGAGATGTTGACGCCCAGGAACTTGAAGCTGCTCACCCTTTCCAATGCTGACCCTTCAGTGAGGACTGGTCTAATGGCTACAAGTGGCTCTAGTGGCCAATGGGCACAAGCATTGAAACTTGCATCCTAAACCAGAGGTCTGAAGATCACAAGAAATTGGTCCTCGTGCCCCATCTAAATAATTATGATGTTCTTCTGGCATTTGCCCAGCCTCCAGATGCAACTTACCCAAATAATAAATTGAATCTTGGGCATTGTCAGGTAGGGTGAGACCATAGCAACAAGTGTCCCCTGATGATGAAAAATGTCCAAATCCAATTTCATTTGATATTTTTGACTGTACTTGGCCAATGGGTATTAACAGACAAAATTAGTTTTCTGTCCATGCTTTTTACCCCTTTGTTGCATTTAGTGTGACCTCATTCCAAGCCGAAATGAGAAATTAAATAGGTTGGATAGGTCCAGGGGGATAGAGCACTGAAGATAAAGAGTGCTGCGCAGCTAGTGGCTGCAGCATTTTAAAACTAAACCATTGTGCCTCATATGTTGACTAGTTACTGTTTTGCTTTTAATATTAACTTTCCACATAAGGGATTTGGAAAGAAATAGTTCTATGCTGTGACATTTCAAAGCATTTTGCATTCTCATGTTTTAAAAATAAAGGGCATTCCATCAAAGTACAATTAGCATATTAAACAGACATGGTTTATTGCAGCAATATAATGATTCAATGTTTGTTTTTTTGCTTGTGTAAATGGCAAGATACTTCACACCCACTGTGTTGGAAAGGCTTTGATCTCCGCATCACTGTGAAGCAGAGAATATTTTGCAGTTAGTATAGTAACTATGTAATGGTATTTAACACATTCTTCTCTGTGGGTGAAGGTAGTGGAAATCACACCAAAGCTAGTCTGGTCTCCTAGGTGAGGTAAAAGATCCCATGGCACTATTTTGTAACAGAGCAGAAGAGTTTTCTCTGATGTTCTGGCCAATATTTATTCTTCAATTAACATCGATAAAAGAGATAAACTGGTCATTATTACATTGCTGTTTGTGGGAGTCGCTGTGCAGAAATGAGATATTGCACATTTCAAGAATCCTTCATTCGGTGCTTACTGCCATTATAAAATGTTCCAGAACCATCAAAATTCAAGGAAATTTGCAGCCGACTATGTGGCTTGCTACAAGAGATCTGTGCCAATGGCCTGAGACAGATCAGAGATGTGGCACCGTGTCTGTTATTCATAGAATCATAGAACAGTACAGCACAATACAGGCCCTCTGGCCCACAATGTTGTGCTGACCTTTAAACCTCGCCTAAGACTATCTAACCCCTTCCTCCCGCATATCCCTCTATTTTAAATTAAATTTTGGGCATCATCTCTGCAATCTAATGTCTCCTGACTTGCACCTTGTGCCAAAAGAGGGAAGGAGGAAGAGAGAACAGAAGGCATCGTAAAACTTGTTTATCTCTCAAGGATGTCGTTGAACTAGAAAAGGTCTAAAAAAGATTTATGAGGATGTTACTGTCCCTGGAAGGTTTGAGTTACAAGGCTAGATAGGCTGGGACTTTTTTCCCTAGAGCTTAGGAGGTTGAGGGGTGAACTTAGAGGTTTATAAAATCATGAGGGGCATCAATAAGATGAATAGCCACAGCCTTTTCCCCAGGGTAGAGGAGTCCAAAACTAGAGGGCATAGGTTTAAAAAGTGAGAGGGGAAAGATTTAAAAAGGACCTTAGGGGCAACTTTTTCCACACACAGGGTGGTGAGTATATGGAACAAGATCCCAGAGGAGGGTATAATTACAACATTTGGACAGGCAAGTGGATAAGGTGGTTTATGGGATGAGCTCAGTCAGGCAACTTGATTGGTATGGACGAGTTAGGTCGAAGGGGCTGCTTCCAGGCTGTATAGCTCTATGACTAACTTTTCCTGGGTTCTGATGAAAGGGCCTCAAACTGAGAAGTTAGCCAACGCTCTCCACACATGGCGGTCTGACCTGCTGCATCTTCTGCAAGCTCTTCAATGACCTGTAGAGTTCTCACAGAACCTCTGCCACCATGTGGGCCCCCACTCCCCAGTTCTGCACAGAGATGGGCTCAAATCAGCCAAGATCCAATTGAAATGGTAAAGCAGACTCAAGATGGCAGGCACGGTAGCGTAGCGGTTAGCGTAACGCTATTACAGCGCCAGCGACCCGGGTTCAATTCTAGCCGCTGACTGTAATGAGTTTGTACATTCTCCCCGTGACTGTGTGGGTTTCCTCCGGGTGCTCCAGTTTCCTCCCACGTTCCAAAGACACACAGGTTAGGAAGTTGTGGGCATGCTACGTTGGCGACACTTGCGGGCTGCCCCCAGAACACTCTACGCAAAAGATGCATTTCACTGTGCTTTTTGATGTATGCTGACTGATAAAGAAATCTTATCCTGTTCCCAACATCCATTCTTCTGGTTTTCCCTGGATTTTGTGGGATATTTGGACTAGACAATGCTTCTCTTGGTGTGCATATTGATAATCCAGTTCAAGAGACTTTCCCTAAAACAGAAATCTCTGGGGTGCCCTTTCCACATTCCCATTAACCCTGCTTCACTTCAACCATAGCCAACAAAATGGATGCTGTTAAAAACACTCTGGGGTCACCCAGCAAACAAATCCATAATACCACCATGGAAAAATTCCAATAGTTAAATGTGGTGAAGACAGAATTAAGCAGGGAGAATTGTTAAGACCAAATATATGCACCAAAAAGGAAAAAAGACTGCAGATGCTGTAAATCTGAAATAAATGCTGGAAAGACTCAGTAGGTCAGGCAGCGTCTGTGGAAAGAGAAATAAACAATGTTTCAGATAGGTGACCCTTCTGCTCTTTCGGAGCATAATCAACCATTAACTTTCCTCTTCTGACCTTCTGAATATTTTAAGATGAGTATTTCTGTTTTTGATGAAAATTCACACATTTCCTTTTCTTAGAAAAGAGGGATAGTATTGGATAAGGCTGCCAAGGTAGAACATCAGCCATGATCTGGAACAACAGCAGAAAAGTGTCAAAGGACCAAATGGCCTAATCCTGCTCCCATTCCTCCTGTTCCAATAAGTCAGGTTGCAACAGGTCCAGAGTCCACGTCTGACTGGGTGACAAGGATAGACTGACTGCAGGAGGAATCACCAAAATTCACCAGACGCAAATTGCAGTTCATTCAGGATTCAAAACTAAAGTTGGGAAATCAGAAGGATGGTGTTACTTCTGTATAAACTATGGTGCCTTGTGCAACTTTTAATGGCAAATGCTGTGCCGGTAAACTTGGTGTACACTTATTAGAAAAAGAAAATGGCTATAACCTGCTAATGAATTAAAAGGAATTTCACGGGACCTCTGCTCTGATTTGGCTCCCATCCCCCAGTTCTGCACAGAGATGGGCTCAAAGCAGCCGAGGTCAAACTGACTCAAGAGGCTTCTGTTCCCAACATTCATTCTCCCTGGTTGTCCTTGGTTTTGGTGGGATAGGGAGAACCGGGCATCTCCCCTCAGCCTTCTCCTTGTCCATGAGCATGAGGAGATTAAGAATTAGTTTTTCCATTTCTTTCTCCCCCTTCAGCTGAGGTCTGTTAATTACTGTAGGAAACCTGGACAATGCCTTTTCAAAGCTCACCAATCCGCGGTGCTTGGTATCATCATGAGATCTATATTTGCTAAATTCATGGAAGAAAGCCCAGTTACACCATAATCCAATTAGCAAACTTCAGCTCCGGAACAAGGACTCAAGGAGAAAGAAACGAAGCGGCTGACAGTGCAATTGGTCAGACTTTTAAACGTTAAATAAATAGCTGCAGGTAAGGAAGGTTTTCACAGTCCACAGTTCCATACCACAGCCTGCAATAAAGGGCTGCCAGAACTTAGGACAACACAGTGACCGCTGCCTCACAGCTCCAGTGACCCGGGTTCAATCCTGACCTCCGGTGCTGTGTGTGTGGCGTTTATATGTTCTTCTTGTGACTGTGGGGGCTTCCTCCTGGTGCTCCAGTTTCAGTCATACGGCACAGAAACAGTGAGTCCTCACTGACCAGCAAGCACCCATTCACACTAGTCCTACATTAATCCGATCTTTAACTCCCTCAGGTTCTACCACTCACAGGGGGCAACTTACAGCAGCCAATTAACCTACTGACCCGCACGTCTTTGGGGCATGGCAAGAAACCAGAGCTCTCAGGGGAAACCCATGCTGTCACAGGGAGAATGTGCAAACTTCACACTGACGGCAGCCAAGGTCAGGATCAAACCTGGGTCTCTGGCAAGTTTCCTCCCACATCCCAAAGACCTGCAGGTTGGAAGGTTAATCAGCCAATGCGAGTTGCACCTAGTGTGTAGGTGGGTGGTAGAACCTGTGGGGCTGGAGGTTGATGGAAATGTGGGAAGAATAAAGTAGGATTAGTGTAAATGGTCAGCATAGACCAGATGGGCCAAAGGGCCCGTTTCTGACCTGCACAACATCGTGATCTTCTGCACCATGATCACACTCAGGTTAGCTGCTAGGCCGTACCTTGTTCTTCTTGCCGAATGGCCATCGTTTGGTCTTGCTTTTGCTGATGGTCCTTTGGTCAACCTTTGACTCCGATTTAAGGGAACCAATGCTATTTTCTGAAGAAGTTCGATTGATCAGTTGGCTGTAGTCTTCAAACTCTATTTCCCCTGGCCGCTCAAATCCTGATTTGTAGGCCTCAATCAGAACACGAGAATCCTGATTTCAAGAGAAAAATTCAACAGATTTGTTTCTAACTTACTCTGCGAATCATAGTACATGTTATAATAGTTGCCCCCACAATAGCCCAGTGGTTAATCAACTGGGCTCGCATCAAGCAGCAAAGATTACTGACGAGTTCATAACCCACCATAACACCTGGGGAATTTAAACTGAAAAAAATTAACTCAATCTGGAATAATGGGCAAACACAGTAGTGTAGTGGTTAGCATAACTCTTTACAGTGTCAGCGACACAGGTTCAATTCCTGCCGCTGTCTGTAAAGAGTTTGAACATTTTCCCCATGCCTACGTGGGCTATCCTCCAGATACTCCGGTTTCCTCCCACATTCCACAAGACATACGGGTTAGGAATTTTTGGGCATGTTATGATGGCGCCGGAAGCATGGCGATACTTGTGGGCTGCCCCCAGAACACTATGC